>CAVLJG010000008.1:59608034-60085711 GCA_963669975.1 Acanthoscelides obtectus | reverse complement strand
TAAACGTACGAATTCCAAAGATTCCAAAAGATCCTATCTATTTTGTTGAAAATATGTGAATTCACAAATGAATAAAAAAATAATATGGAAATCTGAAAATTGTCCTGTGGTTGTTTTGCAGATGTAGCTTAACATTTCGGCCTCCTCAGTGGCCCTTTTCACAGTACAATGTAAAAGATATATGTATGTGCGGTCTCACTGAACTGTCAGGATAACATAAAGACTAAAAAATATCAACAAAAATTTTATCCATCAAAACATATAGATTCGCCAATCAATAAAGAAACTAATACAATCTTGTATCCGCAAAATTCTTTACAAGATCATTAAAGTTTAGAAAAATATAAAAAGATTCGAAAAGTTTCAAATTTACTCCTTAGAATTTTTGGCTACACTCTGATGTTCAGAAATTTCAGAAAGATGTAAAAACAAAGTTCGGAACTTTCATATATTTTTGTTACACACAAAAACGGTAAAACTAGGTTAAGGGAGAGTCTGAAACCTTTTTGATCTACTGTGACTAGGGCTGGGGGATTTCCCGGATTTGTCCTAATTTAGAGGGCGTCTGGGAGGGGTTTTCAATAAGTATGCGGGGATTCCCATATTTAACTTTGTAGATGATTTTCGGCACTCTTTAATTTTTAAGTTGAGTTAAATAAGGTAAGTTCATTTTGTGCTTATTTCTAAATAAGGAGTGAGGTACGTAGATTATGTATTTACAGTTTCTTTTTTCATAAATTCTGTTCGACCTCCTCTATTTTCCTGATCATTTTTCGTATGATATGTATTGCGAAAAAAATTAAAATGGCAACGATGATTTGTTTATTACAAAAAATGCTGGGGTGTCTTTTGTCTAGCGTCGGTAATTTATGTGCTGGCAACTCTAACTGTGACCCCAATATATCACAAATACAACGTCAGAACTCAGAACTTTGACTTCTAGCATCCTTCGGGAACATTGCGAAGAAACGCTTACTAGTCTTTATACACAGGAGCATTTTTGAACTTTGCTTTTAAAAATTAGAACATGGTATCGAGACTATAAATTCGTAAAGACACATTAGTGAATAGATGTTGCAACACGCTTTTCCTAAACAAGCTTGTTATTTATCTCCTCCGAAGATATCCCCTGCCTACCTGTACCTGCCTACTCTTTGATAATAATTAATGCTATAAGTCCTGGATTCCTTATTTTTTTAAGACTGTGTGTATATTTCGATATTTTCCCTCAGACATACATCTATTTACGATACTGATGACTTACTCGGCAAAAAGCAGTATTTGAAAGGACAGTCTGTAGGAGTTTTGCACAAAATGAATCCTAATCTGGCAATTACACGCATCCCATCCCATTTCAGACAAGATTAGGAGAGCGGGATCAAGTTTTCACTGTCCGAGTTTCTGTTTAACCATTAACATGGAAATGTTGTTTAGGTTCCACTAATGTTTTCGTCACACTAGCTTTACTGAATATTACTCTCTCTCTCCTCCTATCTCTCTCTCTATCTCTCTCTATCTCTCTCTCTCTCTCTCTAACAGCTCTAGCATCTGCCGGAGTAAATCGTACTAAGGAAATTATCACAAATAAAATGGACAATCACACGTCACATATCATCTTATAAATTAAGACAAAACATTAGAAACGTTTGGGCTGGCATAGTAAAACAATAAAAATCGCTCAAGCGTCATTTTTGCCGACTCAGAAACTCCTGGTGATTTTCAGAAAAACATGTAGGGGTTGAGAGTCGGGGGTCGAGTGTTGTACGGGGTGAGGGAAGGTATGTCCCATTTTGTTGGTGCCAGTATGTTTATACGCTTCCACCCCAGAAATTTTACGCACTTAGAGGGACATATATAGACAAGGCATGCGGTCGGTCGAGACGACGCCATACAACAAAGACTTTCATACGCCAAACCCTACCTTTCGTCTGGCATAACCTCCGGCAGTGATGTTATAGTATCGGGGCAGGTGCTTAGGGCAGGGAAGAAACTAGCGTTAGCGTTATCAGATGGATAAGGACTATGTAGAATGTACGAATTGTGTATGCTCTCTTGGCACATTTAATTTTTTTGTTATACATGTTGTAGCCAGCTCTATGGGACTAACTTGTGCTGGACATAATCCTTTATGAACTCATTACACCGTTGCGTGGAAAGCGCAGTGTCAGTACAAAATAAGAATATTTAATAACCGCATGAATCATTCTCTATTCTTAGCTAACCTTGAACATCAATGAACTTAGCAATGCGTCCAATATTTTACAAAATCGATCTCGAATCAGTAAAATAACATTATTTCTCACCATTCCAGTAAAACGTGTAAACGCAATGATTTCGCAAGAAGGTACATCCAAAAATGATGAACTCTAAACATTCAACATATTCTAAACACAAACTATCATGTACAGAGCAATATTCGTAGGAAAACTTTTTTAATTAGAAAATTTTCCATCGCCCACTTCTAAAGAACGATAAGCTTTTTTTAAGTTTCTCAATCACTTTTGTTAAAGACTCTAATTAAAAATATTAAAGCTATACAAGAAACCCTAAATCATAAACCTTGACGTCCATAAGAGACTGGGATATCGAGTTAAGTAAATTTCATTCCTTTATGCGGAAACCAAAGTTGCATGTAGCTACAGGCCGTTACTTTCAAGAAAATACTAATTTAGCAACGAAAATTTCCCTTCATCCGGATTTGTCATTAATTATTTGTCCTCTCATCTGTTTCAATTACGTTACCCATATTTTATTAAGTCTAATTTTATCCCGGACAAGATCGATATGATACTTGGAGCTGTTGTTGAAATACGGCAAATACCTAGAATGGATTTAATCCGATTCCTCGAAATTCGCAGGATAAATACGGAACAAAATGCCTGTTCACGATCTTTTGTTAAACTGTCTGAGGTGTAATCTTTCCAACTTATTCAATAATGTACAACTTCCATCGGCAATTTAGGACTTCCCTTAGAATGAAATAATGGTATTCTAAAAGATCCTCTCATCCCAACATGCCATCACATCAGTGGGAGTTTCGAATTATTATAGTTTATGTCTCGCGCTTCTGATATTGGAACCTTTTTAAATTGAATGGAAAAGAAAGTGAACCTCATTTTTAAGCTACTTATGAATTTTTTTAACCCCAGAATATAGAATATCACTATCTGTCAATATGGCCAGCTGTCAAATACTTTTTCTTCAAGAGAATATATTATATTTCATCGGACGACAACAAATTTAGATTCTACAATTCATACAATAATTAGATAAAGTGGGGAGGGGGCACCTTTTTGTCTTTCCATTTATATTGGAGTTAAACAACAACCATTTCTTTGACAGAATTCGGATTCGAAAAATACAGGATTCACTCCTTTATCGAATTCCTGATCATTTTAGGTATTTACTAACCACCACCAAGGCCTGAGGCCTAAACACTCGTGTATTCCGTGGAACCGCAACATGAACACATTCTGGCCCCGCCTTAGAGAGCCACCAGGTGGTACCTACACGTTTCATAGTCTGTGACCGTCTACCGCCTACGGAATCACATCCACACTAAAAAAAACTCATTGCGACTGGATTCAAACCCGCGCAGCTCACGGCAACTGATTGCATTGCTAGAGCAAAGAAGTGAAATAAGGCAGACTTGAAGTTAACAGCTATGCAAAGCAATGAGGACTCAGGTCGAATATTATTCAATATTTTGTAATATTTTTATCTTACTTAAATATTTGTTATCTTAAATATTTAATAAATATTTGGAATAAATTTTTATTAAATATGTATTAAATATCTTTCAAATATTTTAAATACAATATTTTTTATAATATTCATCAAATATTTACTTTTCAATCAATGGAAATTATTAACTCCATTATTTAGAAAGTATTCATTAAATGTTTTCGGATACCGCGCATGTGCGTGTGACCCCTAGCGACCAATGGGATAATGGCAAGCCGACCTGAGTCGATCCGTTTGCAGGCATCCATTTTGCCCGTGAGTTTCACTATGATAGCGTGCTTCCTGTGATACATTATTTGAGTGTTTTTTTTTTTGTGGAAAATTGTAAGTTTTGTGATAATTACATAGCTTAATTTATCTGACTCGTAAACATTATTGTGCCAGTTGAATATAAAGGTATTTACAAGACCATACATAACTAGCATTGAAGTGTAACAGTTATTTGCGATTTGGGAATGGTGGATTGAACTGAAAATGGTTACGAACATTATATTCATAACATCAGAATGATGTTTAAGGTGCATGATAGAGCTGCTTTCCAGTGACCCAGTTAAGTTACTCGGAGTAACTCAGCAGTGCTCAGCACCAATATTGCATTTTATATTCCCATAAATACACATTCTATAGTAGTTCGGGAGAATATCTCTTCCAAACAAAAGACCACTGGAAAGCAGTTTATGTATTCATAATTAGTAGGGGAGTGGATTTTCAAGATGCAGAAGACGCTTAGAATGTTTTTTAATGATATTTTGTAGCAAATTAAACCATTATACGAGTATCTGGAATGAATTTTCTTTATACACCCAATTCATAAAAAAAATTTATAAAGCATTCCTACAGATTTTTCTGAAATTTACCATTGAAGAATTTTTTATCTACATTAAAAATATGTATCAGATTAATGCTCAGAAATGTGTTGCTTCATATATTTCTTAAATACATATTCACGAAAAATATTAGACATTTCATCAAAATATAAAATTAATATTTAAAAATCTTTCCTCATACATTTTCTAAATATTTGGACAAATTATCGCAAAAATATATGAATTATATATATATATATACATGCTACAAATATCTATAATGAATATTTAATAAATGTTTAATGCTATCGGGAAAGTGACTCAAGAGAGAAGGCGGGCTTATTCGATCTGAGTCCTCATTGTTTTGAAAATACAAAGTGACGGATCTCCTGAGTCATACCCGAAGACTTAGATACAATTTCTTTATGGACCTTAGAACTTATATTGAACATTTTCTTAGTATAAGTATGTAATGTCTGCAATTACTGTGAAAATATTTGTATAATTCACCTTATGCAGTCTTCTCACGTATGCTACGTACCGTAATGTTTATAACTTTCAATTTAGCTATTCCAAATGCCTGCGAGAAAATGCGGTCTAAAAGCAGAAAAATGCTGCAAATATACAACCAATGCATTCCTATACATAATTTTATCGTGTTCTATTATTCGAAAAATAAACAAGAACGAGTATTATGAATCACGTTTGAAATATGAAATAATAGTTGCATCACGGTATGCCAGTTATTCTGAAATTTGTATTTTCGAGCACTGATCAAAAAAACATCTGCCAGTTACGATAAACAAGTGAAAATTCTGTTTTTATTGCCATGATTTATACGACTTCGCTGAAAAAAAGAAATATTCCGTTCTATTTCGGTATTGACCCAAAGAAGAAAATGAATTTGATGGATTCAAGATTTTCATGGATATACAGAGAACGAGATCGAGGCAGAAACTTCACAATCGTAATATGAGGGTCAACAATATGCAATATTAGAATTATAAATTATTATAGATCAAATATGTTCAGTCAAAATCACAGCGCTTGAACCCCATTGGACCCATGAAAGCTGGTTCAGGGGACTCCTCTACACAATGATGTATCATGGAGAAGTTCCCTAATACAAGACATAGACAGTTAGCATTCCGCGACTCCATTCATAGCGGAAAAGACGTACCATCCTGAAAAGTTTATAGGTGATGAGCAAAAAGCAGGGATCAGAACTCAGTGTTTACAATGATTAGGGGGAACTTAATAAAGAAAAACAGCATACGCATTCACCATTTTTAACACAATCTCATTCTAATATTAAATAATAATTTAATAATCTAGTAGCTACCATGGGCGCCTGCAGGAGGGTGCCAAAGGGGGCCTTAAAACTTAAAATATGTATATTTAACAGGGTCTTGGGCGAGCCTCGGTAGCTCAGTGGTTAGCGCGTCGAGCAGTTCAAATCTCCGCCTCGGATATTTGTTTCCGAGCCGGGAGTGCAATATTAACGATAGGCACATATCGCTGCAGCTGATTTACTATATCTGTTACCAGTATATGGCTCTGGGAGTAGTACAGTGTTGATACCAGGCGGGCCAGCAAAAAGGGCCAAAGGTCAGATAGACAAACAGCACCAGAAATCACATTATTTTATAGAGGCTGATTTTAACAGATTTTGTTTACCAAATAAACTATTAATATTTATAAGCGACTGTTTCAAAATGAAGGTTATATTTTTGCGAGTGTATATACATTATTTATAGTTCTTTTCCTGTTTTTTGCGATTACGTCACAAATGAGAAAACACTAACGGTAGTTTTTCGTTTTTAAATCAATTACTACCTCTTCTTTAAAATAAAAACCAATAATAACTGAAATACCATACAATTATAATAATACAGAAGAGGTCAACTTTCGGTCTGAGACACCGTGAACATGTACAGTGAAAGCTCTGTTAACGGGCAGCTCTAATAAGCGACCATCTTCCTTAAGCGGCCAAATTTTTTGGAACCGATTTTAGTCCTATATTTTAACCTAGAAAGTACACTAGAATAAGCGGGCACTCTAATAAACGGACGCGGGCAGCAATTTTGGACATAGGACGAAATAATATCTCCTATAAGCGATGGCGAAACTCTAATAACCGAGCAAATCAAGTTTAATCATTACTTTAATATGACCATTCGGTGATTCCCCGCGAGGTTTTGGGTTAGCAAAGGAAATTGCACAAAAATATGGTTATAAAAAGTTCAGTGCATCCGATGGGTGGCTTCAAATGTGGCATAAAAGAAACAATGTTAGTTTTAAATGCATTTCTGCTGAAGCGGCCGATGTAAATCAAGAGACAGTCGATGCATTTGTAGAGAAACTTCATTGCTTTTGGGATACCAATTTACAATGCCGACGAAGGCTGTATATATGTTCGTGCGCTTCCGGATAAGACACTGGCTTTAAAGTCTGAAAAGTGTTCGGGGGGAAAATTATCGAAAGAAAGACTAACCGTATTATTCTGTGCAAGCATGACTGGGCAAACAGAAAAACTGTTAGTGATGGCAAATCTGCACTATATTTGTTAGTTTTCTTTCAAGCGGTCACCTCCAATAAGCGGGCAAAAAAAGCTGGAACCATAGCTACCCGCTTATGAGAGCTTTCACTGTATATGCTGTCGCGCGCGATTAGACGAAGACTAAGGGAGAAACCATTAAAAATACACAGGAAAGCGAAAGGATATTTCACTATAATCCATAGTTCTGAGCTGTATTTGAATTTTTAGGTTAATGCTAAAGTCAGTTTAAAGTCTATTGTAAGAATCCAGCCACTTGTTGGAATTTAGAATCCAGGATCTGTATTCGTCCTTCGATATATTTAACTGCTTAATTTTAGTACGTTATTTTAAAAGCTCAAATTCGTTCATGACGACTCAGCAGGCTCCTTTCATAAAAACTTATTGCACATCACTATTAAGAGTAAACCTAATGCAGTGTAGTTCAGTTGGCGACCCCCAATACAAGTTTACGAGTCTATTTTTGTTTAATGAGATTTTTGAATGATGCTATTTTGATGAACCGAATCTATTTCGGTGTATCGTTAGTCAACTTAATCAAAAAATACTTTGGTTGCTCATTCACCTGACCCTTAATTTCCATGTGTACATACATTCATGCCATGTTTATGCATTCTGCTTATCTTGCGCTAGCTTTGAATTAGATTAAATATGTCATACAAAGTAACATCGTACGCCAAAAGGGGATAACAAGTTTCGTGCACGCTAACAACGCTGAAATGATCTGTACTACATAAATTAGCAAGCGTCTGCTGCGAATTTCAGCCATCACATACTAACAAAACGAAATTTATATCCAATGCAAGCAATAGAATAGTACCCACCTTACAGCTTAACACATAACACTTGATTCAATATTACGAGGGATGTCTTTTAAGTTTTGCATATAGAAACATAGTAGGCCGCGCGGAACGAACGTCAGTACTGAATCTTAACCTCTCTCTTTAGTAAACTTAAATTCAAAGTTTCACAACAATACGTGCAGTGTTCTCACTACAGTGAATGTTTAAGTGTCATCAAGTCGTTAGAAAAATGGAACTCAACCGAGAACATTTTCGGGCCATAATTTATTACAACTTTCAGATACAATTATTAACAAGAATGCCTTGCTGAGTTACTATCTGTTTTCGGCAACGAAGCGCCACATCAGTCGACAATTACCCGTTGGTATAAAGAATTCAAACGTGGACGGGTGAGTCTTAGCGACGATCCCAGGGCGGGTGCACCAAAAACGGCAGTCACCCAGGAAAACGTCGATGCTGTGCTCAAACTCATCATTGAAGATAGACATGTGACATATCGCGATTTTGAGGCGTCCTTGAAGATCTCAAAGACCTCAATTCAAAAAGAATCACAAGAAGAATTAGGAGTAAGAAAATTAGTTTCTCGTTGGATACCCCACCTGTTGACTGAAGAGCAGAAAGCAGCCAGAGTTAATTGGTGTCAAAAAACGCTTGACCGTTTCAATTCCGGAAACTCAAAAATGTGTACAGCATTGTTAGTCGTGATGAATCGTGGATTTACTGTTATGAACCAGAAAATAAACGACAGTCGGCTGTTTGGGTGTTCCAAGGTGAAGAAAAGCCAACAAAAGTCATCCGTTCTCGAAGTGTTTCGAAAAAGATGGTCACGACATTTGTGTCAAAAGCGGGTCATATTACAACAATTGATCTTAATGAGCAAAGAACTGTTACTACGGATTGCTATACCACCATTTGTTTGCCAAAAGTCATCACCGAGCTTCGAAAAATCGACCACGAAAGAAGAATCATCCTCCACCAAGACAATGCAAGCTCGCACACAGCCGAAAAAACAAGGCAGTATTTAACGGAAGAAAACGTGGAATTATTGAACCATCTTCCATATAGTCCCGATCTAAGTCCGAACGATTTATTTACTTTCCCGAAAATTAAAAACAGACTGCGTGGTCAAAGGTTCCATTCACCAGAAGAAGCAGTTGACGCATTCAAAAATGCCGTTTTGGATCTGCCAGCAAACGAGTGGATTAAGTGCTTCGAAAATTGGTCCGAGCGCATGCAGATGTGTATTAATCTTCGTGGAGAATACTTCGAAAAACAATAAAGTCATTTGGAACTAAATACCGTGTTGTTTTATTTCCATATGCAAAACTTAAATGAAATCCCTCGTAGTACTGTGCTTATTTATATGCTTACAACATTTAATGATGGCCATTCCATAAACAAGAAATTTGACCAAAGAGTAGATATGCCGTCTGTCGGTTTCAGTGACATTGGGTATGACCTGCATTGCGTTGAAATCAAAGACGCAACTATCTATGAACTACCCGCTCTTGGTTTGACGATTCGCTCATTGATGGCTTGGCGATGTCGAGAGAAAATTTTAGGGGGATGAGGAAAATTAAAAAAACGCAGGTCTGTGAGCTGCCCCTGGGGCTTTGAAAGACGCCAGACCAAGATTTAACCCGCAAGACGAAGATTTGACCCGCAAGACCAAGATTTGACCCGCAAGACCAATACCCGCAAGTCTCTTGCAGTCTTGCGAAAACTACTTTCCCTATCTTTAAATTTAATGTATCGAATGCTTCTAAAAAGTTAAGATTATATGGTCAAGCGAATATTATGGCACTTTCTTATATATATATATATATATATATATATATATATATATATACATATATATATATTCTTTTTTACGACTACTGTCGTTTCCCGCTTCTCTAACGCCCCATCTTTCGGTCCATCCAGTCCCCCTCTGGACATCATGGACACTTCAACATCTTGCCTTCAACTTCTTGGAGGTCTACCATGTTTGCGACGCTCTCGTGGTACCCATTCATAGACCTTTTTTATCCACGTTGTGTTATCCATACGTTGAAGGTGACCATACCAAAGGAATCTTTTTGTATCTATTATTTCTAAAATGTTGTTGTCTACTCCCATAATTTGTCTAACTCTTTCGTTCCTAACATGTTCTAGTCTGGAAATTTTGCAACTTCTTCTCCAGTAATCCATTTCCAGGGACATTAATTTCTCTTTATTTCTTTTCGTCATCTCCCATATTTCTGAGCCATAGGTACCGAGACTTTCTACTATAGCTTTCTTACAAGTATAAATAAATAGTTGAAAAATTAGAGGTTATAAAAATCTGTTTGGTTCGCAAGAAAGTTTTCCGCACACATTTCTTGTCCATAGAAAACTTAACAAAAAACTGTTTATGATACATCACAGGGGCTTACATGCTAAAATGTTTACTGTCTGTTAACTTTTATTCCAGAGTAAATTGAGAGCTGAACTGTGTTCTATATGCATATTCTGTTTCAGCAAAATATAATTTTATAGAAATATTTATTTTTCATCCTCCTCAACTAGAAATTCTGTGTCCAACAGCGACTTTGGTAGTAACGGAATATTTTGAACATATTTTTCAACTATAGACTAGGGCTGTTCACAAATACATCCCAAAAAGGCAAAACACAAAATTGCATTATTGCAAAAAATGATGGACAATAAGTTCGTCCAAAAAGGATTATCTATCTGACAACACCGCATGCATCTCTCGACAAGACAACACGTGGTTAGACGACATCAGCTGTTGTATTGACGCCATGTTTTAGGTTTGAAAAGCATATCTCTATCTAAATTATTCGCCTTGTCTAACTGTACATCTACTCTTTGGTTTGACAAATCATCATGGCAATATATACCTTTCAAGAACATCTCCCCGTAAGTTAAATAAAATACTTATTTTTTTTGTGAACCAGACGAGCAGAGAACCCAAATATGTTAGTCAGTCATCGTCTTGAACTGACCAAGACTGTCAAATTCGTCTAGTATTGAAATTCTGTTATGTATGAAGCTTTCCAATGAAACATTTTTTTGGGATCTATTACACTTGGTATTTTATTCACAGTAAGCATATCACTTTTATAGAAAACCCTCTCTCAAGAAATAATGTTCATGAAGCGTTAAAAACTAAATTCCAAATCACATTTCGGCAACTCTATCCTATGCTACATAGACCCTCAAAATTAAGTTTGATCAACAAAGTTAGGCCATACAAGATTGTTCTTAGACCATCGGTCACTTACACATGTGCGGCCTGGTGTTCTCTCACCAAAACGCTTTTTTCAGGTTTTGCAGAACAGAACCTTGCGTAGAATCACTAACGCCCCATTATATGTATCCAATGTGACCCTTAACAGACACCTTGACATCGTTGTAGTCAAGCGAAATCGTGTAGCAACACTTTAGTGCGCCATCCAGTAGACTACAGAGTCGAGCAAGTTCGCAAGCACAAAAGCAAAAAAATAAATCGTGCGACTTTGGGTCTATCCAAAAATCAAATGTTTCTTCAACAACCAATCTATAAATTAATTTCAGGAACAATTTAAAATTCTCGAACCCTAGTTAGCAATGCCACGACACCGTTCAAACAGACATACTTCTTTCTTCTCTGCTCTCCCTCACCCGTTTCTTTCTTCTTCCCTTCATTCTCCAGTACTTTGTCCGGTATCTGGGCCACCAGCCCTGACAGACCTATTATTGACTTACAATACTTTAACCAAGAGCAAAGGTCGTACGGACCGCTTTGACAGACAACGACGAATAGAAGAAGGAATCATGTCCTTAATAAGCATCTTTCAATCTCCATCTTTTGCTGAAATAAGTAAATGAACGTTAAGAAACACGTCTACCTCTGTGGTTTTATTTGAGGGCCATCAAAACATGAAGATAGATCAGTCACAAAACAACGGAATACCTTTCAGATGCAACACTAATCAAATTGTTTGGTTCAAATACTCCACCAAACGAACGGACTACGCGAGAAATAGTCACTGTAACCTTAATTCTCTACAAGTAAATAGTCGTGCCACGGTCTTACCGTCTGCTATTTATTTGCTATTCCAGTTCCAAAATAGAAATAGTACAAGTTACTCGAGACAATGTTAGATTAGAGAAATTCATCGAAAGGCTTGACTGAGATGTATGCATGGGCACCCGCAAGGGGGCAGGGGTCGGATAGTGTAAGTTTGGCCTCCTTGGGAATCGATTGGACCTTTTTGCCTATTTAGCATAATTTTGCGTACAATTTTAAGGATTTTTAGGACTTGTCCCTGCTCGAGAAAAAAAATTGCTTTCCCCTGCTCTTCAAAATGTTTTGGGGGCAGGTACACTTTCACAAAAAGTTCTCTTGCCGCTGTTCAAACCCAACAGTAGGGTACCGTTGCGCTAGGTTTTCATACCTACTCTCCATCGTACACATACATGCATACATTTGTACCTACTCATGTCCATGTACAACCAAGAAAATAGGAAGCTACTATTGGTTCCTTGATCTATTTTTGTTCTCCTGTATCAGCATTAAATGCCCGCTGTCTGGTAGTCAACTCCACATTCGAATAGGTGATTAGGAGTACCCTTCTCTTTATTGCAATATACGCACTTCGCGTACTCTCTCTTTCTTAGCCTCTTCAGGTAGCTGTCAAAACAAGAATGTCCTGTGAGGAACTCTGCAGAACCGTTTCCCTGTCAAGTCAAAGTTTTAATATATGGGATCAGCCTCCTGGATCATGCACCACCTTTGATACCAGCTACCACCAGCAGTGCATCTGTCGACATGCTGATTCTATCAGCGAATGCTCTTGTAATAATTGAACAGTGATGACTTGTCGGTTCGATTCCTCCAGAAGAGAGTTACGAGCCCCAATTTACATGTCTTTTCTTCATAAGCTATCTCATGCCAAGATAGCCGTATTTGGTTCCGAAAAGCTGTTAGCGTCTGCGCAGGCTGAGGTAAGCCCACATATGTACCATTGGCGAGTGGTCTGGAGGATCTAGGAAGCAGACTTGACATAGCCTCTTAAAATAGGTTTCTTTTTAGAAAAATCATAAACGACGATGTTCTAGTATTTTCTGGGTGGACTGCTATGGCCTCATACCTCTTTTAATGCAAGCTAGAGGTGGCTTAAGCATCGTATTTAAATACTGATAAGCTACAAATGGGGACCTCGGTTGGCCGCGTGGGTCAGAGTGTCGTGCTACTGATCAGCCGGCCGGCCGGGCCGCGAGTTCGAATCTCGCCTTCGCCATGGATGTTGTGTGTTTGTTTTAGGCAGCAGCGGTGACCGCAGTAGTAGACTCTTCGGTCTCCTGATCAGTCGCCGTGCGCTGTGCGGGCTCGAGTCTCGTCCCAGGAGAAATGTTTCTCTTGGCCATGGATGTTGTGATTGTCCGTAGGTGGTAGATGGTCTCTGACTGTCGAACGCGGAGGTACCACCCGGCGGTTCTCGTAGGCGGAGCCAGAATGTGTGCATGTTGCATGCACACGTGTTCCCTCGCCAGAGTCCGTGTGGCGTCCCCCCCCGCCTTTCCCATGTATCCCCCATAGCCCCACGGTACCCAATGGGTGCTTAGGCCTTCGTGGTAGTTGGAGTATAAAGAAAAAATATCTCGATAACGCTCAAGTCAGCCTCCTTCCATTGGCCTTTTAGATCTCGAGGCCTTTCGCCCATTAAACTTGTGTGGGGTATGATTTGGAGACAGGTGGCCCCTTTAACTCACCTCCCACAAGCGGTAACAGCTTTTCCAAACCAAATACAGCTAGCTAGGGATGAGATATCTCAAGAAGACATAAATCACATCATCAGAAGCATGTCCATACGACTGGTCATGAGTATGGTAGTGTTGTTGTCTAGCAGAGTGTTAGTTGTTTTCACTTCAAAATTTAATCACTAGTTTCTCGCATGCCTATGTTTATACAAAATTTACCTTTTAAGACCTAGTAGAATAACCAATCTCCTAGAACCTAATACTGCTATCCTATTATGATCTTGATCCCACCGCATGCCGTGTGCAGTGTCGTCTCAAATTGCAAAAACCGTTTTGCAGACATTCCAAACTCGTCAAAAACTCATTTTATATCAACCGGTACCCTCATTTCGCGTGCAAAAACCAAAAAGACTGAAACTTCTGCCTGTAGACGTGTAAATCACACCTAAATGTGAGCCAATAAATCAACGCGATATGATAAATCAGTTGCAAACGAACGGCAATTCGTCTGGGCTGAGAAACCGAGAAATGATCCCATATGGTACAAATATCACAGGCTGTGCGCGAATGGGATTGGTTGTTGACCCTACTTGCTTATAAATATACAGCCCGGAGAGAAAATCTAGGCCATATTCCCAGCGGGACTTTTCACATTACTGCGGGTTTATGGCTTTGCAGTACTTGCAATACAGCGACGGAATCAGATTTTTCAGCTCTAAGGGATATAACCAGCTTTTGAATATAGCATCAGTGATATTCCTTGTACCATGAAATGTTACCAGATGCAAATTCGTGATACAGCTTTCGGCATTCAAATAAAGAAATAAGTATACGACTGAATACTGATTCAACATATTTCTAGTGGTATCGACTTGTTTTGTAGTTAACACTATCATATTTTGAACAACTTTCCACAACAATCAATAGAAGGATGAGATTAATACTGCCGTACCTAGGTAAAATGCAGTAAAGTCCATTCACAGCATTTTTTAAAATTTGATGCCAATACAATTCTTTTATTATTATAATTGGAAAATATATCATTGATCACGTTATTTAACAAAAGTTATTATTTTTTTTCCTTTTTTCGAATATTTCATATTAGATTTCCTAAGCATAAAAACACTAAATCGATTTATCAAAGTAAAAAAGCAGTGGTTGTCAAATTATACTGCATTTATACTCTCTATTATACAAATACTGCCTGATGTTTACTTATTTAGTTTTTTTATGTAATAATTATATTATTTTTCGTTATGAATAATTACTTTTGGTCCGAAAAAATAATATTGAAAAATATTTTTCGTTTAACTCGAAATAAGAAAACATGCTGTTTTTAGTTTATTTATGTAACTATTTTTGTTGAGTGTAGTTTCAATTTAATTATATAACTATTGAATTTAATCATTAGATGTTGAAAAGACTTAATTTTGTTCTACCATTTATGTGAATTTCAATATGAATAAATTATAATAAAATTAAATAAAATTTTGTTTTTTTGCTCTGAAAGAATAATTTCAATAGATCATAAAACCTACTAAAAAACTAGTAAATTTATTTTTGGAAAGTATAAAAGCAATAAATCATATGTTACTGATTTTTGATTTAACGACAATTAAAGACAGAATGTTATTTATTTTAGACCTCGACCACAGTTATGACTCTATAATCATGTAACATTGCAATATTCACTCACTTTTCTGGTGTCGTCATAATACTATTTAATTAGTTCGAAAGAATCCAGAATGTTGAACTTAATTTTCTGATACTTCAATTTTTATACTTTACTGTCTTTTACTCAAGTACGGCAGTATTACACTTTGAAAAACTTTCATGATTAAAATCAATAGAAGGATGGAACGTATATACTTATGACACAAATTATAATTCCACCCTTTTGTATCCATACTCTAATAAACTCAGTATTACGTAAAAAATCGCTATGCCACTCAAAATCGGTATAATGTCAACTTATGTAATTTAGCGGCTAGTCCACACACTCGCAGTGAACGCCACCTATAGAGAAATGGTACAACGACCTATAGTATAGAATTGAGCCGTATAAGGAGAAATCCTTCCACTGTTCGGCTTTCGTAAAGAACACTCTAATGAGCTGCAAGCAATCAGACAGGATGAGGCGGTCACTTGCAGATTTACTGGGAGTCAGAGTAATGAAGGTAAAGCATTCATTTGAAAAAAACGAGCTAAAGACCCACGGTCTGCTCGGTATGCATGGATGTCAGATCAGGTCAGAAGCTATAAATGGCCTCTACTATTGCCATTAGAGCCAAACCATATAGCTCAAGTTTCATGACGTTTAGGCAACATGCATAGCATAGAACAAGAAGTGAATGACAGCAAGTTCCAAGGTGACATTTTTTCAAAACATCCTTCATTAAAAATGGATATATTACTTTTTAATTTACGTAATGTGGGTGCCTTCAGAAGTCTGACGATTGAAGAATCGCAAAGTAACCAACGTCTAGATGGACTGGTCTCTTGTTCGTCGTTTCAAGGTTCATGACATGTAAAAATTTCATTGGTCTAATCAAGGAAAATCGGAACTACTTGTTATAAATGTTAGAATGCACCAATTCTCTAGAATTTTAGTTATTATTTGCGTCGATATCAACTGACTATAAGATTGTCCTTTATCTGGAAGTAGAAACCCACCCCTGTAAACACTTGAGCGTTGAGTGTTGAAGAAAAAAATGTGATGGAAATGGTTTTAGATGTTAGCGAAATCCGCGAAATGGAAATCCTTTGATTGAAGTACTTTAATTTGCAGAATGGAAATATATTTTAGTCGTAAATGTATTTGAGGAATTCGTATCTCGGAATAATGTCTCTGGTAAATTTGTTTAGAAATGCAGGATATTCAGAGGCAGGAAAGCTAGGGTAACGCACTTAAAAAGATATTTTAAGAGAAAAGTAAAACTGGTAAAACCATAAAAGTGATTTGAAAAACTATATAAAACTAATATAAACATAAAGTCAAATAATCTTATGTAGGTAATAAGTAATCGCGAGTTTTTCGAAACCTTCACCATTCCGACAAACTTTTGGGCTTTTTGGAGCCGAAGACCGAACGCGTATTTTTGTCCGATGTGGACGAAGCGGAAGCCGATGCCGAAGATCAAAGACAGTTCAGATTTTAGGGAAATTACGCTTTCAAAGGTCATATTTCTACCCGGACCATTAAAAAAATACAGCACCGTGTAACCTTTTCTCATTTATAAATCAACACGTGACAGCAGCGCAGGTTGCAAATTTTTCATTTGACTTTAATTGTTACGTTACAGTCCTTATTGTGTGTTTCAACGTTTAATGTAAATACGTTGGAGCTGTAAAAACTGCTGCAAAATTATTTGTTCGTCCGCCGCAGTGGATACGGGCGATAAAACGGCTAATGTGTCCATAAATAAAATCCACCGTATACTCTTATTGTAAACAATTACCTTCTGCATTGTTACGAGCGAAAGTTGCAAGAAAAGACTGTGATCATAATAAACATCGCTGTTCATTATGGAGGAGGCGATTTTTATACGTCATTTCGTCCTCGGAATATTTACTCCGATAACTGATCGACACGAAATAAAAAATATGAGTCAAGATTGACCTAGTATTTCTCACTCAATTATTGAAATGCGTGCGACGAATACAGAACTGCGTTATTAAGATAAACGGAAAATTTTTTAAAGTGGCATTCATCAAAATAATATATATCTAACAAAGATTAGTACAGTATATTCAGATAAGAGATAGACCGGATGTAAACAAAAGGTTCGGGTGATTTTCACGCTAACGCCGCCGTCTCGACGTAAAACAGGAGCCCTCATTGGTCAATTCGCAATTAAATGCCTATGCAGAGCGGCAGAGCAGTCGTATCAAGGCAGAGTCACATTCAGGTTCAGACAGACGTGTTACGTATGTCGTGTGCATCATTGCAATTTGATATTTCTTTGGACGTTTTCGTTTGTTATCTTATTAAGTTGTTGAGTTTGTCGTTGTTATTGTTATACCTTGTTATTGATTGTTATTGTTATCAACTGCTTGCGCAAAATGCCCAGTAGTACAGATACTGCCGATGAAGTTGTAAACTCCTGTAGTCCACCTAGGAAACGCTCTAAAAAAAGACACCTGAGTGCAGAAATGAAAGAGGTCATTTTGAATATATATAAGATCGAGCGCGAGGAGAACGAGGCATCAACCATCAAAGAAATTGTTGTGAAGGTTTCTCACAAAGTTGGGGTGTGTCGCGCATCAGTGCTTAATGTGTTAAGACAATACAAAAAAAATCACACCTTTTCTGAGCCAATGACCAGTAAACATCGCAAAAGTATTGTTAAATCATTGGATGAAGCTGATAAGCATGCGATTAGGAGGAAAGTGCATGAATTCTTCTTTAGGAATGAAATACCTACTATAGATAAAGTACTGCAGGAGGTAAATGGAGATACAACGTTGCCAAATTTGAAACGATCAACTTTCCATGCGTCACTGAAGCATTTAAATTTCAAATGGAAAAAACGGGGTCGTAATAGTTTACTACTGGATAGAGAAGAAATTGTGCTATGGAGGAGGGATTATTTAACAAAAATTGGGAAATATAGAAATCAAAACAGGAAGATTTATTACCTTGATGAAACGTGGGTAAACGCAGGACACACTACAAGTAAAGTATGGGTTGATGATTCTGTAACTTCATCCAGGAGGGCCTTTCTAGATGGACTGTCCACCGGATTAAAAAATCCAGCAGGTAAATACGAGTAATAGACAACAATCGGATGTTTTTCAAACCTTGGGAACAAGGTTCTAAACATTAATTCCAGGGGGCAGATAAAACATATTACAAGTAACAAAACTTTTATAACTTTCGATAAAATGCGTGGATGTTTTATTGTCATTTTCATTTGTTAGAACTTTTTTAAGCCATGTTTTTATGTGTTTTCGATATTTCAATAATTTTTTAATATAATCTTAAAATATGTCGAATATTATAAACTTAAAAAAAGTTACTAAGTTTTATATTGTGTACCGTTCCTAATATTTCTAATCATTTTAATTCATACTTTAAGCTTTATGAAGTTATAATTTGTTAATATTAATATTTGCGCGTATTTCAGGTTCCTGATCATTCATTTTTTAAAGGTTTATAACTTTAAATTAAATTGTGAAGCGCTGAGTAATCGTACGACGTTCAATATTCTTTCTTTCAATATGACTAAATAATCCCAATTATAGCAATCTGATACTCATGTCTCAATGTTTTTTCGCTGAATGTGATGAAAACATTTGAAAAAGGTTCGCTTATTGAAATAAATCTACACCAGTTAGTACTTCGATTTCCAGGTAAAGGGAAAAGGCTCATTATCTGCCATATTGGCAGTGAGGATGGATTTGTTGTTGACGGTCTGTGGTGCTTTGAGTCTAAGAAAACTGGAGAT
Organism: Acanthoscelides obtectus; assembly: GCA_963669975.1. Taxonomy (NCBI): domain Eukaryota; kingdom Metazoa; phylum Arthropoda; class Insecta; order Coleoptera; family Chrysomelidae; genus Acanthoscelides; species Acanthoscelides obtectus. The sequence continues at coordinate 60,066,627 of CAVLJG010000008.1, read as the reverse complement.
TACCACGAGGAAATGAATGGCGAATCGTTTGAACAGTGGTTTTCAAAAATTTTACCGAACTTAGAGGAAAACGCAGTAATTGTGTTGGATAATGCGCCTTATCATTCTCGAAGAATGGAGAAGGTCCCAACAACGGCTTCAAGGAAAGTTGATGTTCAAAATTGGCTCCGCTCGAAAAATATCAACTTTGAAGAAGCAATGCTGAAAGTACAATTATTAAGAATTGTCAAGGATCACAAGGCGGAATATCAAAAATACGCCATTGACTAAATGGCAGCAAGTCAAAATAAAACTGTGCTCCGTTTACCTCCATACCATTGCGAGCTCAATCCCATTGAGCTCATATGGGCAGAGGTTAAAAATTATATAGCTAAGCACAATACAACTTTTAAATTTTGTGACCTCAAAGGACTTTTCAAAGAAGCACTAGAATTAATAACAGCGCAAAAATGGGAAAACTGTATTAAGCACGTGAAAGACAAAGTTGAAAAGAGATTGTGGGAACCGGACAATATTTTAGAGGAACAAGTCGAGCCATTCATTATTGACTTTGGTGCTTCAGGCAGTAGCGATGATGAAAGCTCATCAAGCTCATCTTTCCAATAAAAGATGTCGTTCATCAAATTCGGTAAGTTATAACTAATTATAAAGCTACTGTATTTTTTAATTAATCATTGACATTTTGAACCCATTTTGGCAAAACCTATTCAAGAATCTACTTTCTGACAATGTTCAACCATGCACATTTTTTTACGTTTTGAACGTTTTAATTTGGTTACATATTTACCTAGAAATCAAAAAATATACTAATCAATATTCTAAAAGCAATTTTAAGAGATATACGATTATTTTTAATTTAGGCTAATTTAAACGCCATTTTGAGATTATATTCGTCTGTATTTCACCAAACATCAGGCGGCATCCGAAGCTGGAAATCGAAGCGAAAATTTTGAAACCCTTATGTATATTTACATCATTATATATTTCTTACCCCACCCCCACATGATCCTATATCCATCACCAATCGTATACACATCGAATTGTGCTAATTTACTAAAAAGTTACGCAAAGCAGCATCTACTATCTAAAATATGTACTGCGTGACTCTTAATACGTCCCTGCCGAATGTTACAGCGTTCGATGATCACGTGGTCTTGTTTATATCCGGTCTATCTCTTATCTGAATATACTGTAGTAGCAGTAGTAGTGGTGAGGGGGACGAACATCTTAGCCGAGTCAGTAGTATCAACACTGTACCACTCCACAAGCCATCTATTAGTAGCTGATTATTAGAAAAACTAGGTCCAGCGATGGGGTATGCCTGTGTTTACCTTGCACTGATCTGACACGTGATATGGACAACAAATAATGCTACATCCATGGCTCGAATTTAACTTCTACGGCGGAGATTCGACCCCGCGAGTCCATTGATTAGCAGCTCGATGCCCCAACTGCTCGGCTACCCAGTCAAAAAAATTAAACCATCTGCAAAGCCTCAGAGCTGAAACAATGTTCTAGGCAGTATGGTTACGCATTTTGGATTAGAAATACTTACTGGATTTTTCAGTTTTCAGTCTGCATCCAAGGCAATACCGTACTGATGATTGCTGACAAACAACGGTTGGTCATAGTCACAGAGACGGAAAGCAAAATAGATTCAGCCCGTGTCGGATTATTCTAAAATAACGATGGATGGACCAATGTATGGTGACTTCACGCGGACCTTTTCACAGTGGTCTGCATCGGGCACCTTGGTTTAGCTTAACCAGAAAGGCACTAAAAAGGAACGGAAGATCCTAACGCCATCTCTAAAACAGTAGCAGAACACACTAAACAATTTTTAAGTAGTTTTCTAAATTCATGTTTGTGGTAGTGTTCTGCTATTGACTCATAGATGGCGATAGCGTATTTCAACTCCCTTTTGGGGGGCGTCGGAATACAGTATATGGTCGGATATCTTCAGGTAGAATACGTTAATCTATGTCACAGGTTAATATCACTTTGTTAAAGACAATGAAAAGATATAAGTTATATCTTCGGAAACTGTCCCCTGACATTACTTCCACACAATGGCGGTGCAGACGACGAACCGTATCAATAGTACTTATAGGTAACCAACCAACGCAATTATGACGGATGTACGTGTAAATGATCAATCAAGAAAGGGAGCTGCTGTAATAAGGGAATGTTACATGCATGAATGAATCCAGATATGAGGTGCGTTCAGAAAATAACGGGAATTTTCTTTTTTTTTTAATGTTTATTTATTCGTCTACCCTGATATCGCCTTCAAAATAGTCCCCATTAGATATTACGCACTTGTGCCAGCGCTTCTTCCAATCCTCGAAACACTTATCAAACTCGAGCTTCGGAATAGCTTTCAGCTCTTTTAGTGATGCGCTTTTAATGTCATCTATGCAAGTAAAATGACGGCCCTTCAAGGTTCTCTTTATTTTTGGAAATAAAAATAGTCACACGGAGCCAGGTCCCAGGCTGTGGATCGTTGTTTTTGGCCAAAAATTCACGAACAAGTATTGAAGTGTGAGCAGAAGGTACAAAAGGTATGAATTGTTTTTTTACCCAAATCCGGGCGTTTTTTTTTTCTGTTTACTTCACGCAAAAGGCGTTGAACTTGTAGGTAGTACTCCTTATTGACCGTTTGAGCTTGTGGTAAGAATTCATGATGCACTATGCCATTAAAATCGATGAACATGTGATCACAACCTTCACGTTTGACTGCACTCGTCTTCATCGGCCTCGGCGGACCAGGATGCGTCAACTGGGGCGTTTTGTCACCTGTTATAACACATTTTATTAATTCTGTATTCGCCGCTGTTTTTGTTCAGAATTCAACAATTTTGGAATAAATTTTGCTGACACGCGTTTCACACCAAAACATTGAAAACAATGTTATGGCATATGCAAATCTATATACCATCATTCGCGACTTCTCTGATTGTGATTCGATTGCCACTGTTCATAAAGACTTTTTTTCACTTTATCCACGTTTCCATCGGTTTTAAATTATAGTTCTTTTTTATACAAATTCTTTGGTCAATTTCTTTTAACAAACGAAAATCGCCGAGCTCATAAAAATACGACTAGCCTTAGCGGCGGCCACAGACTAAGTTAACAATTAATACAGCTGAAATTTTTAACATACTACAGAGGCATGTGTACCAACATAATAAAAAAATGTTAACAAACCCGCGGAATTTAAAAAACCCCATTATTTTCTGAACACAATTCGTATACAGCTTTAAGCATCATTTTTTTATCGCTTTTACTTCCCACGCGTATACGAGGGAGATACTGTGATCGTAAAACTTCTCAAAGCTGAAATGACACATTTTATTATAGTTTACGTCATGAAACATTTCCGTGTATTTTTCAACATCATCCACTACATAGATTTTTACGACACTAGTAAAATATACAATGCGGATTTGCTATAGGGCGTGATATTTCTGCTACTGTGGAAATCATTACATTGAAAATAAGGAAAGATAAAATACTATAGGTTTTCCCCCAAATTACTATTTCATGTCTTTCGAAATTATGATCACTTTCAACATAGCATTTTTTCTATTTAAGCATGTTTGTTGATAGCATCACACTAAGATTCGAAACTAGAGCAGCTTTACAAGAACAATAGAGTAGAGATTTAAAGTATTCCAATGTATCATTAAAAGTTCCTAATAAATAAACTACTTTCACACGATTTGCGATCTCTGAGGTGTTTTAACGTAGAAGTAGCACAAGGACATGTGTAAGATGATTATCCATGTCATCGGACACATCTGCAAAAAATATTTGACGCTTGTATTCCCTGATAATGGAAATTTCTTTGCAGATAGCAAAGACATAGAAATTGGCAAGCTAATTGTAGATAATCTCAGAAGCTCATAGGTCATTCTTGCAGTACACATTCCAAATGTTCAACAGGTAGGTGTGTGTAATAACCATGGGCATGAAATTGTACTGGTGCTTCAGGATTTGTTTCAAAGCCTATATTATTTCATATTGATGTCATTGTATCATTTTCTACATTTTTTATGAAAATAAGAGTTTCATGTATATAAGTCTTAATTGCTAGTAACATACCATACGGAAATAATGTTCATGTAAATCATTATTAGATATTTGATTATTTAAATACTCCATCCGACTTTCGTTCTGTATTTGTATATCGTATTATTTTTTTCAGTTTTGACTTGATTTAATCGACGGGGCCTTAGCATTATTCATGTTATACTTATTTTAAAAGACTCGACTCCAATTGCCCATGGCATGAGAAAAGTTTACAGCTTGCACCAGGAACCTAGAGGCTCCGTATAAATAAAAAGACAAATCGTGAACATATACGTATATCAACATGTGATAAACTAAAAACTAAACTGTGAAAAAACCTAGACATAAACATTTCCCTAGATAGGGATTCCAACTGGGCACTTATTTATTCCAGCAAGAAGAGTGTATATTTTTCCTAGACATATTTCCAGAAAAAACTGCACGTTTTTCAAAAGCATTCACCGCACTCATCAGAGGTTCTAGAGCTCACGTGCAACTAATGTAGCAAGCTTAAGAAGATGAACAGAAAAGATGTTTACCGTCGCAGAACTTGCAGCGTTTGGCTGTAGGTTCGACTGTAGCGGCCTGCAAAGGCGGACTGTGAGTAGTCAGCGCGGTGCCCACGGGCATCCTTACAGCCCCTCGGGGCACACCACCACATCACTGCACTGGCTCCCGTGGCGCTGAGAGGGCTCGCCAAACAGGCAGGGTCCTTTGGGTTCCAGCGTGTTCAGCGGCATTCAGTCTTTCCTGTGGGTTTCCGGTGGTTCCAGCGTATTCCCTCAGGGGTCTCTACTGTTCACCAGCACCACCGTCGGCATCCAGACACGCGAGATGTTGGACGCTGGCCGTCGCGACGACTAACTTGAGAGGACGCCGACGTCGCACGATCCACGGCGAGTGGAGAGCTCGACGCCCAAAGACGACAGTGTTGCCAAAGTGTGGTACGCATGGTAAACAATTTTACATCTAGCACAAATACTATCCGATAAATTCATCATTGGTGGAATGCTCAAGTTTGTTACCTAAAATAATATTTTACCAGCCAATCAACATGGTACATTGCCAGGTCTCTATCATCACAAACATGCTCAAATGTGTCAACAACTGGACTAATATGTTGCAGATGTAATACTCGTATAACTGGATTTTACGATAGCGTTCGATCGAGTGCCACACTCACACCTTATCTAGAAGCTGGAACACCTAGTAATAACTATGGACCTATTGAAGTGGATAATGGTTGTCCTGGGTAACAGAGTTTACGGTGAGGGTAGGCGACTCACTGTAAACCAGTAGGACTGGGACTAGCGGCACCCTCCTTGTGTCATATCTTTCACCCGCTCCTTGTATACTGACCTCACAAAATATACAATATCCCCCGTGCCCTTGATAATATCCTTCAACGGAACCACGACAGCTCAGAAGATGGCTGATGTCCCTCAACTTGGAGAAGTGCTGTGTTCAAAGAACAATCGGAAGATCAATTACATAATCGGAAACCAGGAAATCCTCACTGTCTCCACTCACATAGACTTAGGAGTTGTTGTATCGGATAGTCTATCATGGTCGAGCATATCCCCAATACTCGACGACTAAGGCCAAAAGGAGTCTGCACCTTATTGAAAGATCCTTTAAGGGCTGTGATGGTTCTACTGCTGGGCTCTTATACACTTCATATGGCAGCAGGTCAATTATGGAATTCGCTGGACCTGTGTGGTATCCAACGCTACAACGTGGGAACGAGGGAACTTGATAATCGCATATATAGCTTTGCATGGTTTCTTCAACACTGACATATCATCACTTTTCCGTCTCAGCGCCAACCACCCGCGAGACCACAACTGTAAGTTAATGAAATAGAAGTTTCGAACTAATCCTCGCAAATTTTTCCTATCTAATCGAATATTTGATACCTGGAGCATGCTGCTCTACGACGTTGTTAATGTGTCCACAGCTAACAGGTGCAAGAATCATTTCGACTGATGGGTGCACGACGAACTCTAGTTTACTTATGACATGATCTTTATTTTATTTTCCTTGTTTAATTCCTTATCTCTGTTTGGAGTTTATAGCTTGCTCAACTCCTCTATTATGTGTAATAATAATAATAACAACGAGTTTTATACGACTTTGTAGGAATTTCGGTATATTTACGTAGGCAAGATGAAACCTTTTCGGTCTGACAAAGACATAGCGCTTTAATCGGCGAGAATTTATAGTTCCTGCATGAGTGCACATGTCATTTGTTCTTATGACAAGTTTCATCTTGGTTTCTCAAGAAATTTGCCTATAAGAATTTTCGAAGTGAACGTCTAGCGTGGTTTTCATCAATATGGATAAACTTGACTAACGTATTGTCATCAAATTCTTCGTGTCAGATAGATTAACCCCTAAGAAATGTCTTCCACAGGTTCCACGTCACTGATGTAGTTGGGTGTGCTGTTAGAGCTACAAGTACTAAATTTTAGGTCAATATCCTGAGTTGGCACTTTTGAAGATATATTTTTCTTTTAAAATCAAAGTTCCCACACCTCCTATCTGTGTAAGGGAATATTTTTGAAGTCATGCTTCCACAAACTTTTTGTTATTGTGGTATTTTTTTAATTAATTTCAACCGCAGAAACATTACCAAAATTTTCTAAATCGCCTTGTACAAAAAGTTACCTCTTGTCGACCATGAACACGATCAAGTACGGAGTACTGCCCGCATATCTGGAAAGATACAGCTATATATCTAAACTGTCCATGTGTCCATTCTTGACGCAATGAAGGAAGTGCTGTCCGAAAAATTGATGGCACTTCCTTAACAGACGATAAACCTCCCACACACCAATGTGTGGTTGGTGATCTTTGTTTTTCTCAGACCTCCATTGTGAGGCCGCTGCACTGGATCAGGCCTATCTTACAAAGTCATCAGGCTTATACTTCTCCTAAGAGCAGGCCGGTACGACCTTTTTTGTCGCAATGCGATACAATCCACCAGAGAAGGACATTTCCATTTATACTGAACTTGAGTATTTAAAAAATCCTACCTCGGTATTTTAGGCCCTGCTTTCACGAATCCTACCGTGCAAAAAACGAAAAAGCTAAAGTAATGTGATTAATAGTTCCGTATCCAACATTTTACATGTCGATTTTTTTCTATTACATTAGGCTCAATCACTACTGTGGTTGTTTATCATAAGACGTGCGTTATTAATTTCCTGAACGAGTAAAATAATTAATATTCAGCCATCATAACATCCGATATAATGGTTGTTAGACATGCTAAATAGGTATCTGCAGTGTTTTAGACAAAGACCAGACAAAACTGTTTTGAAGCTCCGGTTAAATTGTAGTTACAAATAGTACACCTAATTTAGGATCTTATATGGAAATGATCAACTGATTGTAGATACAGGCTGTTTCCAAAACATGAGAAAACGTTCAAAAGGTGTTTCTTTGGACTATTATCAGGATGGCGAGCACCAGCTAAGAGAATTCAAAACTGGATTAGTTTGTTGGTAAATATATAAAAAAATTCGTGGAGAAATTGGTTCGGTATATGAATGTTATCGGTCGCTGCAGTTCTACGTGGGACACCTTGGATACATATGTAAGCATGATACTGGTATTATAAAAAAGCGTGTCGAAAATTACAAACGGAGGACGGAAGTTCCGTGATCGACTTGGTTCTTTTCTTAATCACATTTCTGAAGTATTTAAATTTAGCTTTTTTGTCACAGTCCGGCAACACGATAAGTAACATCGCGACGCCGCTCGGCGCCCGAAGGCGGACCGGCACGAGTCCAGGCGTCCGTCTCGGCGAATAGGCGTCATTGCTGAGGTATTCCAAAACTATCCTATATACACGGTGGTCAACTATCGTAGTGGGAAGCCCTAAAACTATCAAAAAATCCGTGGAAATTCGCATTACATCATGAATTATCGATTATCATTAATTTTGTCAGCCTAATCCTGGACTTCTTTTTAGATCGCAAAATATTATCGGCATCATAATCATTATCTGAAAAAATCACATATAAAAGTACGTCTCCATTATGCTTGGAACCTGCACAACAATCTTCCAGGCAGAGATATTTACCATTCGATGGTGGCATACTCAGAAGAAATTCGGCAATGCACCGAAAGGAGCATATTCATATGCTCCGACAGTCAAGCAGCCCTGAATGAGAAAGCTGGTCGCCTGGCTAGACTGGTTGGCCAGATGCACCTGCTTCGGTCCCGAGACTCTGCTGGTCATAAGCAGGAACCAGATCAATAGCGCCCTGAATGAATGGGTGTATAGGGACCTGGGAAAAGTTTGACCAGAGATAGAGATGACTGCAGACAGACCAAGAGGTTCGTAGTTGGCCCCGACAAACGTCGGACGCGCTGGCCACTGGGCAGAGATAGAGAAACACTAAAGGGTGAAGAGAGATCCAACCTGCCCCAAGTGCAGGGAGGACGAATCAGCGTTCCACTTTCTGGACTATTGCCCCGTCTAAGGTCTAAGATCGGGAAGGTTAGACAGATTAGTGAACTCAACTGTGGAGTACAGTGTTGGTACACTCGCGGTTGACCAAAAGGGCCAAAAGTGACCTACTTGCCTGGCCTCGCCTCCCCACCCCTACTACTAACTACCACGTCTATATTACAAATTTGCACCGCAACGTGTGCCGTGTCACACGCTGAACTAGTGCCACTGAAAACCTCGAACGAGTTCAAACTTGTACTGAAGGCGGATCACATGTTCCCGTCTCTCCTCCAAGCCCGGCGCCTCCAGGGCTGCTGATCGAACGCTATGTTTATTTATTTATTTAATTACACCACCAACAGTTTATAAACCAATTACTGGTGGGAAATACAATACATATATATAAAAATCACAAAATAAACTAATTGCATTGATTGCTTAGTAATTACCAATAAGAACCCATGAAAAGCTACCACTGATCATAGCTCAATCAAACTGTGGTAGCTCTAAAAAAACTACCGCTTTAAATACTCTCTTAATAATAGAAATGGATGTGTTGAAGATATCAAAATAATTCATATAGTCAGTATAACATGAGCATATCGAATGTAGCGGTGACTGCAGCAGTAGATTCGTTCGTGGGGTAGGTAGGTAAAAGGCAAGGTTGGCCCTTGTTCGTACTCTAGGTGTATTGAAAGTTAGCTTAGACAAAAATGATGGACAGTCATGTTGGTAATTTATAACTTTGAACAAAAAGACTAAAGATTGTAGCTTTCTTCTATCATCAAAGCTGAGAAACCTATGCTTTTGAAGTAAGTTATTTTGTGAAATCCCAATGGGAGGATAAATGCCATCAGTTTTGAGAGATAAATACTTCAAGAGCTTCCTCTGAATTTTTTCCAATGAGTCACATGAGGTAACATAGCATGGGTTCCAGATTGTTCTTCCGTATTCCAGCTTAGAAAGAACAAACGAATTGTACAGCACTGTAGGTGCTGTGGTACCGATAAACTCTCTTGAATTGCGTATAACGAATCCCAGTGCTTTGTTGGCAGAATTCACTAAATTAGTTAGGTGTGCAGTGAAGCTCAATGTCCTGTCAAATATTACTCCTAGGTCCCTGAACTCCTCTAAAGTCTGAAGAGGAGTGTTGTTAATTTTATAACTATTGGTAATTGAATTTACTCTCCTAGTGAAAGTTAAAGATTTACATTTGCTCACGTTGATAGGAAGTTTATTAGCAGCACACCACTCAGACAGTCTGTCAAGATTCCTTTGTAAATAAAAGCAACTAGATGGATCATCAATTTGCCAGTACAGTTTTACGTCGTCCGCGTAGAGCAGAATATTGCAGTCAATCGTATTAACTAAGTCATTAATAAAAATGACGAATAGTAGTGGACCTAAGGAAGATCCTTGTGGGATGCCAGTAGATGGAAAAAAGTGAATTGATTTACCACCGTTAAAATCCACATATAGTTTGCGATCAGACAAATACGACTGAAATAATAATACCAATACCAATACCAAATAATAATACCAAATTGGCAGGCTCATTACTTAATTTACTCGAGCGCGTCAGATATTAATACTGTATAAGCGTGACGTGTCTCCGATATTGGAGGTATGATAATAATCTGTCGGTTTATACCGGGTGGGCCATCAATAGAGGACGCCTGGCTCTATCCCCGGAAACTCAACCCAGAGCCATCGGTTAAAAAATTTCATAACAAATGAGGCCAAGAGAAATTGCTGGAAACTATTTTCAGCTTTCTAAAATCGCCATTAAAAGTCCCGGTACAGATATGTGATCATGTTATTTATTCTTCCCTGATAATCAGCGGGAGTTTCCCGTCTGTTCAAGCGGGACGAGGAAGAGGTGAAGAAAATCTTGCCGAACCTAGTTTCTAATAGTACCCAATTGCTAAAAGAGAATCCGGAATTGGAGGATAACTGTACTACTGCATTACAGGGGTTGTGATGGGATGCCTACCAGATGGATTTTGTGCCTGGATTTTCGCTCTGCGAGCCAGTAGTCGATGAAAAATGTGGGTATCAACAATTTCATACAAATAAGGGGACATCACATCATGAAAAGTCCGCTTCTGAGGTGCTTAATTAGGAATCAGTCTGTTTGACAAGAAATTGAAATTGGTATGTGATAATTACTTCATTCCAATTCAAAAGAAAGAGTGATTAATAGCACTTTATATTGTATCACATCTGTTTGAAAATACATTCAATTTTAATTCCCACGGCACAAAAAAGTGCAAAGCAACACAAGGCTTTGTTACATCCACAAAGCAACAATCCATCTGTTTGTACAACTAATCCAGAATATTTAAAATACAGATGCACTAGATTTATCCACTTGTTGGCCTTGAATTTCCTTTTCCACATCTAATGACTATAAACTGTGCTTCAAGCTATGCAGGATGCTTATTCTTTATAACAAATACTGAGGATGTAATTTTATTTAATTTCTCGGGTTATTTTTAAAACTGTTTATTTTTAAATGTTTATTTCACAGGTATAGTTAATTAGTATTAGAACCTATACTAACGGTCAAATAGATTACATGCCAAAGTGTTTATATATTGTTTACACTGATTTGGAATTCAAATAGCTGTTCTATTTTGTTTTGTATGAATCAAATAGGTAGTGATTCCCCAGACTACTTGACCCATTCCAAATGCACCTTCATAATATGCAAGGGTGATATCATAGTTAATGAATAAAAATTGTGACATGAACTGCTGATAGTTTGGGAATAATTTCAGCAGAATATCAGACCTTTGGCATCCATGAAAAAGACTCAATATCAGTATCTGAGTAAGTTCTTTACGAATTTGCAACACATTCCTTATTGCTTTCTGACTTGTTAGTTATCTGAGCTAAGGAAATTTTGTCTTAATACACAATTCCTAATAATATTATAAATGAGAATATTTGTTACTCAATCACACCAAAATGGCTAAACAGATCTGGATGAAATTTGGTACAGAGATATATTATAGTACACACCAGCTTTAAATATATATATAACAAATGTCCATTGCCAGAGTAATTACTGCATTACCTGTACTTTGTATATTGCATTTCTTTTTCAGAAACATATCTCTTCACACCAATTAAAAAAATGAATGACCTATACTACTTCCACATGGGCAAAGCTGCTGGTTTAGGCTAGTATAGCATATAAAAAGTATTAGGTTATCATTTTAAGGCCAGGAAACACTTTACACCATCTATACCCTATTTCATGAGTATCCATCATGCTACTGAGGTGAACAGCTGATCAGCAAGTGACATTTTTGTGTTAGTCTGCAACATTGGCAATAATAAATCAGGTATAAATCTGGTGAAACTTGTTTGTGGCCTTCTGTTTTTTGTATGCAAATGAACTTTTCTAAATAAAAGAGCTGTTAACAAGTACAAAATGAATGTGTAGCGTACAAAAAACCAAAACAAAATATGGCTCTGTCTACCTGGCATTGACAGATCCGGTAGAATTATGTGTCCTGTGTCACTATGGGGAATTTTGAAGAGTTACTAGATAACCAGCTGTCATTCTACCATGATGGATACTCATGAAAACTTCTTACACCAATAAGATCCAAACAGATTACCAGGTCTGGGAAACTATCCACATATCTGAAGTGCTGCTACCACAACTAAGATGTCAATACTTGATGGAATCCTGAGGCTATCTAACTAATCAATACTTCCTTCAAAAACAGTATTATGTATTTTTTCTGCAGACTTATCACTGAGCATAGCTGGTTCTTAAGCCAGCTGTCATCTATCAATATTTGCTTCCTAGAGCTCTTCTTCATAATAAGCATGCCGTGTAAATTAAGGCATGAGGTAAACAACAATTGGTATTATTAAATTCAATCATTCATTAAAAGTTATAAAGGACATTTCTGCATGAGCACTATTTAAGACATAAATATAGTAGATCAAACTCTCAAATAATTTTTTTTCATCACTGCATTTCTTGATAATTCATTTGTCAGATACGAAAAGTTATCATTCTTATTAGACAATTCTTTTTTTTTGCATTCTGAACACCATGTAGAGTTTTGCTGCTTATGTAGAAATGCAGTACAACTTTTTTATTTTTCTTTAGCTTTATACTTTTTAAACTTGATAGAATCATACCAGGATTTAAGTTAACTGAAGATTGTGATTTATTCATCTGGTCAAACACAAACATGGAGAAATCATAAGGAAAACCAGGAACAAAATCAATTGGTGTATTCAACACATAATAAGGGGGAAAAGCCCCAATACTTGCTGAATTGGGCACAAGCACAGCAATTTTTATCTGATGCTGGTTGTATAATTAAAAACTCAGAAGCAGTATAGAATATATGCATTCAACATCTAAATGTCCCTTTGTTATTGGAAAAACAAGTGAGGACAATTCTAACAATAAATTAGAATCAGCTTTCTTTCAACACCTTCACATAATTATCACTTGAGTCCAGCAAACATGTAATTACTTATTCATTAGTATTATACATTATATTATGACAATAACCCTATGTTTTTTGATTTTCCTGTCCAAAAGACAACAGGTGCTAAATATTGTGAAACTAAGAGGTCAGCACCTGTTCCTAAAAATAATAGGGTTTTGTTTAATATATTTTGTGATAAATTACTGCATGCTGCTACTTTTTTTATATCAACTGTCGATATAGTTGTTGTTACATTCGATCATCAATAATGTAAGAATGCTATCTTGAATAAAATATAAACAAGGGTAATTGTTATTTTTTGTCAATACATTCAATACCAAGCCGGTTTCGCAACAATATTATACATGTATATATATACATGAATAAAAAACGTAAATAAACCATCTCCAGACTTTGCAACTGTTATGGAATAACTGTCAAAGAGCATGCCCATTCAACCATGACACTGCCGGTTTGGCACTTTCGATATTTTTATAGTTCGAATAATAGTTTGAAGTGCCCAAAGGTCGAATTCTTTTGAAAAACCAGCTGATACAACAATCTAAAATATCATGTGTGGCAGGTAGGGGACCGTAGGTGTATTACTTGAACATTCCTATAAGTTAATCATATATCAAAACACTCACCTTTGGCGACGGGCTCTCATATTTTCGGAAGAGCTATTGTATTTTCAGGAATGTCGCGAGAAAATACACACGAAAATGTCTTTTTTAACAATAAACTCTCGTCCAAAGTCGCATAAAGTCAATCAGATGTCACAAATAACCCAACAATAAACGCCATATTTAAAACAGTGTTGCCAGTTACTGATGGTGACAGATGACGGTTAGCAAGTGTTGCCAATGGAAATTTTCATATGGCGCATTAAAGGTGACCATCCACTCTCACAATTGTAGGAATGATGCAATGCTGATTAGACCGCAATACCGCATAAAAACTGATAAGGTCTTAATCACATATTTGACACGCTATTTCAAAATCCTTGAATGTTTGTCTGTGGGAATAAGTTGTCATACTCCTATACCGTAGTAACAAAACGGAACAGAGCAACAAAAAAAAACATCCTACGTTACTGCAGGAGCTGCGTCCCTGAGTTAACAAGGATAATGCCGCGCTTGCCAGTGGCTGGGAGTGTGTTCCACTGCTCTCTTCATTTTCGGTACCAGAGTATATAAACCCAAAAAATAATAATTAGAATGTCAGCAACATTTGGCATATCAGAAATGTATAAAAATGTTTGGATATCAGGGAATTAAACATCAAGTTATGTATATCTATTATATTTTCATTCAGTATTTCATTAAATAAAAATATTTCCATAAATACATCTAATAACAGAGAGAACTAATAAATTATAACAGTACAGACTAAATACTGCATTGACACTCATACAAATAATTTATAAATAAATAATACAACTAAAGATGCCATTTTGAATTAATTTAAATTGGATTTGCACTATTTACTGTTCCGGGTGATAGTAAGCTTTGACTTCATCGATTGCCTTGCACCACTGCAATGCATAGCCTTCCGGGTCCTCTAAATAATATTTCCTATTAGGCTGCAACAAAAAAACAGATTGCATTTATGTATCCTTCTGCATTTTACATTCCACAGACAAGGAAGTATTGTAATCGCAAAAATTGGAAAATGGGATACGTTTTTTGGATGATAGGGTAATTCACAAGTCGAGACCAAAAATGAAACATCATACACAGGACGGTATTTCTATGTAACATGTTTCCCTCAAGGGCTTTATAAAAAAGTATGGGGTGTTGAAGTATAATATCTTCAAAACCGTCAACTGGAATGAACTAAAATTTGGTATGTAGATTTACCTAACTATTTTCCATATTCAAAAGATTTAACCTAAAATTAGCATGCACCAGTGGCAGAGATACGCATTTGGAAAACAGTGGCGTACTATTTTTATTCGCAAAAATAATGCCACTAATCCCCGCCACTGGTGCACGTTAATTTTTAGTAGACCTTTGAATGTAGACAATACAATACAGTTGAGGGTTTTGAGGATATTAAAAAAAATGTTTTTCATTTTTAAACTTCAACACCTCGTATCTTTTTATTGAAGCCCCCGAGAAAATAATGTTACATAGAAGACACCCCCTTAAAATGCGGTCCTGTGTATGATGTTTCATTTTTGGTCGCCACTTGTAAATCACCCTATATATGTATATAAAAAACCACGTCCTTCATTTCCTTTGGTCTGCCTGTCTGGTAATATGTGGGTCTATAACTTGAAAAGTAAAAATTTAGATGAAATTTTCACAATGGCGGCGGGGCTATACGCAAAAAAAACAAATATTTAAAAATCGCTCGTTTTTTGACATTCAAGAGACTCCTGACAATTTTGTAAAATTCTTTGATACACGATGTACATACAAAATCTTTTCGCCCAGAATTACGTAGGAAGTTCAGAGTTAACCTACTTGAAACCATTTTTTGCCCAAAGTTTGACAACACGGCAAAAGATTGTACCACAAATATTTCAATTCGACTTAAACGGTATATTTTTCAGAGCAATTCTGACACATTTCAACCAAAAAATAGCTGTTGTTATCATGAAGACGTACTTTTTTTAAGCACAACGTATCTTGTTAAGTATGATTGAACCCCTAGACACCTTCATGGCTACGTGAGTAGCTCAATGCGGCAACAATTATAGTACGTCAAAAAGTCTTTCAACTGGGACCTCTACTAAAATTACTTATTCATAGAGTAGTGGAATTAAGATCGAAACTTATTACAAGAAATATTATTTTACTTACTGTGTGGATAAAGAATGTCTTGAAATTCTTCGCCTCACTTCTCAAATCTTCACTCCAAGGAATTTCGCCCTTTAGTACCATGGCCACAGGATCCACATAGTATAAATGAGGACCGAAAGTGAGCAAAAACATTCTTCTTCTAGCAAACAGCCCTTTCTTTTTGTCTATCAACCCTTGCTTCAGTATCAAGTTGCCTTCAACAAAACTAAAAGAACCAAAAAGAAATATTCATGAATAATAATTTTATTAATCTAGTATAAGAGCTTTAGAGAAATAATAATAAAATTATGTATCGATCTTTTGGTATAACTTCTCGCGTGGTTTAAGCATAGACCAGTGCTTAGAAGAATGTATTGCAAAACTTTTATAGTACCCTTTGTAGGAATATTCCAAAAAATCTAGAACAAACCGGCAACATTGTCTATTAATTGTATTTGTGGCATTGCTATATTTTGTACCGGTGATCAACAAAATGGTATCAATTATGCTGACTCTACACTTCCCACGCAACGTCGTTATCGGTTCATAAAGGATTATGTTCAGCACAAACTTGACCCTCTGAGAAAAAACTAAGTCACTCAGGTCCATACAATTAGTCCATGGAATTCTTTCCCTGTCCTACCGGTAGTCCATCTGGCAACGACGCCTTTTCCCGATGTCTAACCAGGTCAGACGTTGCACCGGGGCCATTGCATAGGTAACACTATGCTATGGCGCGGCAGTAATAGCAGAACACGCCGCCGGGAGCAGAAGTAGACCCGGCGGTTAGGTACGCGATTCGTCTTATGATAGTATTTATAAAGGCTAATGTAGGGGAAACTGGATGATGTGTCAAATAGGTCTAATAGGTGCATAGAATTACCAAGGTTGGAAGCGTATAAGTATACGAGTACTAATATCAAAAAGTTAAGATATACCTTCCCCACCCTCCAACGAACCCCCATCCCCAAATTCTTTTACAAACGATCAACAAACCAAGTTTGTGCGATTTTTATTTTATATTTTTTTCGTTTTTCGACTTTTTCTTCGCCGCCACTGTACCGATTTTCAAAAACTAAAGCTGAAAGCTTTTTGTTCTTGGTATAGTAGTGACGTTATGTAAAAATTTCGTCAAAATCCGAGCAGTACTTCTCAAGTTAGACGGTTATAGGATCAGCGGACAGGCATACCGCCAGACAGACGGAAATGGTTTCTCGTAATGTACATGTCATATAACATCCAAAAAACATACCCGATTAGAATAGTTTCCAACTAGTAGGCATGGGGAGTATAAAACACATTGAGATCACACCCATGACAAATGAGTTGTCACACTAACAAGCATAGTTATAAAACACTCATATCTAACGAGAAAATTTTCTAGGCCGCGAGACGAGACTAAAACACACATGTCTGTGAGCTCATGGAGAGATATAATGCATATGTATGTGTGAGGGAGATGAAGGTATGAAAGTAACACTAGTAGTTTTACTGCTACCCACTAAAGTCTGGGAAGAATTCGATATACACAAAGTTTACACAATGAAAAACCTATATAATAAAATCGAGTCCCTTGTATTCAAATCTATAATAATTATATCATATTCAAATCTGAAGTCAACTTTGTGAGTCTAAAATAATCATCAATGATATGTTTAGTTGCGACAACCGACCATAAATAGATATATCGTCGGTGGTTGCGACACACTGTCAATTAATAGGAAAAATGAATCACCTATTATAAGGATTGCTCTTCTGAGCCTCAAGTTTTTGTTCGATTTCGGCCGCCGTAAGATCAGTTATTTTCTTGACTACTTGAGATTTTTTCCTAGTAGGCGTAGGCTCCAAATCTAATTGCAATCGTGATGCTTTTTCTTTATCTAAACCAGGTTCTACATCATCAGGTATCACAATGTCTTTTATACTATCACAAATGTCAGAGATCCTCGGCGGTGGTCCTAAGTCGTCGCAGTTCAAGTCTCTGAATAGCTCATGTTGTCTGAAATATATAATGATATATGTATAGTCTAGCTACCTTGGATCGACTCCATAAAGACTAGATTAGCGATCTTTTTGACTATTCAGATGAACTCATACCGAAGTGTCACCAAGAATTGAACTATCAAAAGTATGGTATTTTGCCTCTTAAATGTGGCCCGTACGACTTTTTTTATGAATGGAGAATTTAATTTTGCATAGAATACCAAAATATTGGCTTTCAAACAATGTATTCCGATTGTTTTCACTTTTCCTATGAACAAGAAGTGACAAAACTTGCTCTCTAAAGTTCAATCGTATTTCGCGGCAAAGCTCTAAAGCAGTGAATCCCAAAGTGTGGTCCCAGTGGACTCCAAGGATCCACGGAAGACTCAACGGGGATATACGCTGGCGAGAAAAAAAATTAAGGTTCCTAAGTTTTTCCCAAGTGGTTCACGGAAATTGATCTTGTTTGGACAGTAAAGAAGAATAATTTCAGATAATATTTTAAGAAGGCCAGCGACTGTCCTCGCAAAAACTTATTATACTATATTATAATTATTATTAATTTTAGTATTATTATTATTATTATTATTATTATTATTCGTTTTTGGTTGGTCTTTCACCGTTACACACGGGGTATGTACACAACAGGGGAGGAATTCACCTCAGCCTATTGCGAAGAACTTGCGAACTATGTGAAATGTTTGCAAGATTGCGGCTTTCTGCATCAATGCAATAAAATGCGCTGGAACTTTGATTTTCTCTAAGTGAGAGTGGAGATTTACAGAGACTGCCCCTTCCACAGACACTACTACTGGTATTATGCAGACCTCTGATAGTTTCCAAATGTTTTTGATTTCAATGGCAAGGTTTTGGTACTTTTCAGCCTTGGTGTATTCGGTTCTGATTATGTTTACTGTGAGTGGAACTGCGATATCAATTATGTATGCTTTCCGTTTATTTTTATCGATCAGTAGTATGTCTGGCCGGTTATGGTCAACTGTTTTATCGGTTATGACTGGCCTGTCCCAGTACAATAGGGCCGACTGATTCTCGAGTACTGGGAATGGTGTATATTTATAATATAGCGCGGTTGACTGATGATTATTATTATTATTATCATTATTATTATTACCATAATTATCATTATAGCTATTTTATTATGTAGAATAGCCGTGTTTTGCCGTAAGTAGGGTGAAAACGTTGTTTTTGGCGAGATAAGCAATATTCTTAACCGAAAAATCAAATTAAACCCATTTTCAGCATATTTAAGGTATACGTATATAAAGTATATATTACGAGTATTAATATTTTAATTACTATTATTACTATTATAATTATTATTACTATCATTATTTTTGTCATAATTATCAATAAGCAGTTTTATTGTGTAGAATAGTCGTATTTTGCCGTAAATAAGCCGAAAACGCAGTTTTCGCCGAGATAAGCAGTATTTTCCACCAATCAATCAAAATAAATCCATTTTCAGCATTTTAAGGTATATAAAGTATATACTATGATGATTATTATTAATATTATTATTATTAGTATCATATTTATTAAAATTATTATTATATTTATTATTATTGTTATTAGTATCATTATTATTACCATAATGTCTTGATAGCATATAATCAAAATTTAAATATCCAAATCATATTCTTCAACAACAGAATTAAGTGATATTGTGACGAATTACAAAATTGAAGCCAAATATGTGGTCCACCAAAACTAGTAAAATTTTTAAAGTGGTCTATGAGAAAGTTTGGAAACAACTGCTCTAAAGTAATAAGTTGATCCACGCCTAGGCCCCTTTCGAGGTGGTTCAAGTATGAAAAACTGGCCATACTTGTACAATTCTACTTTCGTCAAAAGTGAGGAAAATTATCTTTATCATCTGCTTTTACATTTTGACTCGTTATATCAGTATCCGTAAATCGTATTGGCTGATTCCTTCAGCGAAAATACCCAGGGCTTGAGTTGACTTTTTTTGATGTGCAAAATTTAAGCACATTTTTGTCAACAAACGTGCGAAAAATATATTATAATTGTGAGATATCCGTCTAGCGGCGATGTTGAAATCTTGAAAAAAACACTTGGATGAAGCAGCACATTTATAGCATGTAAAGGCATGAGTAAGTTCCGAAGTAGTGGCAGCTAGTTTCAATACACAGTGTCTATGCTTGTAGTCACCATTCTTGGTGGGTCAAAGTAAGATTACCAGTATCCCTTTATATATCTCTATATCCCTCATACATACACATGCAACCTACCCCTGTGTGTTAACCTGTTATCAATCTTCGATATAAAATTGTACAATGCCCAGAAATACGACCAATGGAGAATTCCGACAACTCGTGCTAAATTTATTAGAGTATTTCCAGGAATAGAATGGAAACAGCCTATTATCCACTTCATGCGTACTGGAGAGAGTAGCAGATGCGCTGAAGATTAGTCTGCGCAGACTTATTTCATATGGCGTTGATGACGTAACCGCCAAGAACGGTGACTACAACTATAGAAACATGCGCATATTTTGCCATTCACAACAACATGAAAAAAACTTACCGTATACTTGTATAAGGCGCCTCATCAGTAGCACCTAACCTCTCAATAGGATTTTTGACAAGCAGCTTCTGTACCAAATCCTTAGCTTGCGGGTCAAATCCATCAGGATATTCATACTCCAAGTTAAGTATCTTCTGGAATATCAGAAACTCACTTCGTCCCCTAAAAGGCATCACTCCCGAAACCATCTGGTATATGATGCACCCCAGCGCCCAAAGGTCAGACGCGGGAGATGACGAGGATTCGCTCAGCATCTCGGGGCTTACAAACTGTGCAGTACCTTTAAGTATGAAGAATATTAGATGAAATTATTTGGCTTAGTCAAACACAAATATGAGAATTTAACGAAGAACCGACGGGGTGCAATTTTAGTAAGAACGAATATATCTTCCTTGACAAAAAAGAGAAATTCTTCCGCTGAGGTCCTTTACACATAATCTAATTAGAGCTCGTCCACTGGAGCGGTACGAAGCAAAGGGTTGGTAATTCTTATTGCTTCGATTTTGAGTTGATTGTTTCTTGAGATGCGTTATGCGATGTTTGCTCCATAGCAAACAAAATCACCAAATTTTTGACGCGCCTTGAGGCGCGAATTTCCTCCAGTGACTGAGTTGGCTTGGACGGTTCGTTTTTTGAGAACCAAATCCATTTTTCTATACCTGTTTTTTGTCAAACGTTTAAGACCAAAATATAGGTCGATATGCGCTACAATCGATCAAAACTAGGAATCTATGCACTCCCTTTACGCAGAAAACAATTTTCGTCCAATCAGGGTTACCCAACGAATACGAATAGAAAAAGAGCCAAGCCTACATGTTTACATTGCATTGTTTGTAACCAAAATTATGTAGTTATTGTGCATACTTTTTGCTAATTTGCCTACCATTGCCTGCCAAAGGTACAAGCTAATACATCGGCGTACATTATTTTCTCTGGATAGTATATTCAAGTAGCTACTCGTACTGGGTGAACTCACGTTATCATTAATAAACAGGGATAAACTAAATAAGGGAAAGAAACGAAACGTACAGCATATGAACAATTCTTCTTAATTCCTGATTTTGGGAGGTGATGAAACATTCTATCAAGGAGCAACAATGGAGGAAATGCCGATTTACTCGATTTTTCTGAATAGTTGTGGTGATTCGAGCTAGTTGAGCATAATTATCACTATTTATCCAATAAAAACATTTGCAAGTAGTTTAATTGATTTGACATTCATTCGTTTTTTGGGCGTACTCAATAGGTTTGGTTTATCTCAAATATCTTGCATTTTTCAATGTTGTTGTTGTTAGGTATACAATTCTGTTAACAGAACTTAGATTGAGACTTCTTATTCATATTCTTAGTTGTCCTCACAAGTACACTTGAGAGTACCTCAATGAAGTCACCCTAAAGTTTCCTACTCGAAATTGGTATGATCTAACAAAGTGAAATCAAATTCCTGTTAATTTATTTGGCGGTTGTTATACAGATCAATGACTGAAGAAAAAATACTATTACACAGACCTGTCACTAAATCCTTATTTTCTAGGGAGCCTGTATTCTATTAAAGCGATTATGATGAAAGAATGGGAAGCATATGTAGCATCTTGGTTTTTAATTGAGTGGGAAGCATATGTAGTGGGGGATATCAATCCACAAGTCAGGTAATCTGTACGATCTGCCAATAACGCGGGCACCCTTTTTCCGCATCATCTCACTTTAAACACTATATGATCTACAATTGTATTTTGTGAGAAAACAGAAAATACTTACCTACAAAACTAGTTCGTCTTCTTTTGTCCCCTTTATCTAATGCATCATTATCACATTTCTGGTTCTCTGTATTATCCGTTTTCAATATCTTGGCACTTCCAAAGTCAGTTATCAAGATATGCCAGTTTTCATCAAACAAAACATTTTCTGGTTTCAAATCTCTAAAAAATGCAACTATTCGTAGTGATTTATGTTCCTCAAGAAACATTGTTATTCCCAATAGGGACTTTCAGAATATCAGAGACATTAGTACTTGGTAGCAAACGGACGTGTTTTTAGTTGCTATTAGTTTTTTCTTTTTTATTAATTGGTATAATTGTGGATCTAGTGAATAATCTAGTAGTATCGGGGCAGTGGAAGTGGGAAGGTGTGCATATATACTAAGTGACATATAAATCCGAACACCTAGTTTAAATGGTTTTATTTTAATAAAATTTTGTATAAGTACTTAATGAAGCATAATAAGTAAATGATAAAAATTTCAAAATGATTGCACTGCTTTAAAGCCCTTTGACCTTAAATAATGTGTGGATGCACCCTGATGTGCTACGCATCCTCCAACGCGCCTAGGCATGCTTCTGATCAGGTGGTCCATGTCCTTCTGTGGTATCTCATTCCAGGCAACCACCAACTCCTCTCGAAGTGCTTCTAGAGTCTGAGGAGGACGTTGCAAATTGAGCAATCTCCTACCCATCATATCCGACACGTGCTCAATTGGGGATAAGTCGGGAGATCTTGGTGGCCATCGTAACAATGTGACATCATTATGTTGAAAGAAGTCTATTGTAACTCTTGCAACATGTGGTCGGGCATTATCTTGTTGGAAAGTTGGATCTGCCAGGGTGTCAAGATAGGGTAAAAGATGGGGTTCTAGAACTTCGTGGATATAACGCTGCGCGTTCATGTTACCTCTGATGAAGATTAAAGGTGACCTGGAACCATAAGCTATAGCACCCCAAACCATAACTCCAACAGTGTGATGAACATGTCTTTCAACAGAAAACTGCGGATTCCTCCTTTCACCACGTCGCCTTCTAACCCTGGCACGACCATCGTGCATGCCTAAACAAAATCGAGACTCGTCACTAAAGACAATACTGTTCCATTCCTGATCCAAGAGTGACCGTTGTCTGCACCACTCAAGGCGATTACGTCGGTGTTCTCGAGTTAAAGGGAGGACCCAGTGTGGCCGGTATGAAAACAAGCCAAAACTTCTCATTCGTCGGTAAACACTTCGCATGCCAATAGGTCTTCCGTGTTCTGTAAACCATTCATTTGCAATGGACCTGGTTGTGGAGAAACGGTCCCTTAAGGGGGAAATTTGCGTACGGCCTTCTCGAAGCCATGCCTGACAACACCTAACCACAGTGTCTACACTTCTTTGCACTCTAACTGCAATTGCCCGAAAAGAAGGTCCAGCTTCTCGAAGTCCCACTATACGGCCCCTATCAAACTCACTAAGTTGACGAAATCGTACAGGTCTCCGCACCGGCATCGTAATCGATCGTAAAGGATGTCAAGAACCAAAATCCGCCAACGTTGATTCTTTACTGCGGGTGAAATATTCATTTTTAGAGCGTTAGTGAAT
This sequence comes from Acanthoscelides obtectus, assembly GCA_963669975.1. NCBI lineage: Eukaryota > Metazoa > Arthropoda > Insecta > Coleoptera > Chrysomelidae > Acanthoscelides > Acanthoscelides obtectus. Next base: position 60,042,954 of record CAVLJG010000008.1, on the reverse strand, counting down.
TAAAAAAAAGCAGTATAAAAACCGGAATGTCCAACTGATAAGGCTGAACATTTTTTCACTTGTTATTTACAGTAAGATAAATACATTCACCAACTTTTATTAAAATAAAACCATTTAAACTGGGTGTTCGGATTTATATGTCACTTAGTATATTTCCATCTGATAAAATAATGGAATTTGATATTGAAGAGAGGATGATGGAAAGGAGTAGAACCAGTTCCCTCGGTAGACTTGCACTAGAAAAAGATGAAATAAATAAAATTATCCTTGGCTGCGAATTGGAGCAGAGCAAAAAACAGGCCGAGATAAGAGATGGAGCAGAAAACTGTGTGAACGACGAATACACTGGCCAGTATGGAAGAAATAAACAGGGTGTCACTCTTAAACCTATGGATCACAAAAATGATGAGTCTGAGGATGCTGACGTATTTAAGCCTAAATCGTCAATTTTTCGCACTCCTAAATGGAGCCGAGAGCCGGAACAGAAACGAGCGGAAATGATGATACTAGTTAGGGAAATGGAAAACATTGGTAAACGGCAATGCTATCAATATCAGAGTATTATGAATGAGGAACTAATACAGAACTTTTTTGAGGAAATTGACAGTATAAACAAAGTTGTTGATAAAGATCTGACAAAAAACCCATTTAGCATGCAAGATAAGACATCTGTTATGTATGCAAGCATAAATCTACATAAATCATTAACTCGAGTAGTGTATAAAGTCAGTCAGCTTGAAAAAGAAAATTTAGCATTAACAGCTAAAGTAGAAGAGACAAAACTAAGACACTATGAACTGTCTGGTGGAGCAACCGTAAGCTCAACTGAGATTCAGGTAACCAAGCAACAGTAAGGACACAAGTACCAGAACTAAGAAGTTATGTAAGCATTGTAAGGGCGAACTCGGCAAGTCTCTCTGAAGAACCAAAGAAAAAAATAAACGAACTATGGGAAACTCCACCAGAAAACAGGAAGCACGAAACGATTATAAGAATGGAGGAAACAGAAAATCCGAAAATAGTGGTACATAGACTCAAACAAGAATTAATGCTGAAGGACACTGATGGAGGCTTTAAAAGTATTACACAGTTACAATCTGGGGCAGTTGTTGTGGAAAGCTATAATAAAACTCAACAACAAAAGCTAAAAAAATATATTAAGAGATAAAAAAGATATAAAAATTAGAGAAAATGAAAAATGAATCCAATGTTCATAATCACTGGCATTGAAAAAGGTTACGAAGCTAAAGACTTCATACAAGAACTTATAAGACTGAACATTGAATTGTACAGTGGCAGAAAAAGTAAAGATCATCACAAAAAGGAATTGTCGTAATCTCGTAATCCAGCCAAAGAAAACTGGATACTTCAAGCACCACCCGATATCGCAAATGTTCCGGCAGTCGTGAAGCTGCAAATTGTCAAATAGTAAACTTTCAATGTTCGAATAGCCAAAAAATGAAGTATTATGATCATAATCATTATGCTCGTGATCCAAACTGCCCTGTTTATAAATCAAGAGTTATCAGGTTTAGGAACAGTATCAACTATGCCCCGGATTTTCAATAATAAATGTATCAATTGATACAGTAAGATCTGAAAGCTGCTCCAAAGATAAGACTACCAAACAGAAGGAGAACCTCGCCAAAATAGCCCTACTCCATCAAAATGTTCAGTCTCTTGGAAACTCATTAAACGAGATAAACCAGATGTTGATGGACCACGACGACTTTAAATTTATTTGCATAACAGAGCACTGGAAGAGACAAGACAAGATCATCAACTATGGAACTAGAGACTTCAAACTTGCATCTTGTTTTTGCAGGAAAGAAGGGAAACATGGTGGAAGTTTTATGAGCCTAGCAGTTCAGTGTTTAGAAAGGTCAGATATAAGGTCATTATCAGTGGTTGGTTCCTTGAATGCGCGGATGTGAAATGCTCTCTGAATGGTATGAATTTTATAATATTGTCAATATACAGGTAATATGCATGTATTTTTAGAAAAAATGGAACAAATTCTCTCAAAAATCCGTGATGATAGTGCCTCAATTTTCATAGCTGGCGATTGCAATATAGATTTTTCATACGGATAGCCCTAACAAACAGCTATTATGTTCACTCCTGAACTCAAATATCATTAATTCATCAATCTCAGACCACACTGCTCAAAAAATAACGGTAACATGAATAAACCTGCTAATCCAGTGAAGAAAAGGATATTCATTGTAGAAAATAAAGAAAGATTTTTATGTAGACTCAAATCTGTAGACTGGCAAAATGTGTTTCATATACCTCGGAATGATGTAAATGAACAGTGGAATTATTTCAGCAATATTTTCCAATCTATTTTTGAACAGGTCTTTCCTATGAAAACATTTAAAGTTACGAATAGGTTCACTGACTCGCATCATCCTGAGAGTATAAAGACTAATATTAAGGAATGGATGTTCTATATGTGATTAGCAACAGTGACAACTCTTATAAGCGATGCTATAATAAATTTATATTAGAGTACAATCAATTATTAGCAGATGCCAGATATAAGTCATATCAAAGACGCATAGAGTCGGACAATAAGTCAAAACGTGTTTGGGGTATTGTAAAGGAAATAAAAGGTCAAACTAGAAATGATTGTGTCATACCAGGTGATGCTGAAATTACTACACATGCGCTCAATGAATATTGTATAAATGAAGTCGCTAAATTATTACCACAAACACCTTCTGACTTTTTACGCCATGCGGAACAGTGTACGCCGCTAGAATATGTCAGTGCTCAAGAAATATTGGAGCTGGGGGATAAAATTAAAAACAAAATGAGTAGTGGCAAAGATGGTATTCCAGCTAATATTCTGAAATATTCTTTGAAAGTGATTCTTGAACCCCTAGTTTACATAATAAATAATTCACTTATGTATGGTATTTTTCCTGAAAATCTGGAATTCGCCATAATCTTTCCGGTATATAAGGAGACCCTAATGACTTGGTAAACTATAGACCAATAAGCCTACTTTCTTACTTTGCAAAGCTTTTCGAACTGGTGATGTATTCACGAATTATGTATCACGTGCTCTGTAATAACTTAATTGCTGAACCGCATCTTCGCTTTATAAAAGGGAAATCGATAAATACGGCTATATACTCCTTCAGCCACAGTATTGTAGAATGTCTGGAAAATAATATGGGATCACTGGGTTTGTTTTTGATCTCTCCAAAGCATCTGGTTGTGTAGAACATTCTCTCTTACTGAGTAAACTTGAGGCATTTGGGATAAGGAGAAGTGCCCGGAACTGGGTCAGGTCTTATTTAACAGACCGCCAACAAAGTGTTTCCATCATAAAGAAGGCATGACAGCTGTCTCATCGCCGTTAACAGTAGATAGAGGTATCCCACAAGGAAGCGTCTTGGGTCCTCTACTCTTTGTGATGTTTGTAAAGGATCTGAGTGATAGTATAGCAAACCCGAATAATGTATGCACTATTCAATATGCAGATGATACTAGTGTGATTATAGCTGGCCAAGATTTCAACCAAGTAGCCAAAAATACATTGAGCATATGCGAGAAAGCATTTTGGTGGTTTGCTCGCAATGGTCTATCCTTGAACACATCAAAAACAAATGCAATAATATTCAAATTAAAGAAAAAAAATCGAAGCTAAGAAGATCCACTTAGCTGATAGGGTAGAAGTCAAGCTGACAGACTCTGGTAGATTCTTAGGAGTGTACATGTATATTGACCAAGGACTTTCCTGGGCTACAAATGTACGAGCCCCTTCCCACTTCAGTTGGCCCAACTATTGAAATCTTAGTTTTTTCTTATCAAACACAAATAATAAAAATGTAGCAGGGTGTTATAGGTTTAAAATATTAACAATGAATATTTTGATAACATACAGTAGAAAACACCAACTGTATCACTCCCTAATCAATTTGCAGCATAAAAACAACACATGTTGCAATTACAGCATATCAACCTATTTTCATTTCAATGCAAAATAAGTCTATAACGCATAGGTGGCTGTGAAAAATAAAAGCCATGACAATTGTTTTTATTAATCACAGCTGTCAGAATACGCTTTAAAATAGTTTTGGGTAGTTAAGGTTTTCAAAATGGGAAGAGGAAAGGTTATTAGTGAGAAAATTCGGTTACTGATAATTACATTTTTTAATTCTGGGAATTCAAACTCAGAAATTGCAACTTTGTTAGACTTATAGCGGTACAGTGTGAGAAATATTGTTAGAAGATATAACGTAACTGGTTCAGTTAATATTAAGCCACAATATGTGAAAAAAGTAATATCACAAATGCCGACCGAAGAGCATTAAGAAGAATAATCGTGAAAAACAGGCGTGCCAATTATTTACAATTAAGTGCTCTGTGGACGCTGTTGGAAGGAGAATTTTGAAGTCCACAACTCATAGAGAGGCCCACAAACTGGGATTTAGCACTTGCAAGGTAAGTTTTCTTATAAAAAAAGTGAAGTAAAAACCCTAAAGTTGCACAACTTGTTTATAGGCCAAAGAAAAGCCACAATTAACTCCACTGCAAAAGAAAAATCGGCTTAGATGGGCTAAAGAACATACACAATGGACACCTCAACAATGGTGTGCAATACAATGGAGTGATGAGGCCCGATTCGAATGTTATGTTGGTGGCAGTCGCAGTAGTTATTCGCAAAAAAATGAAGCATTCCATGTTGACTGTCTGAAGAGAAAAGTGAAATGTCCAGCATCCATTATGGTCTGGGGCAGTATGTCATCAAAATGAGTAGGAAAACATTTTATTGATGGAAATGTGGATACAAACAAATATATGGCAATTTTAGAAGAATCGCTTTTACTAGTGATGGAAGAATGTTTGACATCTGGCCAAGATTTTGTGTTTCAGCAAGATGGTGCAGCGTGCCATACCTCAAAAAAGGCTATAAAATGGATGGAAGAAAATAATGTACCACTTTTGAAATGGATTTCTAGCAGTCCAGATCTGTCTCCTATTGAAACTTTGTGGCACGAGATGAAAAAGGTTCTACGACAACATCCTGCTCATACAATCACCGAACTGAGACAAAAGCTTCAAGAAATATGGGATTGTTTTACACCAAATTTTTGACAAAACTTGGTTAACACTATGCCCCCAAAGAATTTCAGCCGTAATAAAAAATAAAGGTGATGTTACCAATGGTAATCATTCAATTGTTGCTTTGTTACCTTCGCGCATTTATTCGCACATTGTTTATTTGTTCAGATGTTCTATTAGTTATAGGTCTAAGTGATTTCAAATATGTATTTTTTACGACTAGAGTGTATCTAAAATGTTTTTGAGAAAATAAATTGTTTTAGAAGTAAATAGTTTCGTCATGTTTAGTTTATAAAGGCATATTTTGATACAAATCTTGAAGTGGGCCAACTGAAGTGGAACATCCAGAAAAACGGTTAAACAGCACTTGTAGTATTAGGATATTAAATAAGTACCTAGACCTTAAGACCCTAAAAATTGTTTACCATGAAAACTTTAGAGTCCATTGCACGTTTTGGTATAATTTTTTACGGACACAGTAGCCAGATGAACAGGCTCTTTCGGGTACAGAAACGAGCATTGAGATACATGTTAAAAATTACGCGTAGAGAAACATGTAAAGGAAAATTTAAAGGGAATAAAATACGCACCATAGTGGCAATATATATTCAGGAAATATTGATTTTTACATTTAAAAATATTGGGTACTTTATAAGAATCCCAGGCAATTACAATACAAGGAACAGAGATATAACTTTTTTGTACCCAATTCATCATCTAACTGTTACCGAGAAAAACGTACGTTACAGTTGTGCAAAGCTTTACAATAAGTTACCCCAAAAAGTTAAAAAGTTGTCGAATATAAGAGTTCAAGAAATGTATCCACAAGTTACTAATGAATCTAGAGCCATATAGGCTCGATGAATATCTAGAAATGTAAAAGAAACATTGTGTAATATTGTAATATTTAGACACTATTTTTGTTTCCTGCATTTGTTTGATATTATGACATTATGTGACATATATTTCACCTGACAGCGGACATTATGTTGTAATTCTGCACTGTTATTTTGAAATAAATATTATTATTATTATTATTATTATTATCAAACACAGTCATCCAAACAAATTAATGATGTGGTGTTGCTTAGCCTTGCCCTCAACGTATCGGTTCCACTATAAATAACAATTCAGGACTGTTCTAAGTTAATTGATGAAAAGAACCGAACATGTGTATTGAAGAATATTTTTGCCAGAAAAACAAACTGGGATCATGCTAGACCTATTTACCTGTGTACAATTCCTTTCCCATGAAGATATTCCAGAGCTAATACCATTTCAGCAGCGTAATATCTGGCACACTCTATAGTGAAACAGCCACATTTGTCGATCTGCTTTAGCAATTCGCCATTCTTAGCATATGTAAGTACAAAGTAAAGGTGTTCCGAGTCCTGGAATGTCCAATACAAACGGACAAAGTATGGACAGGAACTTCCAAGTATTCTTAAAACTTCTTTCTCTCGCATTACATATTCACTTTTTTTCTCTCTAATTATGTGTGCTTTCTCCAAAACTTTTACTGCAAAATAATACAATGTTACTGAACTAATTATGACTTCATTACAATTAGATGAGAGTTTCAGATTTCTGCAACAAGTTTTATTGAGCTTGTAAAATACATTCTCCAATGATAATTTTTTGTTACAGACTTGAATTTGTCGGTTCGGATTATTATACACAGGATTTTGCAAATCGTCATAGCTGGCTTTAATTTTATTTTTGCCGCGAGTATTGTGGTAATGACTATTTATCAGTGGATTTTCTGTTCCGTGAAAGCATTTCGCGTTTTAGGTACTTTGGAAAAGCTCTCAAGTTATTGTTATTGATGATGTGTTGTCTGCATATAAAACACATTCAGTCCCCTGCAGCATCTGGGACAGATTGTTGATGTAGAGCAACACAGTCCCTGGTACTCCCTCCCAAATTTGGAAAACTCTATTGTGAAACTTCCTACTGGCAACATTGGGCCATTCAAGTATTGCATGAGTGCCAAAGGGGGTCTTAGCTTTGCTTATTTTTGATGACATTGGGGGCCAAGGAAGAGAATTGCTGTGAATGTTACTCCTCTTTTATATTTATTTAGTGTCATATTATAGTTGGATAAATCTGAAGACACTATAAGAATAAATAAATATGAAATGTGCTATACATTCCCATGAATAACAATAAAGTAATCCCCTCAGTGCTGAATTCTTCTCATTAGTACACAATATTCCAAGGAAAATCTACTTCGATTTATGACCTCATATTTGGTCAACAACATAATGATCATTTAAATTAAGTAAAGTAAAATATACCTACTTGCATATTCTTTGTTTGTGTGGATATCTTTCGCAAGATAAACAGTACTGAAACTACCTTCTCCCAACACTTTACCAAATCGGTAGTCAGATGCTGATCTCCTACGTGCCTCTTCAACCGGTGGCGTCATTTTAATATTCCCTGAAATCAGACAAGATTTTAAGTTCAGTTAAGAATCTCCTAGGTGATGTAGAAACCTCTGCATCATAACAAACATGAAGACCTCGCTGCTTCATTTTGTCTGTTGAGTGCTCAGGCATTTATGGCCTGTTGTCATTAACCTGTCATGCCCACTTCTCTATCCAAATCATATTTTGAAACTTGAGTGCCGGTGAAATATGACCGAGTTAAGATTTTGAAGAATATTTTTAGGTCATTTTCATAACTTTTTTTGAAAGTGATATGTGATCCTTCTTAACTATTCAGCAATGAATCTCCTATTACTATGCAGGTGCCCAATGCAGCAAGACACCTCAAAAGTGAGTTGTGAAAGAACATCAATGCATGATGAGTCTCAAAACTTGGAAAACAGCTCATATGTGTGAATGTAGAGCAACTTTTATCATTTATTTTTACTTTATAGTTTAACATAACTTCTGAAACATATCCTGTGCTTGTCATGCTGATAAAAGTGTCTCTTTCTTGCCAACCAAAAGACAGCAGAGGTAATTAGGCTTTAGTAACATTAAAGCAATTGATCTGTACTTTTAATGATGATCTAAACATCAGTAAAGAGTGAATTTCTGCATAAGTGTTTTAATTTGTCTATAAAAGAATGGAAGTTCTATGATCCCCTCCTGGCTTTAAAGTGTTTGGCAATTAATATTCATGACATCTCAAAAAAAGCAATAATGATTACCCTTGGACAAAGTGGATTATTATTTGTGGCTTGAGAAGTCAGGACAAACACTACAATTTCTGCCATCCCGCATGTGTTGTGTGTATGCTAACGATAAGGAAAAGCCTTATAATGAATCAAAAAGACAAAACTTCCTCTATATTCACATGTTCCAAATTTGAAAATCTGATATATCACTATGCTAACAGGCTTCTGATCAATATACATATTCTGGAGTAGAAGTAGACATTAATAGCTCCATAGGATTTATGATGGCTGGATTGATCTGACAACATCCCACAGTACTTTCTAAGGGAATGTAAACAAGGTATGAAAAAAATGTTTTGACTTCAGTAGGATTCCCAAAATGCTCAGTTGATAAGAAGAGTGTTAGAGAAACTGTACTCCGCGCTAAAAGATCCTCTAGCAACTACATGCATGACAAAATATCTTATTTTACCTTTTTTAGTGATATAGATAGAAGCAGCCAGTAATCAGCTTGTTGATGCCGATGACATTTTGATGCAAGTCACAATTCACAATTCAGCTCAACAAGTGATAAATTCATCGCTACGACGTGTTTACAATTCGCACGGGAGAAAACTGGACAGAGCCGTCGGAATTCTAATATCCTGTCACTTTTCCAGGAAATGCTCTCAAATCTTCCTCCTTTAAACTGTCACTTTTGCAATGTATATTTGAAATCTGTGGCTTAAACAGAATCTGCACGATGGTGAATATTCCAATACAATCTTCCTTGAAGACCTAATATTTAGTTTATAATGATTGCAGACATTTTGAACATCAAACAAAAACAATTACTTCACACTGGCCGACATGGAACCACAGAACCATATCTTTCCATTTGACGTTTTGGATGTTGCCAAATCATAGAATCCTGGATACAAAGTACAAATCGCCCATCTTCAAAATCAAATTCATCTAAGGTGCTGATAGCTGAGAAGCCTATAGAACAGGGCTGTCCATCATACAGCCCGGTTCACGGGTCATGTATACATTACTTTCAAATACCGAATATGCACAATTCTTACATTAACTCTCTAATAATGTTGTATAGAAAGATTTTATAATGCGGCGCTCCAAATTGCATTTTTTTTAAGTGGCCCTTGGGCCACATTAAGTTGGACAGCCCTGCTATAGAATATACACTAAACAGGATTATATATATATATATATATATGTAATCAGACTTTCAACATGGAAAAGACCACAAATTGGAACACTATATTGTTGGTTCACTTTGGTATAACAAAAGGCTGCTCGTTTCTGGAAAAGATTTTATTTATTGATATAGTTTATTTAACAATCTTATTTTAGAGGAATAAACCTGGAACTGTGAGTAGCACCAATACCTGGCCTACCATGTTTAACAGGTTTGTAAGTTAAAGAAAATTCCCCAAGGTAATGTCCAATCATCTCAGGCTTGATTTCTACTTGTGTGAAGGCTTTTCCATTGTAAACACCAACAATAGATCCAACCATTTCTGGAACAATGATCATGTTTCGTAAATGGGTCTTTACAATCTCTGGTTTTTCTAGGGGAGGAGCTTCCTTCTTTGCTTTACGGAGTTTCTTCACCAGAGCCATTGGTTTACGTTTTAGACCGCGGGTGAAGCGCCTTCTTGCACGGCAATGCATTAACTCCATTAGCTGTTCACTACAAAAAAAAGAATGTTGTGATCACAATAGAAATTAGCTTAAAATAGGGCTTACTTGGGCATGTCAAGGAGTTGATCAAGATCCACGCCCCTATAGGTGAACTTTTTAAAAGTCCTCTTCTTCTTGACTTGTTCTTCAACCTGAAAGTATCCCTGATTTTAGCAAAAATATAAACTTAACCTATACTAAACAAATGTTTTCTAAAACTATAAAAAAATGGGGGTATTCCGAAGAAATATTATACAAACCTTGTCAGTCATGTTTAAAACTTTATGTATTAAAGGAAAATGCACAAATATGCTTGCAGATGAGGCTGATAAATGAAAATTTGCGGCCCTAATAAAAAATATTAGCGACAATCACAAAATTCATGACAGAAAAGAAAGAATTGACAAATTAGACCACATTTTGACATTGCAGCACAAAACACACTGATATAATTGTCATGTTAAATTGTCACACGTCAGTCTTGTGTCAGGCGTATTTTTTTATTCACCGGTTGAGCCACCGGTGCAACCAATTATCCAATTTTACTTCCTTCAATTTCTGTCTGAGCGACCGGTTGTACACCAAAAAGGTATATTCTTTACTTCACCGGTTGAGCTACCGGTGCAAGGGGTTAGCCAAGTTTGCGTAGTTTAATGTCCGCTAGAACGACCGGTTGTACATCAAACTTGTCTCTATATTGATGGTGGATATGCCACCGGTGCCAACAGCATCCACCGACGTTCGGACTCGGTTGATCCACGATATTCTAACCTCTGCATTTTATCAGTTTTTGACAACTACTGTTTTGTGTGAAAAAATGGAAGAAGAAAAGATTGTAGTTAGCAGCATAGGAGTCGCGTGAAGTTTTATGTTTTTTTTTCAACACAATTATGCATATCGACGATCTCAAATCAATACCTCGTAAGTCCGAAAATGTCGATTTTCTGATTTTGTTCTATTTTTATTCCAGTATGGTTACAGGAATGCTCTCAGAAAATCCATATCGATGGTTCTTATTCGGGAAGCATCGACGATCACAAATCAATGCCTTGTATTGATTTGAGATAGTCGATATCTGAAAATTTCTTGGTTTCCTGATTTATAGTTCTTATATTGATTCTCGGAGCGCAAATTCTCTCCGCTGGATAACTTCTTCATCAGAATCATCACTCGAATGGCTTAACAAACATTCCACGACAATACCAACTGCTGCGTACATTTCCATAATCATTTTAAATGATACGGTGTTCAAATTAACAAGTATCCATTTACGATAAAACAAAGGTTAGGTTTTCTCATATGACAACAACCTGAAGGCTAAAAATGCGTCTTTTTATTAACGACCATTCAACGGTACCGGTTGCTAACGTCATCACATCAGCTGTCAACCATGAGTTCACCGGATCCATCAGTGATGGAATCAACCGGTGAATTAAAGAATATACCTAAATTGTCTATGAACTATACGAGCCCCTTCCCACTTCAGTTGGCCCACATCAAGATTTGTACCAAAATATGCCTTTATAAACTAAACATGACGAAACTATTTACTTCTAAAACAATTTATTTTCTCAAAAACATTTTAGATACACTCTAGTCGTAAAAAAATACATATTTGCAATCACTTAGATCTATAACTAATAGAACATCTGAACAAAAAGACAATGCGCGAAGTTAACAAAGCAACAATTGAAAGATTACCATTGGGTAACATCACCTTTATTTTTTCTTACGGCTGAAATTCTTTGGGGCATAGTGTTAACCAAGTTTTGCCTAAAATTTCGTATAAAACAATTCTATATTTCTTGAAGCTTTTGTCTCAGTTCGGTGATTGTACGAGCAGGATATTGTCGTAGAAACTTTTTCATCTCGTGCCACAAAGTTTCAATAAGTGACAGATCTGGACTGCTAGAAACCCATTTCAAAGGTGGTACATTATTTTCTTCCACCCATTTTATAGCCTTTTTTGAGGTATGGCACACCGCACCGTCTTGCTGAAACACAAAATCTTGGCCGGATGTCAAACATTCTTCCTTTTCTTCCTTTCCTTTTGATGACATACTGCCCCAGACCATAATGGATACTGGAAATTTCACTTTTCTCTTCAGACAGTCAACATGGAATGCTTCATTTTTTTGCGAATAACTCTACTGCGACTGTCACCAACACAAACTTCGAATCGGGCCTCATCACTCCATTGTATTGCACACCATTGTTTAGGTGTCCATTGTCTATGTTCTTTAGCTCATCTAAGCCGATTTTTATTTTGCAGTGGCATTAATAGTGGCTTTTCTTTGGCCTATAAACAAGTTGTGCAACTTTGGAGTTTTTACTTCACTTTGTTTTATAAGAAAACTTACCTTGCAAGTGCTAAATCCCAGTTTGTGGGCCTCTCTATGAGTTGCGGACCTCGAAATTCTCCTTCCAACAGCGTCACTCCACAGAGCACTTAATTGTAAATAATTGGCACGCCTGTTTTTCACGATTATTCTTCTTAATGCTCTTCGGTCGGCATTTGTGATATTACTTTTTTTCACATATCGTGGCTTAATATTAACTGAACCAGTTACGTTATATCTTCTAACAATATTTCTCACACTGTACCGCGATAAGTCTAACAAAGTTGCAATTTCTGAGTTTGATTTCCCAGAATTAAAAAATTTAATTATCAGTAACCGAATTTTCTCACTAATAACCTTTCCTCTACCCATTTTGAAAACTTTAACCACCCAAAACTGTTTTAAACGTATTCTGACAGCTGTGATTAATAAAAACAATTATCATGGCTTTTATTTTTCACAGCCACCTATATGTTATAGACTTATTTTGCATTGAAATGAAAATAGGTTGAAATGCTGTAATTGCAACATGTGTTATTTTTATGCTGCAAATTTGATTAGGGAGTGATAAAGTTGGTGTTTTCTACTATATACGTAGTCATGCCATAAGTTCTGTCCCTCGTTTTCAAACAAGTGTAGACCTGTTAATACTTGTCCGATTGTTTACATTGTGGTGTCAGTTGATTAAGCGCTTTTCGGGTAATTACATATACCTCAGTTTGTATTGATCTCTCGAAGCATAACGATGGAGTGGGGCAAGGCAGAGAACCGTATTGCAGTGATAGCTTTACATAAGTGTAATCACAGTGCTAGTCAGATTTTTGAACTCTTACGCGGCCTTCAAATATCGCGTAAATTTGTGTCTAGGACCATTCAGCGGTACAATGAGACGTCCTCTGTTGATGACAGGCCAAGAAGCGGAAGACCTCGTCAAGTAAGGACTCCAGCAGCCATCAAAGCCGTAAAAGCCAGGATTCAAAGGAGTCCACTCCGGAAGCAGAAGATCCTATCCAGGGAAATGAAGATTCCTGTCCGGACGATGTCGCGCATCATTAAACAAGACCTAGGGCTAGGGGCTTACCGGAGACGTACGGGCCAGCGACTTACGGCCACCTTGCGACACATCAGGGCGACAAGATCCAAGAAGCTCTTGGAGAGGTACGCAGCTGGGGGATTCCGAAAGATTTTGTTCACGGATGAGAAAATCTTCACCATAGAAGAAAAATTCAACCGACAAAATGACAAAGTGTATGCAAGGAGTTCACAGGAAGCTTCGGAGATCATTCCGACAGTTGAGAGAGGCCACCACCCTGCGTCAGTCATGGTTTGGTGGGGGGTGTCCTACGAAGGGGTCACTCAGCTCCATTTCTGTAAACAGGGCGTGAAAACAAAAGCGGCAAACTATCAGAGCGACATACTGGATCCTATCGTCAAGCCTTTAAGTGGTACATTGTTTGCCAACCAACACTGGGTCTACCAGCAGGATTCCGCCCCCGCTCACAAGGCTAAGAGTACGCAGCGCTGGCTGGAAAGCAATGTGCCAGAGTTCATTGCTGCGGAAGATTGGCCCTCAGGGAGTCCGGACCTCAATCCTTTAGACTACAAGTTGTGGGACCTGCTAGAGCAGTTGGCCTGCTCCAAAGCCCACCGTAATATCGAGTCCCTGAAAGCGGATTTGATCCGATCAGCGGCAGCTATTCCTTTGGAAGCTGTGCGTGCAGTGATAGATGAGTGGCCCGCGAGATTGAAGCAGTGTGTGAAGGCCAAGGGGGGACATTTTGAATAAAACTGTTTGATTATGAATTCTAAAAATGTTGTCGAATAAATAATATCTTTCATATAAATATATCTTATCTTGTTTCATTTTTATCATGAGATTATCATGGGACAGAACTTATGGCACGACTACGTATTATCAAAATATTCATTGTTATTATTATAATATTTTAAACCTATAACACCCTGCTACATTTTTATTATTTGTGTTTGATAAGAAAAAAAACTAAGATTTAAATAGTTCGATAGTTCAAAAGTGGGAAGGGGCTCGTATATACAAGTTTGGTGTACAACCTGTCGCTCACACGGACATTAAAGGAAGTAAAATTGGATAATTGGTTGACCCACAAAACACATAAGACTTGCACCGGTGGCTCAACCGGGGAATTAAAAAATACGCCTTTGGTCTTTTTATCTTGTCAGTATGTCAATTGTCATTTGTTGTAGGTGTTTTGTGATCTGTGATCTGTGGTGTTCTGTTATCGTGTGGCATTTTTCTTGATTTCCGCAGCCATTAAGCTTAGAGATTTCCAGTTATTTGAGTTTTCATCAGAATTTCGCTTCTCCCGTTTCATTGAATAGTTTACACTCCAAGCTTACAGCTTAATCCTTGTAAGTACTAATTTCAGTAAGCCTGCAGGAGATTGAGGATAGATTTCTCTTGAATTTGAAAGACTCGAACGTCACCGATATCAAGCTGTTGGTTGAGTTTCAGGTGGAAAAATGGGTGATAGCGACGATGAGTACGATAGAAAGCGGAGGGATAAGTTTCGCGGTGAGCGAGCCGAAGCCAGCTATAGGGGGTCTGAGAGGGTCGCTAGACCAAGGGATGAATGGTCAGAGAGGTAAGTATTTCTTTACTATACTAGCTTCATTAGGGCTACTCTTGATAGAGGCATGACCTGGAAGAAACATACAACTATATCCTTTTTTATGTAGGACATCCAAATTAGTTCTGATATAAAAGATTATTTGACCAGCCATTATGTGCAGCTTGCTGTATTCTCACCATGTACTGCTAAGCAAGATTTTACAATTTCCAGTGCCGCAAACTATGTTTCAAATGAGACACTACATAGCAGTATCTACCTTAACATTCCTTACTTGTGGGATTATGACAAGCTCTAGATGAAATAATGTTAGTCATGCGGAATTGCAGAACAACCCTCTGTTGAGTGATAACATGGTGGGGCAAGTTCATAGATACTCAAGGCCATAGCTCACACTGCTAACAAAAAATTTAGTGTGAACTTTTAATGCACACAAAACCCTAGACAGACAAATGACACTTGGGTGTCTGATAGCACCTCAATTTCAGCACCTCAAAATGAAATTAGATCTTCTCCATAACTAGAAAATATAATTTGACTTAGATTTTGAAAAAATCCTTTGCAGAGAGTCATGGACCAGGCCACGTCCTCGGGAGTACAGAAGTGGAATAAGGGATAGAGGATATTCCCCAAGTATGGAACCTGCTCCCAAGAGGATGAGACATGATTATTATGGAGGTGGTGACAACTATTATAACCACTACAATCCTTTTCATCAGCCTGCACATAGGTGAGATTCTGTATTCATATTGTTTTGTGCTAATGTGCTAATTTAATACTTTGTATATATGCATCATCTGTCATATCACATAATGGTATTTATTCTCTTAAACACCAATAAAATATCCAAAGGTATTAAGCTAATACTCTTACCATGGGCATATGACATAAAATGAGAAACATTTCAAAGTTTAATTAATAACAAATATTTCTAAGTCTGCTCTTCAGTAAGGACTAATCTTATTTCAAATAGTTTACTATGCTCTTGCCATTAGCATAACATATTTTCATTTTCTAAGATCTGAGTAAAAACAAAAAAAAGTCAGATGAGGATCAGTCTGATTCTTTTATATAGTTCACAAAAATAATGGGTTAATATTTTCGGTAAGGACTATTCTTATTTTAAATACTTGACTGTGCTCTTGCTTAGGGAATGCAATACCAGGATCCGAAATACCTGGATCTCCCAATGCCATGTGCAGGATTAATCCCATTAGTAAAATGAGCACGGGATTAACGGGATTGAAGAAAAGCAAGATTCATGTGTTACATAGCGCACGGCAGCGCGTGCGCGCCGACTGACGAATGACAATCACTTTGGTTGCTTGCTTGCACTCGGAAACAGAAACACGGGTCGCGCGAGGGGATACCCAAACGAAGTGTTTCTGTTTATATACGATTTTTGCTAGTTTTATTTTGATGACGCAAACAAACGCAACGCAACGAATTATTTGTCAAGCTTTAAATAGATAAATAGTAAATGCAATAAATAGTGATAAACCTGTAAAGCTAGCTGTCGAAGTCTTGTGCAGGCGAGACTCTAATTTGGTGACTGCCGAAACTACTTTGAAGTTTGTTGTTCATAAATTGGAAGACTTTGACAAACCGTTAGCCAAAAGATTTGTTACCTCATTGAGTAAATGAATTGCAGAGCGGGAACTAACTTGACTGCGGTAATAATGTACTTACATGATCCGTTTAAGTACGAAGAAAATAGGACTGAACTTATGTATGATACATTTCACTTACCCTCACAGAAGGTAATACAACAGGTGATTAAAACTATTGTAGACAGAGTACAATTCAATAAAAAAGAAGTAACACACATTGCTCCTTCTGCTGATGACTCTGAATCTGAAGACAACCTACCTCTCGCCAATCTGGAGTCAAATTCACCAGCAACTGTAACAGCACTGTCATTTCAAGACGAAGTCGAGCTGACTGACGAATTTAAAATCTACTGGAACACCCCAAGTTAGATCTGGCCATAATAATCTCGATATTTTAATAAGGAAGGAAATGAGTTATTTTGAGTCAGGTGGATAAAAAGGCACATAACTTAAATTTTTATAACGCCTTAATGACGATCGTTCCTACAAACCTAGAAGCAGAACGAGCATTTTCTGCTGCTGGTCATATATTTTGTAAGGTCAGGAGCCATTTAGCAGATGAAACCATCAACACCTTAACGTTTTTGGGAAGTTATTTTAAAAATATGGTTTAGTTTTCTAATGTTGTCAATTTTAATTTCAAAATGTTTCGTTTCCTACTTTTTTCAATTTTTATTTCAAAATAAATGTTTAGTTTTCTACTTTTATCAATTTTAATTTCAAAATAATCTCTAGTTTTCTAGCTTTGTCAATTTTGAATAAGTAAGCTAATTATTAAAAAACATTGATTATACAATTGGATTTGTTTCATTAAGTACCATCAGAAGTTATAAATTATTTGCGAAGTTTTATTATTCATGCGGGATCCTGCAAATACCTGGATCCCGCGGGATCGAAAATGTCCAATCCCGCAAATACCGGGATTGCATTCCCTACTCTTGCTGTTAACATAATTTCTATTTTCAAAGATCTGAGTAAAAAGAAAAAGTCAGATGAGGGTAAGTCTGATTCTTTTAAATACTTCATAAAAATAATGGGTTAATGTGAAATAAAAATATGTATATAGAGAGAAAAGGATCATGTGGAAAAAGATATACAGGGTGGCGCAGAGGAAACGCACGATTTTCACCTAAGCATAACATTTTTTATTTTCAAGATAACTTTGTTTCAGTTACAGCTAAATAAAGTAATGATAGTGCACTTTTAAACTAATGATGGTAAATAACGTCACTCAAGTGTCGCCCTGCTTCGCGCTCGCACATCTCCAACCGCTCTTGAAAGTTGTGCATTACACGTAAAATCATTTCTTGTGGTATTCTTGCAATTTCTTGACGAATAGCAATTTTCAGTTCCTGTAACGTACGAGGCTTGTGAGGGTACACTTTATCCTTAAGGTACCCCACAAAAAGAAGTCGCATGCGGACAAATCTGGGGAGCGTGGGGGCCAAGGGACATCGCCGAAACGGGAAATCACATGTTCAGGAAACATCTGTCGAATCCATTCCATTGATGCTCTCGCTGTGTGAGCTGTGGCACCGTCTTGTTGGAACCACAGCTCTCCCATGTTTACTTGTTGCCGTTGAAGTTCGGGTAACAGAAAATTTTGTAACATGTGAACATAACGTGCTGAAGTAACTGTTACTGCTCTTTCTTCCTCTTCAACAAAGTAAGGACCAACGATACCTAATTTACTGATTCCGCACCACACAGTTAATTTTTGACTATGCAAGGGTCGTTGGTGTAGCTCTCGTGGATTTTCGGCCGCCCAATACCTACAGTTCTGCTTGTTTACATATCCTGTTAAATGGAAGTGTGCTTCGTCACTCATCATTATGACGACGTCAGGATCGTTAGCAAAAATGGCCCGCATTCTCGCACAAAATTCTCTACGCTGTGCAAAATCGCTGTCCGTTAGCTCTTGCACGATCATTATCTTGTACGGATGATATTGTAAATCGTCATGCAGAATGCGTTGTAACGACCGACGGGACATACGCAGAGTTGGAGCTTGGCGCCTAGTGGACCGTTGGGGACTATCAAGGACCGCTCTTCTCACTGTTTCGATATTGCCTGGAGTCCGCACGGTACGGGGAAGGCCAGGTGGCTTCCTCTTCATTACGGATCCAGTACTTCGAAATGCTTCAACCCATCGGAGTATTGTGTTTCGATCTGGAATTGGCCCGTGGCGTTCAACATTGAACTGTCGACGGAATAAACGTTGCACGATCACTACAGAATCATCGTTTCGAAAAAATTGCTCGACGGCAAACACACGATGCTCCGTCATCCACGGTGCCATGGTTGAAACTGCATCGCATGTGTTCTCTGCTGGCGGTGCGGCGAGGTCATATCCCTATTCTGTGCGAAATACCATTCGGTCAGAAAACATGCGTTTCCTCTGCGCCACCCTGTATAATAAATAGAAAAGTAATAGGCAAAATCATATTTTCTACTCGAGTCCATCTTTTCGCGGATTTTGTTCGTTATTTTTTTATATATAGCTCAGGTGGGAAAAGCTTCAGCCTTTAGTTGGGTTGTTCGACAAGGTTAAAGTGATTACTCTTTTTACTTTATTTTCTCAAGCTTGTGCAGTATGTGAGATTGTTATTATTAATTGAGTTGATGAGAACATTTAGTAGTCTGGTGAAAGTTGGATCCATGGTATATTCCTTAAAATATATGTACAAACACACATTTGTATGTCAGAAACAAATCAATGGATACAAACTTGAGGTCTCATGCACCATCTTGTGAAGCAACCAGATTGTTTTTCATGATGTAATATTGTAAAAATTTTAACAATCACTCCTCAAGTTTTTAGTCTGTTCTGATGATGACAAAATTTACTAAAGCTTCCGAAAATAAAGTAAAAAGAGTACTCGCTGCTTTAATCTTGTTGAAGTATTAAACTAAGACTGAAGCTTTTCTCACCTGACTGGTTGTTTAGACAACAATGACCACAACTAATATATATATATATATATATAGAGAAACAAAAAATAGGAAAATAATGGGCAAAATCCGCGGATATATATATATATATACATATACACATAGTACCGAGCAAAAGTAGAAAAACAAACCACATTACAAATAAAAATCCAGAAAGATTTACTCTAACCCAAAACTGTACACTAAAGTTTTTTATGTATGACTACCTCAAGACAATGAAATGCTTATCTTTGTATACATTCTTTATTTTTTCAATAAAATACGGTCGGTTATTTATTCAACAGCAAAAGTAGAGAAACATTTTGTAAATATGTTTCCCTGATTAGAATAGGTGTTATTTTTGAGTGTATTTGGTAAAGTGTAGTTCGAAAACATGGCCAGAGGAATTACATTGAATTTGCAAACGAAACAATTGATTATTTTAAAATATCGCTCAGGCATTAAACAAGAAACCATAGCCAAACAGCTGAATTTAAGCCGATCGGTAACTTGCAAAACCATTAAGCTGTTCCGCCTCAGAAAATCGTTGGTAAGTCCTCCTAAGACTGGTAGACCGCGAAAAACCACATCTAGGATTGATAAGAAAATTAAAACACTTGCTCTTAAAAATCCATTTACTACTGCTGTTGACAAAAAAGCTCAACTTGAAGAAGTAAATATTGTTGACCCCACTGTTCGAAGACGTTTAAGAGAGAGTGATTTACCATCAAGGAGACCATCTAAAAACCCTTTATTTCCAAGAAAAATCGGACCGCCCGTCTTCAATTTGCTTACGATCATTTGAACTGGTCAGAAACAAGGTGGAATTCTGTATTATTTTCCGATGAAAGAAAGATTTATTTTCATTGGATGGCATTTTATGGGTAAGACGTCCTAAAAACAAGCGATTTGATCCTAAGTTCACTTTGGGCACAATCAAACACGGTGCCGGAAAGGTTCGAGTATGGGGTTGCTTCTGTGGTCTTCAAATGGGACCCATCGTCAAAATTGAAGGAATTATGGTATAGTATAGTAGTAGTACTTAATGCCTTTAAGTGGCCAGCTCAGAGTCCAGACTTTAACCCCATAGAGAACCTATGGGATTTGATAAAAAAATTCGGACTGAACATCCAGAACAGTTCAAAAATAGTGCCGAACTATTCCAAAAGAAACAATAGATTGCCTAATTGGTTCTATGAGAAAAAGATGTCTGGCAGTTATCAAAAATAAAGGTTATCCAACCAAGTATTAGCTTCTTTGTATACGACATTTGCTTTGTATATTTTGTTCTCTATTTTTGCTTGCTGTATTTTCTAATAATAATTGTTAGCATAGTTTTATTAAAGCAGAAATTTTATTTTCATATTGGCTTTGAATTACATATTACATTAAGTTATAATAAGACATAAGTGTTTAGTTTACTTTAACAGTTTAATAAAATCTTGAAACAAATCAAATGTTTCTCCACTTTTGCTCGGTCCTGTTTATATATATATATATATATACTCGTATATGATGTTTGATCTAAAGAAAACTGCAAAAATCACATCTTGTTTTTTTAAAGATATTTATTACATAAAATATCTTTGGTAAATTCTGTCTTATATTTTTTTATATACTTCAATATGAACAACTAAGGTGAATTATGCTGATTGAGAGAACCATTCTTTTCCTCCCCGTAATAATCTATTATCTATTGCATTTTTCAATACAAACATAAGCTAGTACTAACTTTTTTTATTTACCTATGGTGTGGAATAGTACCTTTTAACTTGGCCATCTCACATAATGCTTGTAAAAATATAGCAGATGGATTTTCCATATGCATGCCTCCTTTTATATATGACATGGTATGAACAGATACAGCTTTGCATTCCATAAAGATGAAATTCACTTCCCAATTACATAAACATTCAGAGTTTTACATCTACTTAGCATTCATTTATTTGTCTTTTACTACAATATGTCTATACTATTTTACTATCTACGTACTGCATATTCATTTATCATTTGAGGTTTTTATTCTTGCACCAGAAAATGTGCAAATATTGTTTTCTCAAACAAATGGACATTCCAAAACATCTCTAAAACTAGACAACCAAGAAGGAACTCTAGCATTCATTGTAAAAAGAAAATTAACACTTGCTGCAAATACCAGGAGACAGCATTAAGTTGAATTTTTCACATGCTAGCGCATGTTGAGTAGAGAAAACCGCTATATTCCTTGTGGGTCCATTGGCATATCATCACATCTGCCAGATTAACACAGTATCTAGAGAGCCTCGGTAGCTAGGTGGTCAGCGCGTCGAGCTAGCAACCCAGGGCTCACGGGTTCGAATCTCCGCCTCGGAGGTCAATTTCTTGTTGTGTTATCTCTATCGCACACATGTTGCAATATTGACAGGTACTTCTCATCACTGGAGCCGGCTTATTGTATCAGCCACCAGCAGATGGCTCATGGAGTGGTGAGTGGTACATTGTTGGTACTACCGTGTCGGCAGAAAGGTGATCTAGTTGCCAGGCTTCACCTTCCTACCACTACTGCTTCTAACACAGTATCTATAATGTACACACAAAGGTAGCATGCTGCCAAGGATGTCCACAGACTCATTTTGACTGATTTATTCATCAACTACTCATTCTACTGCCTAGGCCAGCGGCGAATAAATATTTTAATCGCGAAAATTTTCGAAAATGTTTTGGAGACGTTATATGACATGTTCATCATAAGAAACATGTCACTCATTTCCATCGGATTGTCTTTCTGTCAATCGGTCTGCTAATTTTCACACAAGGTTACTACTATGCCAAGGATTAAAAAGCTTTTTAGCTTTTGGAAATTGATCCAGTTGTGGTGGAGCCACCTGCAAAAAAGCAAAAAAAAATAGAATTCGCTCAAACATGTTTGAAGTTTCATAGGCCTCTGCTCGTTTTCAGGTAAAAATATTTGCAGGGGTTTTCAAAGTGGGGGGTAGGGGTAAATGTTGCATGTTTTTATCAGTGAAAGATGTTCTATTATTAAGAAGCTTCTGGTCCCGGTAATAACAGGAAACTTAAATGAAAAAGATCCGACGAAAAATGTGCTCACAATTTACAATCATGAACGATCCTTCTTCGCGAGATGACGGCACAGCGGCAAGCAAACAGTATCTGTACTCACCATACCTTTCTAAATTTTATGAACCACCATTGTACCTATTTCGCCTTAACTTTAATGCGTGTTCTTAAGAGCTTTTCTGGAGTAACTACATACATATCTTCTGCTCCCCAAATTTCGCTGAAATCGGTGCAAGGGTTTCTGATATTACATGGTTACAAGTACGTGAACAGTCCGACAAGCAGACAAATAGACGGAAATGACTGACATCGAGTTGTGCCATTAAGATAATTTCGAACAACAAAAAACATGTTAACTGAATGTAGCACCTGCAACTTTTTTTTTTTTGGCACTAGGACATTGCGTCCCACTAGACAGATCCAATCTTGTATATGTATATTTCTAATTATGGACAAACACACGACGTCACAACATCCATAGCGAAGGCGAGATTCGAACTCGCGGCCCGGCCGGCCGGCTGATCAGTAGCACGACACTCTGACCCACGCGGCCAACCGAGGTCCCCACCTGCAACTTACCATGCGGTTTTCATGTTGATAAGACTCCATTGTCTGGTTGCTAAATTAAACTACGTGTTTTAATTACTCTACACTACACAACATTAGCATTCGAAGATTGAATAAGAATCAACCAGTATGTTAAAATAGCTCTGGGTGGGTTTTCGCGTTCTCGGGGAGCGTTTAGGGTTTTCGGTGACGTTTGATACATTCAAAAAACGACATCATGCTCGCTTGCCGCTTAGGGGGCTTGACGTCCTTTGGAAGCGGGAATGCCTAGCTTAGGCGAACCTGAGCTTTTCTGGTTTTACGCGCTGTCATCTTAAAATTCGCGTAATCTTTGCATTGTACGAGACCGTTTGCCGCAACGTATAGTAATGATAATAAAAAATCTGTCATCTGGGTGTCAGATGAACAAAATATGTTGTGACTAATTGTCATTCTATCTGAAAAAGGCCACCCTGGTGGCTGTAACCTTGTACAGTAAACAGTAATTAGAACATACATGGTTTTGGTTTGGTTGGTACTGAAAAGCAGCTGTTGAACTGAATACCCACCATGTTAATAAATGCCTTTTATTGTTTAGCGCCCTAGAGTCCTTTTCTAACTGAAATTCGAATATTTTCATAATTGCGATACTTCTATCATTTATGGAGTCTAGTAAATAGACTTTGTACTTACCATGCAATCATATGGCTTGATCACATATATTGAATGGTGGCCAGATACCTGGATGCTACTTAACTGAGAGAGTGATTAAGGTCTGTTATCTGTTTCCTAATTTTTAGCCTCTTTATAACTCGAAAACTACATATTTGGTGAAATTTTGACTCAATGTGACTACTATGACAAGAACAAAAAAGCTTTGTATGTCTTGTAAATGATGCAGCTGCGGCAGAGCTACGAAAAAAAATTCAAATATCGCGGGAACATCTTGTTTCGACGTTTGAAAGATCCCTGGTCTACCTTAAAAAATTTAGGTAGTCGTTAAAAATTGCGGGCTTGGGGTTGTATGGGGTGAACTGTTGGAGATGTTGCAAATTTGGTGTCACTGAAGATGTTCTGTTATTAAGATAATAATAATATAATAATAATAACACACATATTTTCCGTACATCTACCATTGAAGCAGAAATTTAACAGATTTATTTTAAACAGTTTAAGATATACAATAGGTATATTGTACTCAAGAGAACATACCTAATCAAGTTTCAAATTGAAATTTGAGAGTAGTCAATCTACTAGACGCCATTTTTTCCCGAAACGCTCATTTTCACATTACTTTTTGATGTTTTTCAATATAGCGAGCGTCCCTAGACACTCAGGTCCAGAGATTATTTTAATAAGTTAAACAATCGATAATTGCTGTATTTTACTGAAAGAGATCTGATAACATGGTGTCATGTATTTTGCACAATGCTTTATAATGAATGTCAGGGAAAAAAAGTGTTAGAAGTATCTGCTTTGTTCTGAAAATGATGCAATTATACTATGGACTTGACTCTCGAAAGTAATGGTAACAATTAAAACACTAATTCCATCAATGCTTGATTAGTGATAGAGTCCCGAACAGAATGGTGTTTAACCTACATAGAAAGAAAACAAAGCAGTGTTAATTAAAATAATGTATCCAACGTAAAAGATATGTACAATATAAAAGTCCATCTGAAATAATCTAATTGCATTGCCTTCAGAAGATATATACAGTGTATTATAGTGGTGGTGGTGGATTAATCCACACTGTCGTGCTTTGCAAGGGATCTACTAACCTCTGTTTCTAACACCGTCCTATTCTATTTTAAAGAGGTTATTTCTTCAGAGACCCCAGTAGTTCCTCTGGGCAAATGGAGGGGCAGCAACCGCCCATGATGTCTTTCAAGGCCTTCTTGGCCACACAGGATGATAACATCTCAGATAGCGAGGCTATCGAAAAGTATAACGATTACAAACTTGAGTTTCAGAGGCAACAGCTGAATGAATTCTTTGTCGCTCACAAGGATGATGAATGGTAAGGATTTTTTTTTATATATAACTATTTATTTTTATAATGCCATTTCAGTGGCATTTTTCTGCACAACAGTGGATTATTTGAAAACACTTTACTGTGTATTCCAGATCCTAGGAATCAGAAGCAGAACAATTTTGATGAATTTCATTTTGAGTATATTCAACAACAAATTCAATCTGCACTGATGATGGGTTTCATGATAATCAAACTTTCACAACTTGCTGGCATCTAACATTCTCTTACAGTAATTTCTGTATTGCAACAAAGCAACACATACACATAATTTATCAGTAAAAGCAGGATTCAATATTGAATCACAATGGCTTCTGTTGTGTCTTAGGATATTTGATGAACATTTTATGCCACTTTTTGACTACAAGATTCATTAAAATCTTGATATGAAGATTATACAATGTCTTACATCCGAACATCCCCAAAATTATTGTGATATCTTGGGTATTTTTCGTGTTTGGATAGAGGTATTTGTGGTCATGAATTCTTTATGAAATGAATTTTCATTCCAGTCAGCCAAGAAATACCAACCTAGTAGTAATAATGTGTTTATAATGGAGTATGTTGATGTTGGCAAGGCTGGAATAACATTTTCAAATGAATCATACATCAGAAATGAGGATATTGTAAATAACGTCAATACTTATTCATGGCTTCTTGCTGATCGCCGTTGAATAATCTCTAATTTGTGTAAGAGATAATGTTAACATTAAAATTTACACATTGATTTTGCATGTTTTACATGTATGTATCTACAAAACTTCTATTACACTTCATATTTCTGATAATTATCTATGTTTGTATCATTTGGCAAAATGTTCTCTCTACGGCGGAACAGAAACTATAAAAAATATTCAATTTTATCATATGTATATCATTGAAGTATCTACTGGAGTTATGAATTCTTGTAACCTAACATTTCAATATCTTGCTTTATAAATATTTATGAGTACTTTATCATAATAACTCAGTGTGTTTTTCTATCATACACTACAATAGGCACTTGGATACACATTTAATTTTTTATATCTCTCATGAAGAATAGTTTCAAGACAATCGTTTTTTCTGTGTGAACTTTAATGTTGCGTCATTTCTAGGGTTAATTATCAGAACTATATGTTTTTGCTTCTTCACTCTTCAGCAAGGAGCTATGTATAAAAAGCCTTTGATTCCACAGAGAGCATATTCAAAGTAAGCGTAATCCTCAAAATGACATTGAGATCTAACTTACTGAATCTGCTCTCGGATTATGTGACTTAAAACAACTTTTTCTCTACAGCAACGAGACAAGTCTCGAGACAAGCTGGGTTCGACCCATAAAATTGCGTGTGTCTGCAACACCACTGGATTCAATTCGCGTTTTTTAAACCCGTTAAAGTATTATACAAACATGAAATGAGAATATGTGAACGAGAGATACCTATTTTCTTATTCCGCTTACTTTAAAGCTATGCGCGCAATGCATATGCTTTTCGCGATCTAAATTCTTTAAAGGTTTTTGCGTTTAAACAGGTGAGACTCAACTTCTAAGAAGACACATAATTATGTAAAGTTCTACAATATATTGGTTAGTTTGTCTGATGGGCGGAAGTGAAATGAAAAAAAGTGAACACAAATACTACATTTTGGCTTGATTTTACTATTGACCGGCAGGAAACAAAAATTGCTCCTATGGCACAAATCGGACCAATTAGAAGGCGTCATAGTAGTAGCGATGTAATGGATATAATGAGTTTGGTGGATTCCTTTCAAGATGTCTCACAACTAAAAATCAGTCGATTTGTATAAATTCCCATATTAAACCAAAAATGCTTCATAAATCACCTGGTTTAGCTACAAAAACCTATTTTTTCATTTGCGTCCGGACACAGAAGTTGACGCAAATTCCATTCAAAAAGATTTGTGGCCTACTCGAAACATGGATCAAACCAGACAGCATTTTATTGAAAAGAACAGTTCTCACTGTTGTTATACAAAAATCTGCTTAATAAATCATTTGAAGGCATAAAATTACAGAATACTTGTTCTTTAACAGACATCGAGTAAATAATCAATTTGCTTACTGACAACCCCATGCATTCGGATGTCGTTCTACCGTCCAGTAGAGTGCGCGACACCTCATTAACAGTAAGTAAATTGATTATTTACTCGATGTTAAAGAGTTTCTGTAACTTTATGTATATCCTCAAAGAATTTATCAAGCAGAATTGTGTGCAGAACAGTGAGTCACTGTCATTTTCAATAAAATGCAAGATTAGTTACTGTCATATCTATCTAGAAATTGTATCAGATTTGTGTCCATGATTGGAGTATGGCGCAAATGTTTCTTTTTTATTGTTGCATTATATGATTATGGCCGCTAATTTAGTGTCCAGACCCAACTGGAAAAAGAAGTATTGTACTTAAACCAAGTGAATTATGACGTATTTATTGCTTTAGTGTGTGAATTAGCCACGTGCTTTTTGGGACCAGGCTCAGTAAATGGGGCCTTACGATCCCAGCAACTTTTCATAACGTGGAAAGTGATAGGGTATTTATATTTATATACGATTCGTCAAAGTTATGAGTAATAATTTTGGCCTGTGTATAGAGAGCCTTGACAAAAACTCTTTGTTATTTAGCCAAGAGCTTATACACCTTTAGATTTATGATCCACCATGTTTGTCTGGCCAATCTTTATTGTATACGTTTCAGTCACAACGATGACCTGCTTCAGTACATGACACTTTTTTTGACAATTGTTTATTTGTCTTCCAGGTGGTACTTTGGTTTTTATTCTGATTTCACATTCCTATACAGTATTTTGCTACAGTAGTCTGAAAGTGTGAGCATTCTGATATTGTGGAAAATCATCATTCCAAATTTTAAGATGGCACCACGCAAAATTAGCATAGCCCAGAACCGTCTAGGGTAGGCATTCCCGTTCCCAAAAGGACGTCTGGCTCCCCAAAACAAGCGAGCAAGAAGTTATATCTAATTTTTTTAATGTACCATATACGTCACCCCCGTCAGTCGTTCCGAAAATGAAATATTCTCCAAAAAGAGTTATGTATTGAAGAAGGTCAACTTTGTGACCGAAACGTATATAATATAGAAGAATTTCAAACACATAATGATGATAATAGCCATATTTAACATTGCGAGTGTCAGCTAAAAGGTGCTTTTCATACCAACCATGTGGTTTGATTGACCTCACAAACATGTGGAATTATCGACATGAAAACCACAGGATAAGGTTCAGATCTTACAGCTTTAGATTTGCTTAAGAACACTGTAATTTAAAAGTTATCCAAATTGTTTAACTGTCCCAAGGTTTAAGTTCTCAACTAAGGTGCCTGAAGGCACTTTTCATTATTTGAATTCCTGACCTTGACTAGTAGGAGCTTTTTTTATACAAAATTCAAGGATTGCATTTTCAAGGAGAATATGTTCACTTTTTTTCTTTGTGTGCTATGGTGTTTGGTCTTTCGAATAACGGTCATATTAAGGTGCGATTGAAGAATATTTTACAGTTATCAGTGGATTTTTTATTTAGGAGTTTCTTTCATTCAAGTCTATCTTGCTTTGATGTGTTTTTTTAATTTTCTGAATGGAATGCGATATATGTATGTTGTCGCTTATATGTAGATTTTCGTGGATTATATCATGTTTCTAGCAAACTGAATCTGTAGTTAAATTTTGTATTGTGGGCGTAGTATTTTGCTCACAAAACGATACCTTATCTTTGAGAAAATAAACCTAGTTTTCACCTTAATATGGTTCAATAAAAGTCTCAAATTATTGCATGAATGGGTGGTTGGAGATTCTAAACTTGATACTTTTGTTTTGAAAATATTTTATCACTGTGATTTATCTTAGGTTCCGCTTGAAATACCATCCAGAGGAATCTGTTAAAAGAAAAGAAGAGCAAATGTCTCATTTGAAGGTGTGTATTGTCTTCTTCTATGATTATTGTTTGTGAAATAGCAATTTAAAAAAAGCATAATATTTTCTCGTAAAGTATAGGTAATCCTTCCGATATCTGCAGTACTGCATGCCAACCACCTTCATGATATTCTAAATGAGTTCTCATTTTTGTTTTGTTTCAGAGAAGAGTGGAAGTTTTCATGGACCTATTGAAAAATGGAAAGATAGATGCTGTAACAGTGGATTGTTCCAAGACTAATGAGCTGCTCAAATTACTTGACACTGTAGTCATTAAACTTGAGGGCGGTACTGATGAAGATCTTGCCCAATTAGAACAGGAATATGAAGGTATGTAAGTGATTAAGGAATTTGAATCTGGAATGTTTTTCATAATATGTAGATAGAGGCAGTTTGGTGCTGATAAAGGAAGATCTGAAAGGAGCCTTTCTCGGTCATACGCATAAAGGTCCTAAGGGTTTCAATCAACCAGTAGCTATCCAAAGCCTATATCTGTATATCTCAACGTATATACCTAATCTGTTATACTTTTTTTAAGAAATGGAACAGAAATACAGAGAGCAAAAGGCCAAAGAAGCTGAAGCTGAGAGGGCAAGAGAAGCTGCAGCTAAAGAAGCAGAGGCCAAGAAAAATGAAGCTGAAAAAGCAGCTGCAGAAAACAATGTAGAGATGAAAGTCACTGATGCCAACAAAAATGGACCTAAGGTAGAATATGCATGCTCAAACAGCAGGTTACCACTATGACTATACAACTTAAGCATGATAAGGAGTATTTTTTATACTGACCCAGTCGCGCAGGCACAATCGTAAATAGCGGGGCACCCCGACTTCTATAAAGAACTTATGACGCCTTATTAATCCGGTTTTTGTACCGGTTAGCAGAACTGGAAAAGTCTCCTCAGGCAGATTGTTTCACAATCTCGACATTCTAGGAACAAAGGTGTGGGTTGTATCGGCCAGTTCTGGATGTATGACGTTCGACAGAGTTGTGATGGATGGCATCAGCGTCACGGGTCCGTCAGGCAGTAGACGCAGGGTCCCGGACTATCCATTAGAAAGTGTCATTGGTCAGTCGCACAGCCCTACTCTGCAATCATTTGATCAGTACTCGAGGCTAGGTCTTATCTGGGCCTTGTACAGAGGGTCGAGGTTATGTGAAGAAAAGTATTTCTTAGCTCTAAAGAAATAATCTAGCCGGGCCGCGAGTTCGAATCTCGCCTTCGGAAATTACATTCCGTAGCCATGGATGTTGTGGCGTCATGTGTTTGGATGATACATATGTATAGAAACCTAGTGACTGGCTGCATGAACTCCTAGTTCTAATGCCAAAAAAAAAACTAGCTTTTTCTCATCAGCCATTGCAATTGATGAGATGTGATCGTGCCAAATCAAGTTCTTGGTGATCTGGACTCCGACCAGCTGAAATGAATTGCTCTTTGGCAAAATTCGGGCATCCATCCAAACCAGATAAGCGCTGGGTCGCTTCTTGTTAATGGAGGCTGTGTTTTGGAAGCATTAAACTTAACCAGATTGTTACCTCATCAGGCGGTGCCAACTTCCAGATCCCCCTCAAAGAGGAAGTTGCTAATTGTCTTCTCTCCAGCTCATCAGCAGAGATCAGCTTGCCACACGGAATGCCTGCAATTAGAGTACCGTCATCGCCAAAACTTTGGATGGGATTGATCATACAGCGCAGGAGGTTGTACAAATCTGAGTAGGTGCCAATACCGGCTCGGTGCTGCCTGTCCAGTGGTGTGACCTTTGGTTTTGCCGCTAGGTGGGCCACTCCTACCGTTTACACTCGGTATGATGCTTAAGTTGTACAGTAATTGTGATATAATGTATGTCTAGGCAATAAGTATAGCTGTTGTTTATTATCTTATTATGTAAAAAGGAGAATGACGATGATAAGAAGGAAGAAAAAGAAGATGGAGAAGAGGACGATGAAGAAGAAGAGAAGAAAGATGCCGAGAAACCTGTAGTGGACAAGGAAAAAGAAAATGAAAACGTTGAAAAAGAAAATGATGATGAGAAGCCCAAAGAACAAGAAGATGCTACGGAAGTTGAGGATGAAGGGAAAGATGAAAAGCAGGAAAAAGACCAAGAAAATGAGAAGGACGTGAAAGAAAAGGATGAGAAAATGGACGTGGATGAAGGAGCTACTGAAAAGAAATCATCCAGTAAAAAGGGTGAGCTATTTACTGTTAATACTTTATTAGTCAGCAAATACATAAATAGGATGATATTACTGTGTAAACTGTGGAGTGTAAATCTGAATTTCATTTAGTTAAACAGATATGTATTTTTATAAATTCTGAAATTTTAGGTGGTGTATCAGAGTTTGTTTTCAAACTTTGAATGAAATTGATTTTCTAAACATTTCTCTGACTACTTTCGTCCTGGTTCTGCCTTAATGAAAATCGATCAAAATACTAAAATTAATTTTGTAGTCAGCATAACATTACTCCATTCGAAATTAATATATAATTATGTGTATTATTTCAGGGAAGAAACGCAAGGCATCTTATTCCGGAAGCAGTAGTGGTTCATCCAGCAGCAGTGACAGTGAGGAAGAGAACGAAAACGAGAAAAAAGATAAAGAAGAGGAGAAAGGTGAAAAAGACGAGAAGGAAGTTGAAGATGACAAGAAGAAAGATGACGATGCAATTTCTGTTGAAGAAGTTACCAAGCCAAAATCGAAATCATTGCATAAGACCACTTCCATCTTTCTTAGAAACCTTGCCCCTACTATAACCAAGGCCGAAGTAGAAGCTATCTGCTCAAGGTAAGATCTATTCGAAAGTCTTATTGCATCGCATTGCTCTATTTGGAGCCAGCGTGGATGTTTCTAATTAAAAGAAGTAACTAAAGTATATTTAGGCGGAGGTTAAACATTTGGAGCGACAGTGATGTCTTTATAGTGCCGTTTTTGTTTACCATCACCTCTGTAATTGTAATTTTTATGTTCATATGACTTGCTTTATAGGTATGAAGGCTTCCTTCGAGTTGCTCTGGCAGAACCTCAACCAGAACGCCGTTGGCTGAGACGTGGTTGGGTCACATTTAAGCGTGATTCCAACATCAAAGAAATCTGCTGGAACCTCAACAGTGTACGTCTCAGAGATTGTGAACTTGGAGCTATTGTCAACAGGGACCTCAGTAGGCGAATCAGACCTGTCAATGGTGTTACTGCACATAGACAAGTTGTCAGGTATGCAACTCTTGGGAAGAATCTGAAAACATGTTAGCTATTTCATTATAAATGGGTTTTGTACTGTGATTATATAGTCGGATATAGTTTTCGAAAATAAATGCCTGCATTTGCAAACTAAACCACAGGTATGCAATTTTAGAACATTCAATTCATATTTATTATCAAAGCCTAAAAGTGGCGGTGCTAGACCATGTATGGACATCGGCGACATTGGCTTTCCTTCTATTTTCCAATAAAAAAAAAACGTTAAAATGAATGAGCAAAAATTAAATGAAAAAATACAAATTAATATTGACGTATTTTTTGGCTTTTAGCCGGACTGAATTGTTTCAAGATTGTAACACCTGCCGTATTCAAATACATACAAGGAATTAATCTTAGCTCAAGCGAATATGTTTCAGAGTTTTTGAAACAAAGCATCTCATAGCCGCAACTCGATTCAATATAGATGGGTTTCATCTGGGAGCTTACTTTTAGTGTGTATGCAAATTCCTTATGGCCATTTTTGCTATGACTTTTTCACACCACATTAAAATGTCTTTGTTTTGTGATGTCTGGTTACGTCTTTTTTTGTATGTTTGGATGTTTTTGGATTTGTAGTTTGCCGTGAGAAGGAACTAAATGGTGGGTCAAACGAGGGGCAGTCCACAGAATACAAACAATGTTGATAGTAGGCAGTACTCACTAGAACTCTTCTCTTCTGAGAAAAGTTATCGTTAATAACCACGCAAGGATGACGAAACTGACCTCCATAGTCGTGGCGCAAGCTTTATCCATTACCTCATTAAGCTCTTTGAAACTAAAAAAAGAAAACATGGATTTATCTATAGATTGATGTTTTTATCTCTACAAGTGCTTGCATACCAAAGCAGAAATAATTAACGACTCAGGGATTCCCTGAGAATCGTGCGAGTCATTGTTTTTTTTTCAAGTTGGCGATTCTAGATTTAGGAACAGGTAGGATATTTTTGTAACTTTCTCGCGAAGCCTCGTTAGCCGTGAGGCCGTCGGCACTCGCCGATGCCTAACGTACTCTGGCTTATGATGTTTCTTCGTAGGTCTGATGTGAGAATTTCTGCTAGAGTGGCATTGAATTTGGATGAGAAAGCTGGACTATGGCCAAGAGAAAAGTCAGCTGATGGAGAACCCGAAAAAGAAAAGGACATATCTTCGCAGGTAAAAAATACGAACAATTTAAGTTACCTTCTGAAAATTTCAATAGACTTTAAATATTTAAATGATATAATATTTATCATATATCATATTTAAATGATGAAATTAAAAAAGCGCGTTGGCTCTATATCGTTTTATTTGCTTTTAGTCATTTGGGCTGGTTTCGAACAACCCCATTCTTCTCAATATCACTGATTATCTGATAGAAGAGGCCAGCGCTGAAGAGGAGGAACTCCTGGGTCTTCAGGTCAGCTCAGAGAACCAAGATGCTGTTACTACTATAGAAAGAGATGAAGATCTAACAAAAGTATTGGATAGGATCATCTTATATCTCAGGATAGTCCATTCTTTGGATTATTACAATCATTGTGAATATCCTAATGAAGATGAAATGCCTAATCGGTGTGGTATTTTACATGCTAGAGGACCTCCACCTACCTCAAAGGTACATAATTTTGTATTATTTTTCACCTATTATTCTGAGACTTTGACACTGCTCCGAGTCGTCCTGAATCTAATTCAAGATAGAGCAAAATGTAACAAACAATGATTGCTCCGCAAGAGGTGAGCAGAACAGAGTTGCACTAGGTGTTATAGTGGCATGCATCATGCAATTCAATGAAAATCTTTTTTTTAGAGGTACTTATGGAAATGTTTCACTAAGGCCCGGGTTTTCAATTATGGTTGCAGATGTGGTATCTTAAGTTGGAGCTCAAAAGTCTTTCCCAAACCTTCCTATGTTTTGCAAGAAATTAACGAGTCATCAAAATGAAATAGCATATTTTTGTGGAATCAGTTGCCTGATTTGGAAGATTTTTTAGTAAATGTTGACTGTCTTCTCCAGTAAGTTGATGAATTCACGGTATTTGCACAGCTGATTTTTCTATTCACCAGGTGTTTTCCATAAAAAAATATGGTAGTCCATATATAGGAGTTTAAACTGAAACCATATTGTAGTATTGTCTTGTATTTTTTATTTGAACTTTTATCTTTCATATGAACACTCAAACAATAAAAACCCCAAAACAAAATAAAATAATGAAGCAAAAGTAAAAAAAAATAAGAGGAATAATTAGTATCCCACATTTCAGCAAACAAACTCTTTACTACTACGACACCTAGCAGTTTTGTTTCTTTTGAAATCCCTTCCCCAAAGGCAGTTCAGAAACTTATAGGCTTGTGATAGTGATGACCATAACACATTAACGACTCCGTTAGGCAATTTTTCTAAAATTGAGCTGATGGGGACCTCGAGTCTATCTTCAACAAAAATATACATTGAAGATGTCATACAAATATGATTCTTTTGTGATAGGAGGAATCGAGAAGTATATCAAAAACAATTGTTCCAAAAATCTAATATCAAAATATTTAGCTGCTGAATTTCACAGTGAAAAACATATGCTTAGCTCTGTCACAACTATTTATATATCAAAAAAATATATCCGAAATACACCAACCTACGACGGTTTTCTTACAAAAAAATGTCTAAATTGCGCAAGTGCGGTGCGTTAATTTCTTGGAAAACTAAATCGATTTTGAGAATGAGGGAACTCTTTAAAAACGCAAATAAATATAATATTAATATCAGTAACAGTAGGTGAAATAACCCAAAGCAAATAGCTCCACCGAATACCCGGTAACAGGTACTACTTACTCAGTGCATCCTTAGTAATTATAACTTGGAAGTTAACTATCAGTTGCCTGTAAAATCGTTCACGAAGTTCAGCAGTGGTGTTATAGAATTTCATAGCAGGCTAGAACTGCGACTGCATTGATTAACGTACTCTACTAGAAGATATCCAACCTAATGATATATTCCCACATCCAAAAAATTATCCGAAATCAAACTGGATTCCTCTATTTACTACATATATAGTGAAAAGGTTAATGTCTCAGAGATCGCGCTGCTAGTATGCTCATATATGCTGATATAATTCGCTACTGCTCCATCTATGAGACACTAACATTTTCAAAGTATATATATATATATATATATATATATATATATATATAACAACAAGTAGGAAAATAATGGGCAAAATCCGCAAAAAGGAGGAAAGTGGATTCGAGCAGAAAATAGTACAGGTAACCCGAGCGATACGTATTTCTGCTGGTTGGCTTCATCAGGCCCGAAATGAATGCACATAAGAAACTACAAAAGTAGATACACATGCCCACACATCCGGATACGGGTGTAACCTGAGGAAACGAAGTTGGAGGGGAAAAAACGACACACGAAGTCCACAACAAGAGCCAACCTACACATTGTAGTATAAAATGGTTATACGACCTCGAATTTTCAAGGAGACGTCTAACCACAACCACGCTGGCCGGTTATAGCCACTTGCTGTGGTACTTCAAGCCCAAAGCATCTACAAAGAGAATATGATCATGCGGATTACCTATCCTATTTTCTGCTCGAATCCACTTTCCTCCTTTTTGCGGATTTTGCCCATTATTTTCCTACTTGTTGTTATATACCTTTCTCCGCATGATCATATTCTCTATATATACATATATATATTAAATGGAGAAACAGCTGACATAAATTCTCACAGTATCGCATTGAAACTCTAATATTTTTTTGATGCAGAAATACACAGTAGCGGACAAAAGTTTGGAAACAAATAATATTAACATTATTATGAACTATTTCATATAGTTAAATTAAAATTGTGAAGGAACAGATAATATAAATATTGAAGTCTACCTTCGGCTCAGGTACTATTACAAGGTTTATCTTATCAATATTCAAATTCTTTGAAAATAAAAACACGCGTTTTTTTAAATACCACAGTTTTTGTAAAGACAAAGCGGCGGAAACATTTCAGTTTTGCCGTATTTATTCGTTCTGCGTTACTCTGTTATTGCGTGGGGTAAATATTAACATCAGTGAGAATGGCAAAAGTGAAAGAATTTTCAAAAGATTTAAGAGACAAAGTACATAATTGAATTATTCAGAAGTGGTTTCAGAAATGTTGACATTTCTCAAAGATTAAGAATGAACAAAAGGACGGTTTCGAAAATTATTACTAAACATCAAGAAACTGATTAACAGCAACGCGGCCCAGGTGCGGAAGATCGTTACAAGTTGAAGTTCAAATCACGGTGTACATGGAAACAGCGATAAGGATAACTTTCTATTACATCAATAGTTTGTACCTTCAGGCAGCAGCTGTGGCCTCAGTAGTAGACTCTTCGGTCTCCTGATCAGTCGCCGTGCGCTGTGCGGGTTCGAATCCCGTCCCAGGAGAAATTTTCTTTTGGCTATGGATGTTGTGATTGTCCGTAGGTAGTAGATGGCTGGGCCAGAATATGTGCATGTTGCATGTACACGTGTTCCCTCACCAAAATCAGTGTGGTGTTCCCCATTTCCCCTGTACCCCCCTATAGCCCCACGGTTAAACGTTTGTCCCATGAAGATTCTCGAATGCCAGCCACACCGATTTTCAAAAGAATCGTGCAGACACTTGGTGGATTTTGAGCTTTTTGGTTGGCGTCCAGTTCAAAAGCATCTCTTTTTAAAAAAGTCTTATTGATCGACTTGAATTTGCTAAAACTCATCTAACTTGGACAGAACAGGAATTGAATGCAGTTTTATGGAGGGATGAAAGTAAACTTAACTTGTTTGGATCTGACGGTACGGCATATGTGATACGTCTAATTCAAAAAAGATTCGATAAAAAGTATCACTTGCCAACAGTTAAGCACGGTGGAGGCAACATCATGGTTTGGGTCTGTTTTTCTAGTTCTGGAATGGGTCCAATTGTTAAAATTGCTGGGAAAATGGATCAAAAACTTTACAAAGATAGTGCTCCCTTTCGCTGAAGAAGAAATGCCTTAACGATGTACATTCCAGCATGATAATGACCCCAAGTATAACTCAAAATTCGTAAAGGACTGGTTAAGACTAAAAAATGTTAATGTTCTTACATGGCTTTCGCAATCCCCATACCTAAACCCTATAGAACATATCTGGGAGTATGTTAAAAGACAACTGTCAAGAAAAACTTTTAAAAATAAGAGCGATTTATATGATTAAGTAAAAAATATTTAGCAAAATATCCAAACAGACGTGTGTAAAAAATTGGCGTCTTCTATCAGCAGCAGATGTCAAGTAGTGTTAAATGCTACCAAATATTAGCTAAACAGTATTTTTTAAATATTTTTGTAGAGTTATTATGTTTACTTTGTAAAAAAGGGTTTCCATACTTTTGTCGTCTCCTTTTTGGTCATAAAGTAGTATGAACGTATTTTAATGCTAGTCTGTAGTACCTCAACAAACACAAATTGTCAAGGCTGTAAGCAAACTATATGAGAAAAAATAGTCCTTAATACTAAAGAATACTGTAGCTTCAGGTTGGTTATTTTCAGATAGAATACGTTAATCAGTGCTTACACTCATACTTGTAGTCGCTTCCGCACGTGACACTGGACCTCTAGGAAGTATAGAGTCAACCTAGTTGACGCCGTTTTTTTTTTCTTGTAGACTGATATGACTCAGTTCATAGGGGCTCCAATAGAGAACAAGATGTCCGCATTTCTACCTGAAAAAGCTAAGGAGGAGGGCAAAGACAAGAACGAAGCCAAATTAGTAACTTTAGCGTTAAAAGACGTCGACACCGAAATTGATAAGTTTGTACAAGCAAATACTAGGGAGCTTGCCAAAGACAAATGGTTGTGTCCGTTATCAGGGAAGAAATTCAAAGGTGAGATATAATATTGGTCTAATTTTCAAAGTTTGATTTTTGTATTTCTCAGTGACTGGGCGGAACGTATACCTTATATCCGTAACGTATCTATGATTTCCGCACAAATAACTATATGTATGCTGGTAGGTACATAAATGTAAGAGCAGCTAAATAGTGAAGAAGTACCTACCTTCATAAGTATATATAGGTCTTTTCACGGTTTATGGTGGGTCCCAGTAAAACTACTGGAATTACTTTTATAAACCCATCTCCCTCACACACACACGTATGCAATCGGACATTTGTTTGTGAAAACTCAAGACATACGTTTTTTAGTTTTGTCTCACCTCTTTCAAAATTTTCGCGTCATCGAATTAGTTCCAGATGTATGCTTGTCACTGCTTGTCATAGACGTGTTATTGGTGTTAACCTCTCTTGATCTTCGATATCAGACATACTACTACAGTGTCAACCGTCTGTATTAGTATACAAGTAGTATAAAATGAGTCAAACCAACGGACCTGACAGCCCATGTGTATATGCAAGAGTAGGCAGCAGTTGCATTACAGATCGTCTTGCATAGTTGGGAGTTTCTCTTAAAGAACGAAGCTCCGCGTATGGTACCATTAGTCAGTCTATTTATTTATTTCGTATGATATGGTAACGTAACCTCCAAAAACCGGGTAAAAGGACTATTATTTATTCTATAGTGATATTTTTAATGCATGTTCTATCCCAATGTACAATTAATAGTTTACATCATATATTTATTTTTTTGTTTTTTCGAATGATTTGACCTATGGTTACAGGGCCTGATTTTGTAAGAAAACATATTTTCAACAAGCACGCAGAGAAGCTCGAAGAAGTGAAGAAAGAAGTTGAATTCTTCAACAATTATCTCAAAGATCCTAAGAGACCAATGTTGGCCGAATCTCCACAGTCAAAAAGGGAAGAACCTGGTGGCTACAATAACATGTAAGTCAATCTTCATGTTTTACACATTTTCTTTTCGGTGATTATCGGGTAAGACAGCTCTTCTAAAATTAGACATTCATTTTGCTTTCAAAACAATATTCAATTCAATTTGCTGTCAAAACCATAGACCAACCAACTAGATGTTTTGTGTATATGGATTTTTGCCTGACTGCCTCAGAAGGAAGGTCATACTTTTAGCGCGTGTGTTATGTAATAATAATATAATTTTATTACCAGGTAAAAAAATACATACTACTAATAATATTGGTAGTTATTTAGCGTAGTTTTTCAACATCGCAAATATTTAGCATTGGTCATCAAATGTTTTTGCAATACTGCACAAGTGACGACTAAAACTAAAGTTGCGGACAAAGTATCCGTAGTAGTAGTAAAAAATCATGTTTGTATGGCCCGTATGCAAAAACTTTTTTAGGTATCTTTTATACTAACAGCAAGCGATTATACCCTCAAACTCAGCCTTTATGTTTTCTCTCTTATTAACTTTTTTTTCTGTTCTAGGTATGGTGGAGGTGGATATGGCGGTCCAGGTTATGGCAGACCCATGCCTTACTACAATCAGGGCTTCGCGCCTAGGGCAAGGGGATATGCGCCAAGATCAAGGTAGGATGGCATAAAGGATATATGTACCTATTTTCATTTATTTAATAATCGAAAAATGTTTGCTAACTTTGCATAGCTTCTGTAGAATTGATTATTGATTTGAAGGTCATGAAAGTTATTTTGGGCATTGATTTCTCACAAGATTATTTATCGCGTTTCAGATAGTTAATTGTAGAAACATTTCTTTTAATTATATATATTTTTTTCAGAGGACCCACAGATTACAGGCCAGTGATCCATTATAGGGACTTAGATGCTCCTCGAGAACCAGAAGAATTTATTTAGCAGTTGGAATACTACTACAACCTATTTGGTGGAAGATTTTAATTCATATTATCTAGTAAGGTATGATATTTTTAAAGAAATGTTGTAAAAGTATAACTGCACTATACTTTTATTGTGAGAAAATGATTGTCTTTTTTTGTCTTATGTTGTTTGTGAATTCATTTTAATTAAATGATATACTTGACATTTACATGTTTGTCTAATGATATCTACAATTTGAGAGAAAAGAATTGTAATAACCTGTTTTACAACGGAATTATATCTTTGAGGGCATATAGAAATGGTCCTCGCCAAGAGATACACCAGATACTGGCTAAATTTTTGGGAAATCTACTTTTTCGCGTATATTCAAATGGTTATACTTTTGGTGTAAATGGCCCAAAAAAGTTGTTAGTAGAAAGGGGATATGCGCCAAGATCAAGGTAGGATGGCATAAAGGATATTTGTACCTATTTTCATTTATTTAATTATCGAATAATGTTTGCTAACTCTTCTGTAGAATTGATTATTGATTTGAAGATCATGAAAGTTATTTTGGGCATTGATTTCTCAGAAGATTATTTATCGCGTTTCAGATAGTTAATTGTAGAAACATTTATTTTAATTATATATATTTTTTTCAGAGGACCTACAGATTACAGGCCAGTGTTAGAGATGAAAATATCTTCCAAATAAGACCTTACACGGCTAATTCCCGGAAACGGTTAATTTGGCACTACAAAAAAACGTCATAAATCGTGGATTTCTACATTAATTTTGGATCAATCTAATGGCCTCATGTTGGGGTTATTTTCTTGCTATAGACTTCATTTAATATCTTATTGAAACAGATACTAGACTTTTTTATATTAACCATCTAAAACAGCATCGTCATTTTTGCCTTATGAACAATTATAATAAGTCCGTTTCTTAACAGTCGTAATTAGGATGCCCGCCATTGAAAAGCTGATGAAAAATACACACTCACGAAAAATGGTACTCTTTTCGGCCGTTGGGAGCCTAAAATGCACTATTTTTTTCTGAAAGAAGCCACTGTCGTGATGGTCATCACATTAAGTGTCGCAATTAAGCCCATGTATGAAAAAAGATTTGAAGTTTATTACTGTAA
The DNA here is from genome assembly GCA_963669975.1 of Acanthoscelides obtectus. Classification (NCBI taxonomy): domain Eukaryota; kingdom Metazoa; phylum Arthropoda; class Insecta; order Coleoptera; family Chrysomelidae; genus Acanthoscelides; species Acanthoscelides obtectus. The sequence goes on along the minus strand of CAVLJG010000008.1, from coordinate 60,001,956 downwards.
TTAAAACTATAATAGTTTCATATCACGACTGCATACTCCTTGAAAAGGTGAAGCATTTCCCAGGAATTCAAATGACATCTTTGTTTTCGGAAGTCGTGTTGGATTTTTCTATGCAAAATTTATTTTTCTGAATTTTCTATTCAAGATACATATATGTTGTAACAAGTATTTCATGTAATTTGAAAATATCACCCGCAACTACAGCACTATCGTAGTAAATCGAATGTATTTACACAAAATGTAGGGAATGATATTTGTATGCCATATATTGAGTTATAAGCTGACTTGGGCTAAGATACACGATAGCCGAATTTGACAAGGCGTCTGACTTCCTGACTAATAGTTGGTGCACGTGAATGGGCACAGGTTTAAAACACCTTTGCTGAAGGTTCTAGTTTTTTATGCTTTTCCTGTCCCCAACAGTCCACAACAGTTCCTTTTTTAGTCGTAGTGTAATTTTTCATCCTTTACAGTTGTAGGCATCCCAATTACAACTGTCAAAAAACAATGGACTTATCCTAATTGTGTATAAGGCAAAAATCGATGTGCCATTGGCGACGCTTTTTTGCATGGGTTTGTATACAATATCTGGTATCTCTTTCAACGCGATATTAAACTAAACATCTAGCAAGAGAATGAGCCTATTTGATTAATCCAAAGTCGCTGGACAGTTCGTCAAAGAAAGTCATTTTGTAAAAAAATTAGTAACAATTAGAAAATTGCAGAAACGGTGAATGGAATTTTTTATGAATATTGGGCACCACAAAGACTTCAACAGTTGGCTATTATTTCAGATTTACCATTATGCATTTTCCAGTAAAAAAAATAAACATAGAACGCTTATTGTTATAACAAATTAACAGTTATAATAAATGTAACATGAAGGTATTTTCGCCCCTACATTTTTTTACCACTCACACCAATAATTAATCATAACTATTTGAATATACGCGAAAAAGTAAAATTTTCCAACTTTGACATTTAATAAAAAAAGTTAGTCAGTAATTTTTGTGTATCTATCATATACCCTCAAAAATGTAATGCTGTTATAAAACCGCTTATTACAATCTTTTTTGAAACGGTCGATTTTTGGCTAGTCAGCTTGGTTTATATTGGTCCCGCCTAAAGTTACGCCCAAGATTTGAGATAACCTTGTATGAATCCACCATTGATGTTTAAAATAAAGTAAATGAAAATACTGTGTCTTGTACAATTGGCATTTATATTACCTCTAGATATATAATATGTATATTTTACAAAACAGTACAAACAATAATTTATATAACATGGTAACAATGATTTCCTAGACTCTAAAAATGTTTATAAACTATTCAAAAGCGTGAGAAGAAGCAGTAGCTCTTTCAGTGCTGGGGTTAGTTTTGCGAAGCTTTATTGTGATTAAGTTGTTAGACCTGAAAAAAACCAACACCAATCAATTCCAAAAAGCATAAAGCATAGGTAAGCTACAGTCTTGTAATATACAAAATTAATATGTATTGAAATCTCATTTACGTCCCTTCAAAATAAACACAAGCGCGCGACGTTCAAATTCCGTCTTATTGGCCAGTGTGCCATAAATGGTAAAGACCAAGCGAATAGAAGCGGCAGTCGAGTCCTTACATGTTTTGACGCAGAGTAAATGAGGTTTAAATAAGATCCAGTATGCACATAATAAATATATATTCAGGGGTTCCTCAAAGTTGGGACATTACACGGCATATAGATCTTGCAAAAATAAGCAGTTTTCCACTGACATGTACACCAAAATCTTAAGATTACCGAGATGTTAGGCTCCGCAAAATCGATTAAACCTAAACAAAGCCTAATGCATCTCGATCAGATGAAACGTGAACACGTACAGTGTGCATCATTACTTAATCCAGGAGCTGGCCGCGTCGGTAAACAAAACCTTTACACATCGGTTCTAAAAAAAATAAAATGGCACTCGTACAGCAGTACGGAGTTGTCGATATTATTTTAATTCATAGTGAGGGTCTTCGAAATGCTATAAAAGCTTCGCGAGTGCATCTAGACAATTTTTTTTTTTTTTTGGTTGGGGCGAAATGAAATATTTTAGTGTATAAATTGAGGTGAACACGATTGACGAACTATATATGCAAATTTAGGCAATCTGCTGCATTCATTTACTTTAACTTAGTTGTTTCTGAAAGAGAAAGTCCCAACTTTCAACACACCCTATCAGGCAATTTTTTATGTTATCCGTGATAAACACCTATATAGATAAACAGTAAGAAAATCTTGTAAAATGGAAGTAACCTATAACTCAAAAACCACAATCTTAAGTTTTTTTATGCAGTTGAAATTTCCTAATGATTCTTCCAATATATTATTTAAAGTGTGACGTAGTAATAAATTCAAGATTGGCTGTAAAAAATACAGTAGTTCAGCTCTTGTATAAATAATGTTTTTATTTCAATATTGGCACTAGAAGAAAACATCTGTGTGAACAAAAGAAAATGACAGGTACCAAGCTTACATACTGCATAACATAACCATGGATATTGGAGTAATTGTATAGTGTATGAAATAGAAAATGATAAATTAATAGATACTGCATAATCGAGTATGGATATAACCATATTAAATTTAACCTAATATAAAGATCTATATAGCAAAATATTTACATCAACAACTTGATTTATAATAATTCAATCATTGCTTATTCTGAACTTCTGTAGCATCTAATCCCTAGAGATCGTACCAAGGGACCATACATGACTTGACATGACTTGTTCTTTTCGATAGTTTGTCTACCTTTATCACTATCAAACAGCCCATCTTCAGTAATAGAGTCGTAGTATTGCTTATGTTTAGATATTCTGTCACTTTGAATGTCTTTTTTTGCCATTTCCAGAATCTTATAACTTGATCTGTTTCTGCCTTTTGTAATTTTACTCACTTTCCCATTTATCCTGATAGTATTGTATGGCTTTGTTTTTTCCTCTTAATAGTACTTTCAATGGAATACGTCTCTTATTGCTTATTTTCATTCTGACTCTCCATTTGGAAAATTTTAAATGTATTTCTCTTCTCTTCATTAGTAATATCATTGCTGTTATCTCTTTACTGATACATTATTGTATTCATGCTATTCTTTACCTGAATAATTTTTTTCTTTTTATTGTATTTACTAAAATGAATACATACTGTATCGTCGAGTATAGAGATAACCATATCAAGTTTATATTAACGTAAAGTAAAATATTTACATGAACAACTTGAGTTACATTATGATATCAATCATTGCTTATTCTGAACTTCTCCTGTAGAATCTAATCCCCATAGATCGTACCAAGGGCCGTACATGTTTCCATTTTTCAAATACCTCTGCTTCAGGGTGTCATCGTCGTATTCTCGCGAGCTTCTATCCTCATATTTCGAATTATGCTTTTTTGACTTGTTTTTTTCCATAGTTTGTCTGCCTTTATTACTATCAGACAGTCCATCTTCAGTATTAGAATCGTAGTATTGCTTATGTTTAGATATTCTTTCACTCTTTGAATGTCTTTCATTGTCATTTTCAGAGTCTATACTTTCATAACTTGATCTGTTTCTGCTTTTTGTCATTTTACTCTTACTTTCCCATTCATCCTGATAGTCTTGTATATCTTTGTTTTTGTTCCTCTTAATAGTACTTTCATTGTAATACGTCTCCTCTTGTTGCTTAGTTTCATTCTGACTCTCCATTTGGAAAGTTTTGAATGTATTTCTCTTCTCTCCGTAAGGAATAATATCATCGCTGCTATCTCTGGACCGATACATTATTATATTCATGTTATTCTTTTCCTGAATAATGTTTTTCTTGTTATTGTATTTACTAAATTCTTCCAACTTTCTCCCTATTTCAGAAACATTAGGGAAGTAGTTTTTCTCGCTTTTTGTTTTGGTGATCTTCTGATCGTTCACAATGATGCAATCATAGGGATCGTCAGTGGTAACATCAGATTCTGTTTCAGAATCTGAGCCAGACGAACTATTTGCATACTGCTGAACAATTTTCTTCCTGTTGATTGTCTTCAACATCAGCCCATCGTCGTCATCTTCATGGAAACATTTGTTATAATCGCTCACCATTTTGAAATTGTCATTCGCGTTGATCTCACTTGCCCGTGGTGAATAGCTCTTCTCATTCATACGTTTCTGCTGCTGGTAACTCCTCTCTTTAACTTTTGGTTCCATCGTAGAACTATTCTTTCCTGATGAATGGTGACCATCATTAATATTATTGTTATTTATAGTATCTGAATCACTCGACTCGTCTCCATCGCTAGTTTGTTCTTCCATACTATCTTTTTTATTATTCCTGGCTGCCTCTAATTTGACATTGATCAAGTCCTTGTGTTTCCAAAGCGCCATGCCTTCTAAGATTTCGGTGCTAGAAGAGTTCTTTCCGAACTTCCAGAAACTTTTGCTTCGCTTTATCAGCGTTTTGCTATCTTTGGTTAAATCTTGAGGGTTATCTGATAAAATGTTGTTTTCAACCAGGTTGACTTGGCTTCTTGCTTGTTTCAGTGTGTTCGACCGTCTGTTTATTGTAGCTGTATTTTGTACGTTGTTGTTTTCTTCAATTTGACGGATGATTCTTCGCCTGAGAAACAATTAATGTATTAGGTTAAATCATCATAATTTAGCCTGGCTCAAAATCGGTATGTTATCCCACGATTTATGATGAATCTAAGACATAACAAGAACGTAGAAAAATCAAAACCTACAGAGTGGATCGAAACCTAGGTTATACCTGATTCAGCGAAAAGTAGGTTGTGATTAGCTATGTCTCAATGTCATTTGTAGCGATAGCATGGACGAATGATTGCTGTAGCACTGAACGTTATCTCCATTCTATGAAGGACACTAGAAAAGAAATCTACCTAGCAATGAAAAAAAAAAACAATTGAAATGCACACGCATAATATTTGCGATCCTGAGATAAAAACAGAATCCAAGCAGTGAATTCATTAAGGGTCTCCACCTCCCAAAACCGCACGCTCACAACCGTCTGCTGGAAACATTTTTTTGGAACATCAGGGGCATCCTTCTCATTGGAGACATGCCAAAATGGGCATAAATGCGAACGGACATGCGATTACGTTGAGAAATTTACGTAAAGCGATCGAGAAATATAACAATTTTTCCAATTAAGAATTTCTGCTGCATGACAATATGATGGTGCATAAGGCTGTCAAAATTTATTATATTGAAAAGCAATATAAAAAAAATCGTACGTCTTTTTTTCATGGCTAGGTAGAATACATAAAAAGTATGAATACGTATGTTGAACTTACCGACTGGGATTTCTTTTTTGTTGGGTCACTTCGTCATCAGAATAATCTACTTCAGGTTGTTGACGTGGATCGACAGAAAATCCAGAATCGTTGCTACCATGGAGAGCGGTTTGACCACCTACGGACAGTAAATAACAAGTATAAATTCAGAGTTTTAAAAAATCCTCACTTCAAATCACAGGACATACTTTTTGTATTATGGCTCAGAATACGCTCAATTAAGTTACTATTCAACCTGGGAGCTAAGTAACCGAGCGGATAGCGGGTCGAGCTGCTTATCCGTCTACTCGAAGCCTCGCTGGTTCGAATCTCCGTCTCGGAGGTTAATTTCGACCCACGAATGATGTGTTGTCTATAATATGCAGCAAATCAACGAATTCAGACATGGTAGAAGGAGCCAATCAAGGAATCGTTTGTCTTCAAATTCTTATAGCCGGTAGCGAGGATAAAATTGCATACTACAACTGCACTTGACATGTCAGTTTTTTACAGTTTTGTCTTAAATTCGTATTTTTAGTGTTTTTTTAAGTATGAGTGCATATAATTGATGATTGGACGATTTCAAGACATGATACTTCTTACATACTTTGCAAAGAGCGGAACAAGAGTAATGAAGGTAGATGTTTCCACCACAATGTATTATTATTATACACTTTTGGGCATACCAGTACTAAGTCCGGCAAAAGTCCTCACCGTTGTGTAAAATAAATATTTTAGTTTGTTTATATGTCTATTCTTTGTTTTTTAACATTATAAAGATGAAAACTAAACTACACCACAAATAATCCAAGTAGGACGGACCTCAGTTACATTTCAATCTCGCCCAGATACGCGATGCAGTTGCCTAATACGGCAGTTACCTCTGCGAGGACGAGGCGGGCGGATCGTTAGTAGCATATGAACCTGTTGCGAGGTGGCCGCTGCCCCTTGCAGCTTTACTCATCGCAACTGTGATCGCAACGATGTCGGATGATCACTAGATCAGGGGATATATTATCATATGGTCTATATAATCGTATGGTCGGTCTCCTTTGTTATACGTGTTTGTGTTCGGCTTTTTTTTAGGGAGGCATAACTTGCGCCGAATATGCTCTTTTATGGATCATGAACTGATTACCTGCGTTTCCTGGGAGGTGCAGAATCAACTTACTAGACGCCATTTTTGTTGTCGTGAGTTAAAAATCAAACCTTATGAGAACTGGATATAACAAGAGGGTTAGTAATATGGTACATTTTTGGGATGTGAAAATTCAGAGTAGAATTTGTATAGTAATTGGCACCGATTTTCAAATCTTAACCTACTAGGAGCTCTTCGTATCGAAGGGCGATATCAGCATAACGCGGTACATGCACAAACTGATCACGCCAGTGGCACCTTACATGCATACCAGAGCAGTAAGTACGAATTCAGGAACGACGTGTTTGGGGGAGAAATAGGAGACAGATTGCTACCCAGAATGCAATAGCAATTTTCGCTGTTTCATTGAATCGCCCCACAGAAACAACATGCAAAGTCAACATTTATTGCAATAACCGAACGGGTTACTAGTACAAAGCGTGGTTGATCCGATATGTCATGGTACATGTTACTACTCGTATCAGCGGTCGACAAACACTTTTAAAACAATTAATCTATCGCAGTATCATTAACAATGACTACAATCACCTTTTTCCTGACTGTTTGGAGGTCCACTGCCCCTATCACTCCTTCCATTTGACAGATTAAAAGCAGACAACGATGTCTTGATACCACCAGAATGTGGTGAAGGCATGGAATTGCTATCAGACTGATGTTCCATTTTGGTACTTCTGGTACGGGACCGATGTTGTTGGCCACTCTTTTTGTTGCTGGACGGGGATTGTTTGGGCTCAGGAGCAGGGGCAGCTGGTGGGGGGATGCTGTTAGAACCTACTGCTCGCCGAATCTATAGAGAAAATGCAGTGTTTGAGGATTACTATCCAGGGAAAACCAAATTTGTCTGACGGCTTGAGTTCATTATGTACGAGCAAGAAGTGTGTATCAACACATGCTAGAAAAAGAAGCCGGCTGAAGAGCGAAGATCGTCACCAATAGAAAATGTTCGTATAGTCTTCGCAATAGGTTAGGTTACTGTAAAATCCAAGAAGGTCTGTTCGAACATCTAATTTAATATTTTGTTTTCATTTTGATTAGAATTATTTATTTCAATTTTGGCACGACTAGCGACTTAGCGTTTTAATTTATTTTAGGATTACCTTTTATATCTACGGATGGTGATAAAATCAATACATCCTGAGTTATTGTTACATTTTGCCACAGCGAGCGGTCAGAAAATGTAACAAATACCATTACGCAGTACAAATTATTACATTTCGAAGCAGGACGACACTCCCCAATGAGCGCTTGATTGGTACTGACCAAAATCGCTCATCTATGATCATGGAGGTGGAAACCTTGCCTTGGAACGTACGAGATGCGGTGTTGCCAAGAGAACCAATGATGCCATGTTGCAGAATTTGTCGACCTGAAATGGAACACCGTTAGGACCGATCCGGAATCGGTCCTAAACAAATTCGACACAATTCACAATTCTAAAATGTGCACGCTCAAATTAAAACCATTATTTGGGCGTAGAGAATAAACTAACGCATATTTTCAACATACATCTTAATTCAACGAATTGGTGTAACGTATTTGCAACGCGACAGATTGCCGCGTCAGTGTTGCTAGGCTACGCGGTGATGAGCTTTGCTATCCAGCCGGCTTCTATCTTTTTCTAACATATGTGTCTGTACACACTTCTCTCTCGTACACATATTGAACTCAAGCCGTCAGAAAAATTTGGTTCTAAGTATATACAATCTGGATTTTGAAATTAGACGTCTAATTCTGAATGAAACAGAATTGATATATAGTATTTCACTTATGTATCTGTGACTAAAGCATACAGAGTCGTTACATCCTTGTTTGTAGTCACCAGTGATGTACAGAGTGTGACAAAATTGAACACCACATAATGAATAGAGTCAAACCACGCGTCGAATATTTCTGTTAAAAAGAAGACTATCACTGGTTCAAGATAGCGCAGAAGTAATCATCCGATCATATGGAATTTTCGTAAAAATCTTAATAATTCTACAGTTGGTTTTGTTATCTTTGTTGATTTTCACATACAAGGACGCAACTATGGAAATCTCTATTAAATCTTAATATGGAAAACCAAACCCATTAAAACTCGAACTCGCAAACGAAAAAGTCATAATGATAAATTATTTGTGAATTAAAGTTCGTTAACTCTATGGCAATACGTCTGTACCTGCTAAACAACAAAGCCTAACAAGAGTGATTAGTGCGATTCAAAAATGGTGTGACAAAAAAGTGCATTACCGGACATATTACGCTTGTATGGTATTTTCTTCTTGGAATCATCCAAGAAATCACCCGTCGAGTTTAAGCCAGGTACTTTTATTTTAACACTCCGTATATTGGGAAGTACCTGGTATGAATCAGGGTCTTAACAAATTCGTTGTTAGGAGGAATCGGAAATAGGCTTTCACTGAGATCTACGGAACTCGTTCAGCACTTTTTCATAGCTGTCGTACAAGTGTGCAATGTGGAACAGAAAGACAAAATCGATAGCTATCAGGTTATCATTTTCTAAAATATTTTAAATAATCCAGAAGCACTGACTTCTTGCAGTCGTGTTCCCATTTTTTTCGAAATCCTCACCTCCGCCTTCCCTCCTACTTTGAACCTGTAAAACAAAATGCACCCCAGATTTTTCTGAGATTCTCGTTGCAGGGTACCAAAATTATACAGTCTGTACCACCTTAGCAAGCTTTCGAAGTATTTCGTCGACACCATCAGGTAGGATTGTGCCCAATACAGATTTAAAAACATAAAATAAATTAGCATATTAGTAGCACACTACATCTACCTGCTTAGCATTAGCATGAAATCTATGTAAGCTATCTCCAAACTTCCTAGTATTATAGGCCTGTTCTAGCGTTGAGTTACCAGATGGTGCTCCAGAGCTAGTTGTTGGAGTTGTACCACCGTTGTCTTCGTGGGAGATGCCGTTTCTGTCAGAGTAACCACCAACGTCGTTGGTGTGTACTGGAGATCTGTAAAATAAGTTCAATAGTGCGATTAAAACAGTATTAAACTAATGTAACTGTGTATCTCGTTAATCTATCCCTATGTTCTACTAGTCGGGATATAAAACCACACATCTGGAATCAAACGATTTCCTGACGTTTCGGCCGCCTTGGTGGCTTTTATCAACGTTCCAAATGATATTCAGTATAAAATCATATTCAGAAACGAAACGTCAGTAGATCTCTTGATTTTGCATCTGTGGTTTCATTTGGTAGCCAGTAAAACATAGAGATAGACTACATACCTACTGCTAAAATTGTCACTGTTTACTTACTAATATATTATAGCTGTGCTACTTTGTAATCGTATATCATTGCCGCTTATGCCGACATATAGAAAAAATATCCCTAAAAAAATGTTTGCTCGTGTTTTTTTCGAGGAAAATAGCTAAATAAAAATATAATTTTTGTACTAATCTTCCTTATGCGGGCGCAGCAAAAACCATTCCAATACGATATTGGGCGCAATTTTTATAACAATACTGCCCAACATACGAGGTAATAAAGTAAAAATACGTCGAAATGAGAGGAGAAGCGATTTTTAAGCTCTCAAACCAAATCACTGAAGCAATGAACGATTTACCGTATACCCCTCCTGTACGCGGAAAATCCTGTTTTCGGGACTATTTCTTCAATATGGCAGCTTAAGAGGAAAAGATAGCAAGGTAGCAAAGTGAAAATTCGGAAAGAGCATACGAAAGTCTATGGAAATACAGTCTTTACCAGATTTCCCTAACACTTTTCAGGTAAGCCCATTTTGATCATCAAATGATTGAACTATACCGGGTATTTCAAATTCGACCCTCACCATTGGGATCTCGGAAGCGATAAGAGATACGAAGTGGCTTAGGGGGGGCAAAATTACTTATTTAGGTAGCTAATGAGATGCCGCTCATAATGTTTCGATATTCAAATTGCTTCCGGAAAAAGGCGGAAAAAAACAAAATTTCCCAAAATCATTAATTTTTTCCTGACTGATTGTAGTGGGATTTCAAAATAAAGTGCATATTAACATTGTCACTTTTTCTCCTCTATAACATGGTGTGCATACTTAGAATTTCAATATGATGTTTCGACTCTGGTCCTCCTGCATACACTTTATTTTTTCTAATGAATAGAGTTTCCAATTCTGATTTCAAGAATATATAATAATATCATACGTGGATATTACCAAGTCTTGGTTATTTAAAAATAAAATCCTGGCCGGCCTTGAAACTATCAGATAATCATTTGTTTCGTATACCGGATTTATTGAAAAATAGTTGTTTACTTCCTGGTTTTATTTGAAATGTGATTTCAAAATGAATTGCATATTAGCATTGCATTCTTCTCTACAAGAGTGCGTAGTCAAATTCTCAATTAGGCGTTTCTGCTTTCGATCTCTATCCTCAATTTTGTTTTTGTCTTATCAACTCTCTATTGAAATTTTGTGCAATCGGACACACTTTTTGACTGTGCATTTAGTTCTGAATATACATTTATGTCACGATAAACTGACATATTTCATTAAAGTAATATTATCCTTGGTAGTCTTTAAATGTAGAAAATTCCAATGTAGCAATGACGACATGCAATTTATTTCGAAATAAAGTCAGGAAGAAATAAAAATGGTTTTGTGATATATCTTGTATACGAATCAAATGACTATCTATAATTCCGTGGCCTGCCTAAGAAATTCTTATTTTTTTTATTGAAGTAACTAACCGTTGACAATGTCAATGTATGTCACGTTATACATTTTTGGATTCAGAATTAAAAATTCTATTCGCCTGTGAAACAATCCAATATGGCATCCCTAAGAAAAAGTAAAGTTGAAGCTGGAGGACAAGAGACTAAACGTCATATTGAACTTATTTTTATGCCATCTTGTAGAAGACAAAAAGTGGCAGTGTTAATGTGCACTTTGTTTTGAAATCACATTACAAATAAAGTCAGGAAAAAATAAAAAGATTTTTGGAAACTTCGTTTTTTCCGCCTCTCTCCAGACGCACGTTGACTTTCGAAACTTTCTATGCGGGATTTTGTTATTTACCTAAATACACAACTTTGCCCCTATTTAAGGGACTGCGTATCCGAGATCCTAATGTGAGCTTCGAATTTGAAACACCGGGTATATCTATATGTACAATACTAGCGGCAAAGATAAAGAAAAGATGTACTGCAAAGTAAAAATACAGAAAACATAAAAGTACCAAATTATTAAATCACTGGAAGAATTCCCGTATCTTATCATACATAAAACGCTAAACATAAATTGTATGTAGGAAGTTTTCTCGTTGAATTTATCAAATAGCTATTTTCATCAAAAAATAAGTCATAATGAAGATATTTTAAAACACTGCTTTGGGGTGCGCTTTCTCCAATATGGCGACTCGAGCGGAGAATATATACAGTGCTTTTGAGAAAGGTTCCCCGACCTCACTACATATTTTTGTACATTGAGTCGATCATAACTCAACAACCAATCGTCAAAACGCTATAGAATGTTATACTAATCTTCTTTTTTCGAAGGGTCTATTTGGATATGCAATAAAACATGAGGCATTTCGTTAAAAAAAATTGGCAGATTGTGACTTTTTTCTAATGGAATGTTCCATATTGTATTACATATTCCAAGAGGAGAAAATCGATATAACATATGCTGATCGGTTGTTGAGTTATGGACAAAAACGCCCAACTGTGACAGTCTGCTAGATCGCCATTTTAAAAGATAGTGATTTTATTTTCTAGACTTAAAAAACACTCATAAGGAGTTTCAAATGGGGTATCACACGACCCCTCAATCCGTTTACAAAAAATTCCAAAATGACCCCTTCGAAAAATAAGAAGTGGGCTTTTTGAAAATCACTATATGACGTAGCAAAGTAAAAAACCTGAAAGAGCACATAAAAATCTATAGACTCCCCCAAAACTTTCCAGACAACCACTTTTATGAGCACAAATCGCCTGGACTAAATGAGTTTTACCGAAAAACCGGTTTTGAATCTCGTTGCTTATTTGTTAATGTATTAAATGCTTTGAATCTGGCATACATATATCCCTCAATTTTAAAAAAGGTAGTATAATACCGATACATAAATCAGGAACAAAAACAGATATTAACAACTATAGACCTATATCAATAATATCCAGTGTAGCAAAGGTTTTTGAAAAAGTTTTATCTACTAGAATGATTCGATACCTCACAAAATTCAAAATTTTAAGTGAAAATCAATATGGATTTACAGAAGGGAAGGCTACATCGGACGCAATAACTAAAATTGTAAATCAAATACATCAAAATATTGATAACAGAATCCCTTCAATCTGCATTTTTGTTGATCTAAAGAAAGCTTTCGACACAGTTAATCACAAATTATTATTAGAAGCATTGGAGAGAATTGGTTTCAGAGGTAACGCGTACTCACTGATCGAAAGTTATTTGTCAAATCGCCCACAATCTGTGCAGATATCAGGATCATTTAGTAAAGAAATGTATATTAAGTGTGGTGTCCCACAAGGAACTTAGGTCCGCTGTTATTCAATATATATTTAAATGACATTTTCCAAATTAATTGTGTTGGCAAAATAACTAGTTTTGCAGATGATACTGCAATATTATATGAAGGCACTGACTGGTCTGATCTGAAAAATGTAATTGAAAATGATTTTTTCAAAATTATTCGGTGGTTTAACAGTAGAAAATTAAGCATTAACTACTCTAAAACACATTTTTTACCATTTGGATCTTATGCTAGACATCTGCCAAATTACACAAATTTCTCCTTCAATATTAATGATCAAAAAATGCAAATCAATAGAGTGCCCACCATAAAATACCTTGGAGTGGTCTTGGATCCTCACTTACGATGGGACATCCATGTCAATTATATTTTAAAGAAAGTTAGATTTGTATCCTACAAAATTAAATACCTTGGGAATATATTGACAGAAAAATATCTTCGAACATTATACCTTGCACTGATTGAGCCTCATCTCACATATGGTATATTAGCATGGGGAGCTGCATGTTCCTCACATATCTATAATTTAGATGTTTTTCAAAAAAGTATTCTAAAAATGATATTTAAAAAACCGAAACTTTATCCCACTGAAAAATTATACGCAGATGTTCGAATGCATGATATAAGACAGCTTTATTTCTTACACAGTGTCACTCACTACCATAAATTTGTAGACACCGACCAAAAAATTAAACATAATCATTATACCAGGTACAAAATTCGTGGCACAGTAGTTCCTCAACCGCATAAATCTATAATGCAGCGATCATATCTCTATTTAGCGCCTAAATTTTATGAAATTATACCTAAAGACTTAAAAGATTTACGTTTCGGAAATTGTTTCAAAAGAAATTTAAAAAAGTGGCTACATTCTATATCTAGGACTGAAATTCATAAACTCATAAATACGAACATCAACTAAATACATAATCTACTGTAGCTAATTTTTGTCCTTTTTTGTCATTTGCATTCTACAGTTTCAACTTAAATTATTGGTCCATGTACAGGCGATGCCTTCTATTGGGCCTGTTTTGATTTTATATTTATTTACTCATATTGTTTGTTATCTTTGTACATTGAGTGAATAAATATTATTATTATTATTATTATTATTATTGAAGACAATTAAGTAAGTATTTTTGCGAACTTTTTCTTACATGGTGATTTTCGAATTAAAGCAACTTACAAAATCGGTTCGTTCATTATTTCTGTATAAGCCAATGGGAACCATCCCGTGCACTGCGTCCTCAGGTTTTCGCCAAACTGCCACCCCTTGTTCCTTTCTCCTATCAACGCTACGAGGTCTCCTTCATGGAAACTCAGCTGGTTTTCTCCACTGGACAGGTAGGCGTACATTGCTCTGACGATTTGGGCATGCCATGGTGTGTGCGACTGTCTGTCTGTCGAGGAGGATTTTGAGTGATATGCGGAGGAACCATTTTCTGAAAACGAAATTGGAAAAATTGCACGATATTCAAGAAGTTTAAAAAATAGTGGTAATTCTTCTAGAAAGCAGGTAGGTACATCGCAAAAGCATGCACACGCAATATTTGATAGAATTTTACTTTCCATGCCAATTGGCGAGGAAATATTCTAATCCCAAGAAATTTCGAAAACTATAAACCACACATTGTTGGATTAACTTTTTTGAATATTACGTGACAGGTATATCACGCAAAACCATGTCACTCATTTCCATCCGTCTGTCTGAAACGACTCTCTATTACTAAGAAGCTTGTGACCTACCGGGTCGCCAGACCAGCGTATCTCCCTCACCTCTGGCCTCCTTCGTAACACATATGTTTTTTTTGTAATAAGCCGAAGATAATCTAATTGATGACAATGCGTGAGAAATTCAGAATCAACTTGCTTGACACCATTTTTTCAACATAACACATAAAATGGTTGTAAATTCGAGAATCGTTAAAATTTTGCAAGATTTTCTATTCAGCAAACACACAGATGTTTCGCAGCTACATACTACTTCCATTGTAAGCACATTGGAGATGAGATATATAATTTTCGGGCATAACATATTTGTTTATTGATACATACTGCATCAGTGTCATTTTCTCTACTAATAGGGAAAGTTTTTCGGGCATGAAGTACAATATTTTTATTTAAAATCCCACCTCTTTGTTTGGCGTATTTGCACAAATGAATCAAAGACTCATACTTTGAATGGCCTTTTCTCGGTTTCGTGTTAAGCTACAGATACCGCTTCTGTATTTGGGACATTTATATTGTTCAAAAGGATTAGTAAGGTAATCATGTAAAGCACAGCTAGAACTGGAGACTCTAATCCAAGTCCATTTCGGACTGGAGTTATCCACCTTTTTATGCATAGTTGAAATTCTTTATAATCAAATGGACGGAACATAACTGCTACCTTGATATCGTGAGCTAGAAAGTATGCTACAGTCAAACGTTTCTTTAATTTTACAAACAAGCAGTCTAAAAAAACAGTCAACTGGACTTTTTGCATTAGAGATGTATATATGAAACTAAAGATTCAACATTTCAGGCGGTTTCGATGATGTTTTACTTAATTATCTCATTTTATGTATCTCTGGTGCCGTCTCTATTTAAATTGCAGATGGAAAAATAATGCACGCCACTGGTCATCGCCAATAATTTGAGGATCTCTTCTAAATGCTAAATCAAAACATTATTTTATAATATACATCTTGAATAGCGATTATGGTCTATATAGGTGTAGAACGCGCATTTTTTAGACGTGTGCTATACCTGGAGTATGGAATCCAGGAAAAAATGTGCCCTACTTCTAGGTATAAATAAAAACAAAAGTGCGTATATTCCATAAAATTTGCTAGGGAATTAAATAAAGTGTCCTAAAAACTTGTCCAAGCGCTGTATTTCCGTAACAAAATGTTGAGAACAAATCAAACTATATCATATGAGGATAAACTTATTTGTGATTATTTCTGTTGGGCCTAGACATTTTTCTTGGAAGCGAAAAATTCGCCGCGGCTGCTGAACCAATGAGCAATCACCCTGGCAGGAGAGGTGGTCAACGTGTCTTCAATAGTTTTTACCGGTTTTTGCTGTTATCGGTGCTTGTCTTTTAGGTAACTGGACGCTTCGCGGATTCGGGAGCTATTTTTTTTGTAAAAAACGCAGTAATTCAATAGTATTGACCAATATTGATAGGTCGAACGCTTGTGAGAGTATTAGTGGTTTAGTTGTCGTGGTGTTCTGGTTTTCCGACGTGATAAACTGATACGAAAAACTGTTTGATTCATTTGGAGTTATATGTGCGCTATGGTAAGTTTCCAATATTCTTCTGTATTCAATTTGTAGCAATATAAAATATTTGAGGTGTCTGGATATAGAGGATTGTAGCCTAGAAAATGAAAATAGAATTGAATGAAACACAAATTCAAATATTTAAAATGAGCTCGAGTTCATTGTTGAATGTTATCTTCATCTACCACAGAAGTTTTTGAACCGGTTTTAAGTGGTTATAAAGCCAAATCTTAGGTTGATATTAGTACTTAGATTTAATATGAAGTATACAAACTCTGAAGATATTCACGTATAGCTTCAATTCTCCATATTTTTTGAAATCATTTATTGAGGTAGTTTCTGATTTTAATAGTATTATTTTTGTTTCCTATCACTCAGGACCGGATTAAGGTACATAAGCAGGTGTGATCACGTGTTGCTCAGGGGCGTGCGAAGCTGAGGGTAAGTGAACAGAGTAATTTTTGTAAATAGATACCTCCTTCTGTCGGTTCGTCTGTCTGGTTGCCAGTTTGGTAGACTATTTGTCTGTTAGTGTGTCCGTCGATTTGTCTTTTCACCGCCTTAGGCGGGACAAAGTAAAACTACCAGTATCAGTTTCATATCTGTTTCACCACCTCACACATGCACTTTAATCTACTTCTAGGTACGGATGTTTGTTTTGAAAGCTACATACGTTTTTTGGTTTTGTCTCATCTCGTCGTCTTGAAGATTTTTTTGTTATGTGATATGACAACCATGCTTTTGTCACTTGACATGGGCGTGCGGTTTGAGGTCAAACATTTTTAGAAATATGTATAGCAATACCCGGAAACACAACGCCCACAATGAAAGGTCTCGCTGTCTCGCATTATTTTCGACGCACTGTTGATGGAGGCAAGAATTGGTTTTTAGAATTCATTTTGGACCTACAATTTTTTAATTCGGATTAGCTAATAAATGTTGGCCGTAGAGAAATCATTTTTAAATTTGGACGGGTTAAGATTTAAAAAATCATGTTTCAACGTGTATTGGATAACTGTCATTTTTAGGGCAAGTCACTCCTGGAAGTTATCCTGTGGTTTTCGTATGCATAGAAATACATTATTATTATATATTATAGGGGGTCTTATGCAGTTTTCTGTTTTTGTTTCAGATCGCATGGATGGAGACTGGCGGTTGGCAGTGACGTAAGTTTTAGGAGAAGCTAGAATCTTAGAAAATTAATATATCTCACAAATCGTATGTACTTAACCATGATTGATATTTTTTTTTCTATTTGCATTTCGTTGTTTTATACATTTATATAGAGTCGTCCACGATGATTTATTTTGCACTTGGATTAGTTTTTCGAAACAGTCAAGCACATATTGCGCGAGATGCGTTTTTCAGTAATAATTTAGTCGTTTACAATACTTGAAAGCAATACTTGAGATAATATATGACAAATGTTTGCTATACTGCAAACTCTATATACCTATTTTTTTACGTATAATTCGAAAATATGTGGAGTGGAATCTTGCGTTGAAAATCGGGAAGCTACTGTTGGAATATGGTATCTATAAACGTCACAAAAGTTATTTGCTCAGGTTAACTAGCCAAATGTGAACCTTGTTAAAGAAGAAATTGTACAGAAGGATTTATATATTTTTTATCTTATCTCCAAATAAAAAATTCTTGGTAACATTTTTATCAAACTTCAAATTAATAAGTCTACAGAACAACTGGGAAGGGGATGAAAACGTCTTGAAAATGAGAACTAAGGGGTATGTCAAGTTTGTTACAACGATTAATTGGTTATTGCAAAAACTCTATCATTTTTTGCGAAAAGTGCATAAGAGCAAATGTGAAATAGTAGCCAAAAGTTAAAGCCTTTGTAGTGAATAACATAACAGAAACGTACTGTTGAGGATTTTTGTTTCGGAAATAAGACGCTCTTCATTGTTAGCATTTAGAAAGCTCCGTTTTCTATTCGACATTCTGAGAAAATTTTACTTTTTGACATTTTAAGTAAAAAAAAATGGTCCCAAATTTATGACAATTTTTTTGTTTTGCCAACTCATTGTAGAAGCGGCAAAAGAATCCTTTGGGCATCTTAAATTAGCGGGTAGTTTGGCAAAAAATCCAGAGATACAGTCAAAATGCCGTCATATTGAATTTGAAAAAGAATGACAACTTGTGATATATCATTGAAAAGGAAATTTTAAGCGCTATGCAAATATGTAAAAATATATACAGGGCCCTATTTGAAATTCTTGTTTCAAACTCACTTCCAATCAAACCGGAAACACAATTCAGTTGTTTTTTAATAGATAATCTGAGTTTTTATAAGTCACATCTACTCACGAAATGTCAAGGTTCTTCTTTAAACAGCAATCGAATAGTGCCTTGTAAAACGATTTCGTTGACACCCGGTATAGTATCCTAGTAATTTCTCATCTAATAGATATTGAGTTATCTTGAAGAGAATCCTGTACATGAATAATTTAATTTTTGAAAAGCTTCTCATTTAATTTTTGTTGTGCTATGAAAAAGGGGGTGTAGCTGCCCAATGGGTACGCCCCTGACTCGAAACCTTCAAACTTAAAGTGAATTATTTCAAAAATATTCTACCAATTTTATTATTTTTAGTGTGGCACATTATACATCTTTTTCTATTTGCTTCAGGTCCTATGGATGGGTCTCGGGGCGTTTGCTGCACTGTGAGTTCCTCTTATTTGGGTACTGGTATATGGTGCAACTTTTCCCGATAAAGTACAAAGTTAGCCAGTAAGAAACAATACAAAACAGCCAGGTGAAAACGTTAATTTGATCAATCAAATCATATGGAAATCTTAATATTGTCAGTTATCTGAAGCTATCAAAAATTTCAGCCACTGAGATACACTATCTATATAATTATAAACAGTGTATCTAAAAATTACGGTACTATTACTTTGAAAGCCCCTCCTGACTTTTTAGCACGAATGTGTTACTTTTTCTAGACGGGGGTCTAAATGTCTTAAATAATAATGCACTAGTTATTGCCAAGTTAGAGAAACGTTTGTCAGTCATCTACCAATCACGTTGTGCGTCAGTGTCGCGACACTTTTTTCAAGAATTTGACGATTGATTTTGCTGTTTATTGTATATAATGGAGCAACTTGCAGACTTTGATTTGGTTAAGGTAGTACTTGCGTGATGGACGGAGATATGATAATTCGCAAATTGACGGATACGTATCATGCATAGCAACACGCTCCAGTCAAAGAAAATATAACTAGAACTAGCACCAAAGATTTCAGTATCTAAGCAGTGGATTATTTTCAAGTTTTGATGTACTACTAATGCTCTTTAATTATGATAAAATCATATTTTCACATCCTTAAAATAGTTATTTATGTAAATTGAAATAATTCGGTATAATATTAATTCTTACGTCTCACGCCTACTGCCGAGGAAGCTTGCAATCGTGAAAAAAATCGAAAATGGGATTTATGTCTTTCAGATATTATATATGTACATCGCTAAAACGCATATGACTCACTTCCGTCGGTCTGTCTGTATGTTCACCAATCTTTGGCCCGTCTATAGCTAGGAAAGTGCCGGTCGGATTTTGATAAAATGTTCACACAAGGTTGCTGCTATGGCAACTAAGAAAAACCTTGTAGTTTTGAAAAATTGGTCCAGTAGTGGCGTAGCTATGGGCAAAAGGAGAGTTATAAAATAGATGGGGAGTATTTTTTTTTGTTACACATGTTCGTAGGTAACTTTCACCTCAAAGGGGCTAACTTGTGACCAACGTGAACTGATAATAACGTTGCGTGGGAAGTGCAGAGTCAACCTACTTGACGTCATTTTTCATAAAATATATACAAACTATCCAGAGACGACTCGGGTGATTTGATTCAACCTTGACAAAAACATTTGTATCAATACAATACTTTGAGCATGGGACAGTTTCCTTCTGACCTTACGCAAATACTAGCTTAAAATGTATCGAGAAAAGTTTATTTATTTACATTTACAGCCGAATATGAATGCGAGGTAAATGGATGTTGACATTACAGGTAGTATGAGGCGTAGATAGATAATAATTGGATACACAATATAATATTTGATCGAAAACAATAATAACCATGATAGTAAAAAATGACAGTGAATGAACTTGAACGCTCATATAACTTGTAACTTTAGAAAGTGTCTGTTTGGAGTGACAGAGGTTGATAAGCCCTTTTATCCTCGGTAGGCTGCTTGATGACTCCCTTTTGGGTTGATCCGGTAATGGCACTTGGATCCGACAGTTGAAATGGATTGAAACAAAGCGAGTGCCTTCAGCGTTCGTTTGGTTTTGACACTACCTTAGGATAGCTGGACGCAGCAAGCTATGACTGGTCAAAGGGTTATTTTTGTCTAGTAGAAACATCGTCTTTTTTGGAGTTGGAAGAAGGCTTTGGGGAGCCGGATCTTGACTTGAAAGAACGATCGACTTCATCGATCTTTTTCGCTTGTCGCTACTGACAAATTTAGCCTAATGACAGTGAGTATGAATGTTAAATGTGGCGGACGACTCTTCACAATACAGACACCCCAGGAGCTAGTATTGGCTCCGCATAATGCTGATGGCCCAGGTACACGTTTTTTGGCAGTCACACCTTTCCACCACCGTGGTGCGTTGTGGAAATTCCATTTTGCTACAAGCGTTTCTGGAAATTGTTTTACCTGTCCGAAGAAGTAAATATGTCTTTTCCAACATCATGAAAGGACCAAAGGTAATGGAAGGATAGTTGTGATAATTTCTTCAAGAATTTCATTTTTTAATTTTTACATTCCAAACACACGACGATGGGTAATATTTCCATACAAATTTTCTATTAGAAGAAACATTTGCAATATTCACTTACCAATCCGTAATTGTTTTGATGTTTTTTTTTGTATTTTGTGACATCAAAAACCGCGTTAACTAGTTTTCGCCTCAAGGAAGTGTGCGTGTCTTAAAGAACGCAGACTAAAGGGAGAAAAGGTAAGCTAAAAGAGGACAAACGAAGAAAAGCTTGAGCAGTATAAAAACCTTATACGTACCTGACAGTAAAACTATGATGTGTAAACTACGTGCGAAAAAGTAGTATGACCAGGTACACTATTCCACTTTCAATGAAGAAACCAGTTTTTCTTGTAGAATAAATTAATGCTATATGCTAAAACTGCAAGTCCATCAAAAGGTTAGACAAGAGATTGTTGTGCGCAATTATCTGGTGAAAAAACCGATTGTTGAGTCAGTTGGTAGGTCGATAGGTCCTAACCTAAGAAGAAGGGTTGGACGAACTCAAAATTATGTGCAGCTGTGCAGCGCCTGTGGTCAAGACGATGAAGAGCTGAATACACTAGTCCAAATCTGGAAAAGCGGATATGTCGGCATTTGTCGAGGTGAATGGGAAGGAAATGTAGAACGGAGAACACGATCTGAAGCAGGTTGAAAGGAGAACTAACATACCGCGCCAAAAAGCCGTAATGTGTCTCTCTAATCAAGATCCCTGCATTCAAGGTCATGTGCAGTATCGGGCCCCATACGACGAATAGTCTGCTGGGCACACTGACCTCATTTGAGGTGGGGCTGGCCAAATTGAAGAAATGAGATGTTTTCGGCCGTGCGCAACTTTTCCACAGAGCAAAAGTCCGAGAGATTGGGCAAAATTATTTAAAAATAAGGAATCGCATTGTAAGTCAGGGTGTGAAAATGCGTCCAGTCCACGTACATACATACTGCCATGCTACTATGGTCGCGCGCGGGAAGAGTGAGGCGCTAATTTTATACATAATACGAAATTTTGTATTCTTTTGCATTTTGCATCCACAATTCAATTACGTCTGTATGGGCACTAAACATTTGTGAATATTTAAAAGCAGGCTTAAAACCTACACCCGCATTTCAGATGAATATTTAGGAATTATAGGAATGTTCAATGCCACATACCGAAAAGGATGGTTAGGGATCTCAAATTATTTAAAACCGCTCAAGATATCTGAGAAGTGCAACTTTCTCCCCCTCTCTCTTAAAGCAATCTAAGATTTTCTACATAGCGCTGAAGGAAGAAATATGGTTACTCAAATTCTTTACAATCAGCCATATCAGAATATTACTATGTCAAATGAATTAATGTGAATATGTTGGTGTTTCTGGAGAATTGAAATTGACCAGATATTTTGAAGCTATTTGTACGGTGAGTTTGGTAAATTTATACAAATATTACAAACATCGTTTTTCAATTATTATTAAACAAAGTATTACGGACCTCCTCAGAATGGATCCTAGAGATCGAGTACTTGCTATAGGACCCTTCGTATTAGACGGCCATGGTCATGATGAAACGGATGGACAAGAGTGAGCGATGAGATTTCAAAAGTACCAGATCGGCGGAACTACATCACTACCTGAGAAGAATATCAATCGAATTGATGATGCCAGGGTAGAGGTGCCACTCAATCCAGGACTTGCACCTGACAGCGTACCCAAAACGGGCTCAGTCTAACGGTAATTATTTGTAGCATCCTAAGATTGCTCTGTCATTTGAGAATTCTCGGAAAACCTGTTTATCTCACAGATAGAGGCGATCAAAATGAAATAACCTTTTTGTGGAAAATTGGACAATCGCTGGATGTCACTTTATAAAGAATGGCACTGGTGTTTTTGAGATACTAGAATTTGGTGTTTTGTATCCTTCCTCAAGGTAATCGTTTTGAACAGTTTTAGAGATCAACGTGTGATTTTTGCTGATGCAGCTGTTATATTTGAAACCGTTCCTTGCACTGTAAAAGACAAAATGGTCTTCAAAGAGTAGAAAATATACTTCCTTGCATTCTTATATCATGGTTAGGAAAAGTAACGATTATGTTCTAGGGTATATCTCAATTTTTTTACGTTGGTATATTGATATGCCTCCAAACACAGTGATTCTACGCTTCTCTTAGGCATATTTCACTCATCATAGAAGTCCTCGTAAATTTACGCTTAAAACTTTATCTCCAACAGTCGCGTATCGATACGACCAACGTGGTCTGGTCGATGAAAAAGTGTAGTGCATGGTGGAGGCTAATATCGTCATCTAAGTCGGATTCGTCATCACAATGAGCATGTGCGCCCGCAGGACTTTCTCTCAGGGGAAGGAGGATGGTCATTTAATTTTCAACTTACAGTGTCAACTTACTTGACGCCACTTTTTGTTCCAGTTGTATAAGGAGCAACTCACGATAGTCGATTTTTCCACATTTTATTGAAATAATTGTTGAAGATGTGCCGGAATCCAAATATTCGAATACCAATTTTGTATTCAAATCCTGCACCGAACTGCTGTTTCGAATACTCTTTTTGGCTATTCTTATAAATATTACGTTACGCTTTACGCAAAGTTATTCTGTTTGTGTGGACAGTGGAGTTTCTGAATGCGAGATGCCGACAGGTCGCCTAAGGAACGAGATTAGATTATGTTTGCACTTGTGCTTGTGCAGTATAGCCGTTGTATTTCATAACAAATTTTAGTACCTGTTATAATTTGTGTGTGACACCAGATAAAGTAGATATACGAGTATAAAAAGGTAAGTTTATATTTTAATTATGTAGTAACATTGTGTGAGATACTTTGTTCTATTAATTTTCTATAATCTGTAATAAAAATCAATTAATGTTTTTTTATTATACAATTAATTTGTCTAACATCACTGTGACACGATATAATAAAATTTTATATTAGGTTTTATTTAATATAATATTTATTTTTAATTATTTTATGTATTTTTATTAGTACATAAATAAAAATGTTTTATTGGAATATTCATATTTAAATAAATCCCGGTATTCGAATAGATATTTCCTTAGTATTCGAATCTTGTGTATTTACAGTCACAATTTAAAATGCAGTATTCAAGATTCGTATTCGAATACAGGATTTCACTATTCGACTCCAAGTCTGGTAATAATGATAAATATAAACAGCAGTTGTGTTTACCAGTAGTAGCAATGGATTAACTGTCAATTATATCTGGTTTTCATAGTAAAAAAATTCAAGTTAAGCCTTAAGTCAACCCATTTTCCATATCCCATATATACCTTTTGCTGGTCCTTTGAAAGAAACCTCTAAATACGAGTAATTCTGCGATATGCCTTCTCGCGTGACGATTTTTTCGATTATACGAAGTACCTAAATTATTCGGTTAAATTAGGTAATTAATTTATTAAACTAATTAGCCTGAAAATAGCGAACGATATTCCTGTTTTATTAAACTGGTATTCACGTACATTTAAAAACATTTAAACATTTTAATAAAAACAGTGAAACTGTTTAATTGAAACGCGTAGTCGGCAGGACTCGGCTTTGCATTCATGAATGATAGAGAGTATGCGATGGGCGCAGTGCCGGTGACACGCTCCGAACTCCTCAGTTTCATTTCTGATTTATTTGCTCGTCGAGCTGCATATTCGGTGTAGTAGCTGTGAAATGGATTAAGTATGGTGACCAAGTGAGATACTCGAGCATAAGGCGCTCAGTAACCGATAACCATGGTTCGAATTTTTCTCGCTCTGGTCTTCGATGCATACTTTTTTTTGTTTTGATGTTCAACGATAAAATAGTGTTGCATAGGTGGTGCATCACCATTAATGCAATACTTTGATTAATCGTTCTGATATATTCAGTGTGTATATGATATACCGTATATGTAGAAAGTGGAGCCTCCTGTTGGTGCAAACTTTGTAGTATTTGAAAATATCCTAGTTTGTTTAAAGTGATGTCGATTTTTTTATATATGTAAATGCGTTAAATGCGTGTGAGTGCAATGTTGCCTCATTATCAGAAATAAAAGTACAATTTTTGTAAACATGACCAATTGGACTTATTCAGTTTCATGTATCTCTTCCTCTACTATCTAAATTTAAAACAAACAGACGAATAGTTGGTAAAACTTGCTCCCAAATATAATCACAATCAAAGAAAATAAAACATATCGAATTTTGTTAGGGTTATAAAATTTGGAAGTTTTTATTTTGATTTGAAGACAACAACTATAACTACCAAATTCTCCAAATTTTTTGATATATAAGATTTGTTAGATAACAGTTATAATATAATATATCATTGAGTAAAGTGCAATTTATTTTTTGAATTCCAAATATTATCCAAATATCCTTTTAAATTGCTTCTAGTGGTGATACGTTACACATGTGTTTCTAGACCATCAGACAAATATAATTGGTAAAACCTGATCCCTTATACGAGCCCCTTCCCACTTCAGTTGGCCCACTTCAAGATTTGTAACAAAATATGCCTTTATAAACTAAACATGACGAAACTATTTACTTCTAAGACAATTTATTTTCTCAAAAACATTTTAGATACACTCTAGTCCTAAAAATACATATTTGAAATCACTTAGACCTATAACTAATAGAACATCTGAACAAATAAACAATGTGCGAATAAATACGCGAAGTGAACAAAGCAACAATTGAAAGATTACCATTGGGTAACATCACCTTTATTTTTTATTACGGCTGAAATTTTTTGGGGCATAGTGTTAACCAAGTTTTGGCTAAAATTTGGCGTAAAACAAATCCATATTTCTTTTGTCTCAGTTCGGTGATTGTACGAGCAGGATGTTGTAGAACCTTTTTCATCTCGTGCCACAAAGTTTCAATAGGTGACAGATCTGGACTGATAGACACCCATTTCAAAGTGGTACATTATTTTCTTCCATCCATTTTATAGCCTTTTTTGAGGTAAGGCACGCTGCACCATCTTGCTGAAACACAAAATCTTGGCCGGATGTCAAACATTCTTCCATCACTGATAAAAGCGATTCTTCTAAAATTGCCAAATATTTGTTCGTATCCACATTTCCATCAATAAAATGAAGTTTTCCTACTCCTTTTGATGACATACTGCCCCAGACCATAATGGATGCTGGAAATTTCACTTTTCTCTTCAGACAGTCAACATGGAATGCTTCATTTTTTTGCGAATAACTCTACTGCGACTGTCACCAACACAAACTTCGAATTGGGCCTCATCACTCCATTGTATTGCACACCATTGTTGAGGTGTCCATTGTCTATGTTCTTTAGCCCATCTAAGCCGATTTTTCTTTTGCAGTGGAGTTAATAGTGGCTTTTCTTTGCCCTATAAACAAGTTGTGCAACTTTAGGGTTTTTACTTTACTTTTTTTTATAAGAAAACTTACCTTGCAAGTGCTAAATCCCAGTTTGTGGGTCTCTCTATGAGTTGTGGACCTCGAAATTCTCCTTCCAACAGCGTTACTACACAGAGCACTTAATTGTAAATAATTGGCACGCCTGTTTTTCACGATTATTCTTCTTAATGCTCTTCGGTCGGCATTTGTGATATTACTTTTTTTCACATATCGTGGCTTAATAATAACTGAACCAAATACGTTATATCTTCTAACAATATTTCTCACACTGTACCGCGATAAGTCTAACAAAGTTGCAATTTCTGAGTTTGATTTCCCAGAATTAAAAAATGTAATTATCAGTAACCGAATTTTCTCACTAATAACCCTTCCTCTTCCCATTTTGAAAACCTTAACTACCCAAAACTATTTTAAACGTATTCTGACAGCTGTGATTAATAAAAACAATTGTCATGGCTTTTATTTTTCACAGCCACCTATGCGTTATAGACTTATTTTACATTGAAATGAAAATAGGTTGATATGCTGTAATTGCAACATGTGTTGTTTTTATGCTGCAAATTGGATTAGGGAGTGATACAGTTGGTGTTTTCTACTATATATTATCAAAATATTAATTGTTAATATTTTAAACCTATAACAACCTGCTACATTTTTATTATTTGTGTTTGATAACAAAAAAACTAAGATTTCAATAGTTGGGCCAACTGAAGTGGGAAGGGGCTCGTATAATAAGTTCACTATCAATGAATATAAAAAATATCGAATTTTGTTAAGGTTACACGGTTTGGATGTTTTTATTTCGATTTCAAAATATCAAGTTATCCAAATTTTTTGACATCTTAGATTTATCAGATCACGGTTATAATACATATCATCCAGTAAAATACAATTTGTTGTTTTAAATTACAAATAATA
Source organism: Acanthoscelides obtectus (assembly GCA_963669975.1). Classification (NCBI taxonomy): domain Eukaryota; kingdom Metazoa; phylum Arthropoda; class Insecta; order Coleoptera; family Chrysomelidae; genus Acanthoscelides; species Acanthoscelides obtectus. The sequence goes on along the minus strand of CAVLJG010000008.1, from coordinate 59,974,673 downwards.
TTCAAATGTTCTTTTATTATATCTAAATAAAATAATTCATTGAACATGGCCAAATACCGTTACCTCCATTAATTAAACAAATTTAATAAATATAATAGAATTGTTTTACTTGGAGTAGATAAAAAATCGCATTTTAAGCATAAATTATTATATTAAAAAATTGATGTATTCAATATAAGTAAACGGTTTAATATATTTAATTGAACTATTGCGTTTTGATTCAATTAAACTAGTTTCATAGATTCAAATACACTGTTTTAGGAATCGGAGTTTAATCAAACCAATTAAACATGTTAGCTGTTAATTTTTTTAGTTTGCCCAATTAAAACTTTAATTGATTTAATTAATTTTTTTCATTGTGATTATTGCCTAACTCTTTGTAGAAACCACAAACTTCTGCTCCTGTGTACCTCGTGCAACTTCGGCTCATGTGTAAACAAGATTTTCAAAATCCATAGAAAATGATTCCAATTACTGCAGAGGACAGCGGTTTTGAGCCTTTCGTCTTGCGTGCTTTTGGACAATGAGTGTTTCAACTTACCTTGAGTTGGGGAATGTGCAGAAGATTTGAGATTGTACTCCGACCTAGCTCTGTACAAAGTGCTAACAGGCGACCCTGCGTCATCCATCGAACGAATATCCAGACAGGAAGCGTCTACGCTTTTCGTTTTCCGGAGTTGTGAGTTCATGCTCATGGAGTCCTCGTCGAAATTGCCACTCCGGGGGTTCGAGTACACGTCGTCTCCGGTGCCTCCGCCGCCGTCTTGCCAGGATGTCATTTGCTGAACGAAAAGAAAATCGATTTCGAATAAATGGTTATTTGAGATGAGAAACTTTTTTCACTTCCGAAGGAAGTTCGCGCACGGGAGTTATTGGAAAATCTCTTAGTTCTCGTCCAAATCATTTTGTAACAAGATAGCAACGAAGTTCTTTAGATGTTAAGCTGATATTGTAGTTTTAGAACCGATTGTGTGCTTTCGGCCCGATTTTACTATTGACCGACGGGAATCAAAATTTGCGCCTTTGGCACAAATTGGACCAACGAGAAGGCGTCTATGAAGTAATGGATCTAATGAATTTGGTCGATTTCTTGTAAAATGTCTCATAAACTAGAGATCAATGATACGATTTGTGTAAGATGGGTTCCTAATTCTCGTATTATATGAAGAAATACTTCATATACCGTATGATTCAGCAACAAAAACCTATTTTTCATTTGTGTTCGGATACATAAGTTGTCGCAAATTCCATCAGTCAAAAAGAAGGATTTGTGGACTACTCGATATATGGATCAAACCTGATATAATAGATTAACAGGATGCCATCACTCAGCACTCCATTGAAAATAACAGTGTCTCACTATTGCTGTAAAAATTCTGCTTAGTACGTTATATTAAGACACAAATTAATGACAGAATCCTTGTTCTTTGACAAGCATCTAGTAAATAATCAATTTATTTGACTACCGTGCGAAAAACCCTGTTCCTGAAGCCAGCCCTGTTACGGTTAACAGGGAGATGTCGCGCCCTCTACTGGACGGTATGACGACTTCACGACCACGTCGCGTCGCGGTGACGGAAGCACGGCTTGAAGTAGTTACGGAGGTCGCCTTATTGTATTTAGAATGACGTCACGTTGCTTATTATGTTTGTCTTATGAAGCCGTTGGCTATAGAAATTATAGATCACCTTTTTGCGGCGGTCGCCATATTGGACTTAGAGTGCTTTGCCCATTGTGTTTTTCCCGCCTAGCCTGTTCATTTGATATCAATATTTTTTTGATTGGATATGGAAATTATAGATCGTCATTTTGTGGCAGTTGCCATATTGGATTAAGCATGAAGTCACGCTGCTTATTGCGTTCCTCACATCAAGCCCTTTCATTTGATGCTCATATCATAGGGATGAATATGGAAGTCATAAATCGTCATTTAGCGGCGGCCGCCATATTGGATTTAGAATGACGTCACGTTTGTTTATCTTATGAAGCCCTTTCATTTGATATCCATAGGAGTTACTACAGAATTGATAGGCCACCATTTTAACGCATCCGCTATATTGGATTCAAAATGGCGACAGAAAGTTTTTTATGTGTTATTTCGAGAAAAAATACAAAATTTTAGCTCATATGGTTAACACTAACTGATGCAAAAAACTGTTACAAGATTTGACCCGCATTAATCAATAGGCCAAGTTAAATAAAAACTTGAAACCTCACGGACGCGAACAGCTCTATCCACCACAGGCTCAAATATAAAATGGTTTTGTAAAGCAAAAAACTTGAGCTTTACTCCTTAAAAATAGTTGGATTAAAACTTTTTGACGATTGTTCTGGTACTTTCCAGTAATTATGAGCTTTGACCGATATTCTGAACTCCAGGTCAGCCAAAACCACTTCCAAGTAAGAACTTCGGTCAAAACCACTGTTGACTGCAAAAATCAGTAAAAATTGGTTTTACCGAGAGCATCGTTCAAAATCACTTGTGACCGATTTTTGCGGTCAAAATTGGTTTAGGCCGGTTACGAGTTTTGACTGCAACATATTTATACTCACGAAAATACACCTTTTTCTATTTCTTTCGCCATTTGGTCACCACTGATATCTATTTGGTGCTACCCATCCCCAGGCGAACTTTTTATGGTAAAGTGGTATTGATTGCTTTTTCAAGATGTCATCTACTGAACGAAAAGAAAGTCGACGAAGTAGGAAGTAACAAACTTTTTCGAGTAACGGGGAAGTCGATGAGCGGAAGTTAAGCTGCAAGGCTATCGGAGGGTCTCCTGTGCCATTATATGACTCAAGTTCCCGATCATTTTCGTCTTTCCCTAGTTTATAACGATTTCTTTTTAATTGGTTTTCAGGCGAGCTGATCACCTAAATATTAGAGCAGTTCCTTCATTTGTTCTTGTACCCCATGTCCTAACCCAATTTTATCATCCCTGTAATATTGCAGTCCTGTAATAATTCCCCTTATTTTCAAACATCTTTATCCAAACTCCGCGCTTCTTTCAAATGCTTTTTTATTTACACATAAGTAATTGTACTTTCGTACATCTACAGTAGGGGTATGTTGGGCCAATATAGCACCGCTGTAACTTACATACGTCTGGGCCTATCGGAGCATCATTTCATTATTTCATGTATTACAGAGTATCTCCGATTTTTAATTTTTGAGGTGTAGATTTTTTGAGTCGTTACGTCTTTAGTATCTCTCAAAGTTGTATCATTAAATGATAAAAGTCCGATGTATAATGTGCTCATAATTCGAAATAACTTGTAATCGCTGGCGTTGCGTGCGCGGCACGATGCTGCAACGTCGTGAAGGCTACTGCCGACAGTAGCAAACGCAATAGGTAACAACTCGAACTGGTGTACTGCGGCGATGTAGACACGGGCATACCTCTACACCGGTACAGGGGAATATTTATATATTTTGGGTTATAGGAGTACGTGCCACTTTAGCGTTCTGCGATGCTTTTGTAAATGGTGACTTTTAATATTTTTTTTTAAGTTGATTTAAAACAGACACCGATTGACAAATCGACATAAATGAGAAACACGAACTTGTGTGAAGCAGATTTATTTAAGTAACAGACGAATTATGAACCGAAAAATGAATATTATCCCAAATTCAATACTTCCATCGTTTAGGTAGTTGTATATTTTGAAAATTGGTTCAGTAGCGGCGGAACTACTGAAAAAAAAATAGCAATCGCTAGACCATGTGTGCTACAACGTGTCAGAGATTCCTGCTCAGTTTCAGACGTTGTTTGGAGAGATTGAGTATTGTAGGTTGCAAGCTGTTTGCGGTAAATGGTTGTAATTTGTTGAATGTTTGGTGTCAGTCAAAAACCTATTATTAAGATGCTGCTTATCCCGGTAATGTTATGCACCTATTAGACATAATGAATCACACATGTTTACTCTTCAACTGCCAGAAGTAAGATATATTTATTTTACATAGCTTGACAGGTAGAGGTCGAAGATTATATTCCGCCTTTAGAATCGACTTGACTCATCCCTTTTCTTTGAAACCTCCAACGAATGCATAGGAGAGTGAATCTACTCGACGCCAATTTTTATAGATTTCGCGAGTTCAACTCTGGGTCAAATAAAGTTCGACAACACTGTCGCGCTACGGACCATTTACCGTACGAAAAGAATATCGATTTCGAATAAACGCTTATTTGGGATACAGTAAGTAAGACCTTTTTTAGCGAGATTGAATCTCAGATAAACAAGCTTCAGCAGGAAAGATCTTTTTTTGCCAACTGACTCTCGTCTGTGCGCTACAAGGACCCCCATAAGACAGATAGAAATGATATAGAATGAAGCGTATAAGCTGAGTCGCAGTAACTAAACCTTGTTCTAATTATTAGGGATCGACCGATACCGATATCTAAATCGGCAATATCGGCCTATTTGCCGATATACGAAGACTATCCATATGCAGATTTAGGCCGACCGATACAAATTCAAACGTTAATAAGAATCAGAATATCGAATTGAGTAAGAAACAGTATGTAAATATATTCGCATTAGTTGATGTATTAATATATAATCCTATTTATTCTCTTTTGTGTTACGCCCAATGGCGTAGGAAATATTGTAGTCGCGAAACATTTCGAAAATGAGATACTATGTTTTTTGGATTTTATAGATTATGAAAAGTGGTCCAGTGGCGGCGGAGCTAAAACTTTGGCAGCCTTTTGATTGGAAATTTTATCGAAATAATTCCATACGGTCTTTAGCTCTAACATCAAAATACAATGATAATAATGATAATAATAGTAACCACCTTATTCATGGGTACATGTAAGAGACACACTTTTTGGTCGGCTGCTCAGGCATTTACATGGGGGAGAAAGTATGTAAATGGTGATCCAGGTTTCATTACATTCCGGAAACTTAAATTTATAACGATTGCCAAGAGTTTCATTCCATAATGCTTACCCCAAGCCTACTGCTGAAAAGGCTTTCCCCAGACTTTGGTAAAGTTTCCCGTGTTTTCGCAACTTCAGACCACTGATCGATATTCTTCGAAAAAGCCTCCATTCCATAGGTATAATACGATAAGTAATGCTTCGATAAAGAACACTGTCTTTCTAGAACGAATCCATATCTTCTCCTTTCCTGAGTCATTGCCTGGAAGAAAATATAGAAAAATCGACTTAAGCAAGAATATAAAAAAAACACACACATATTTTGACAATAGTCAATAGATAATTTGAAGTTATTGTAATATAGACTTATGTACGAGCCGCTTCCCACTTCAGTTGGCTCAACTATTGAAATCTTTGTTTTTTCTTATCAAACACAAATAACAAAAATGTAGCAGGGTGTTATAGGTTCAAAATATTAACAATGAATATTTTGATAATATATAGTAGAAAACACCAACTTTATCACTCCCTAGTCAAATTTGCAGCATAAAAATAACACATGTTGCAATTACAGCATATCAACCTATTTTCATTTCAATGCAAAATAAGTCTATAACGCATAGGTGGCTGTGAAAAATAAATGCCATGACAATTGTTTTTATTAATCACAGCTGTCAGAATACGTTTAAAATAGTTTTGGATAGTTAAGGTTTTCAAAATGGGTAGAGGAAAGGTTATTAGTGAGAAAATTCGGTTACTGGTAATTAAATTTTTTAATTCTGGGAAATCAAACTCAGAAATTGCAACTTTGTTAGACTTATCGCGGAACAGTGTGAGAAATATTGTTAGAAGATATAACGTAACTGGTAAATAAAAAGTAGTATCACAAATGCCGACCGAAGAGCATTAAGAAGAATAATCGTGAAAAACAGGCGTGCCAATTATTTACAATTAGGTGCTCTGTGGAGTTACGCTGATGGAAGGAGCATTTCGAGGTCTAGAACTCATAGAGAGGCCCACAAACTGGGATTTAGCACTTGCAAGGTAAGTTTTCTTATAAAAACGTGAAGTAAAAACCCTAAAGTTGCACAACTTGTGTATAGGCCAAAGAAAAGCCACTATTAACTCCACTGCAAAAGAAAAATCGGCTTAGATGGGCTAAAGAACATAGACAATGGACACCTCAACAATGGTGTGCAATACAATGGAGTGATGAGGCCCGATTCGAAGTTTGTGTTGGTGACAGTCGCAGTAGAGTTATTCGCAAAAAAATGAAGCATTCCATGTTGACTGTCTGAAGAGAAAAGTGAAATTTCCAGTATCCATTATGGTCTGGGGCAGTATATCATCAAAGGAAATAGGAAAACTTCATTTTATTGATAGAAATGTGGATACAAACAAATATTTGTCAATTTTAGAAGAATCGCTTTTACCAGTGATGGAAGAATGTTTGACATCCGGCCAAGATTTTGTGTTTCAGCAAGATGGTGCAGCGTGCCATACCTGCTATAAAATGGATGGATGAAAATAATGTACCACTTTTGAAATGGGTTTCTAGTAGTCCAGATCTGTCACATATTGAAACTTTGTGGCACGAGATGAAAAAGGTTCTACGACAACATCATGCTCGTAAAATCACCGAACCGAGACAAACTTGGTTAACACTATGCCCCAAAGAATTTCAGCCGTAATAAAAAATAAAGGTGATGTTACCCAATAGTAATCTTTCAATTGTTGCTTTCTTAACTTCGCGCATTTATGCGCACATTGTTTATTTGTTCAGATGTTCTATTAGTTATAGGTCTAAGTGATTTCAAATATGTATTTTTTACGACTAGAGTGTATCTAAAATGTTTTTGAGAAAATAAATTGGTTTAGAAGTAAATAGTTTCGTCATGTTTAGTTTAGAAAAGCATATTTTGGTACAAATCTTGAAGTGGGCCAACTGAAGTGGGAAGGGGCTCGTAATATCAATACCTAAACAAACTACGTATCAAATGTATTATTGACTTCTGAAAACAAACTACAAAGGTCTTATTCGGGCTCTAATTCAACAAGCAAATTATGGATTAATATATAGTGAAAAATATTGTAGATACTTACATTTTTTAAGCTCTGTTCATAAAATAGATCTAGTTTGGATTTCTCAATTTCCAACAGCTTCATGTTCTAAAAATAAATAAATTTGAAAATTAACAGAAGTTTCTGATAACCTGCAAACATTTATTAACATCCTAACCTTACAGACACCTCAGATTTAATAGTATTGAACATGAAAGGTTGCGCATCTTGATGCCCAATTTTTAAGATTTTTAGTGGAATGCGTTTGAAATATTGATGTATATTGAAAGAATAACTCATTAATGTTGTACGCATTGTGACTTTCAACTGTTTCTAATTATTTTAATTTCGTTTATTTCAGTAAACTGAGCAAAAAATATTCTGTAAGCTTATGCATTTTATGGCGTCATTGCTGAGATAAGAACTTTCAAGTTTCTTTCTTTTTATGTTGATATTTTAGTTTAAATTATTTGAGTTATATTGATGAAACTATGTGAAACGACCCTATGTTTCAAGAAATTTAATTTATATTGGTTATATTCATTTGAACTATCCTAGAGGTGGCACGATTAAATTTTGACTGAGTATTTCGAATTTTAACTAAGAATGGTACTGGTTTCTTTGTGGCTATGATCACGGGACAAAAGTTCCGCTTGAGTCTGTAAAATTAACTGAATATGGAACTGGCAGAAATAAATCGGAAGGTTTGAAATGCTCATGCATCGCTCTAGGTTTATCCATCGGGACTCATAAAAATGGATAGAATTCGCATTTTGTTTTGTATGAAGTCATATATATTCCATTATTTGGGTAATAAATACGCTTCAATCAAAAACTGGGTTTGTTATTTTTCCCATCCTATGATGAATAAATCTAGAGCGACCCGGGGAATTCTCACATTTATGATTAATTTTTGGTGCTTTAATAAATTGCAAACTCTTAAATTACTTGTTTAAAAGCAGGAGATATTTTTTGTCTGAAGGTCTCTTGACCATACTGACAAAGAAACCAGTCGCGTGCTCAGTTAAATGCCGGAAAAGCCTGAAAAATTATGATAGCGTAGCCCCTAGAACAATTAAGTCACAGTATAACCAAAGCAGATTTAGTCCTCTAATGTCTATATACCATCGTTTCACAGAATTTCATCTAAATCACTCGAGTAGAAGAGAAATTAAAAGTTTATAAATTAAAAGAAATGAATTTGAACACCCTGTATCTCAGAAAACGACGCTGTAAAATACATATGTTTACATGAACTTTTTGGTTCATTTTAGTGAGATCTGTCAGCTGGTATATTATACACCTAAATAAGCGTATGCAGAAATAAACGAAATTAAAAGAATTAAATACATTTGAAAATTAATAGGTAACCTTATCAACATATCGTACAGAAACGCATTCCACTGACAATCTCAATCCTTTCAAGGGTTTTCATATCTTCACGTCCAACGAACCTCTACTATTGAGTCTGTACTATATGTTTGTATGAACCTTTTCTGTTTATCTTATCAGTCCCATTTGCCTGACCAATTTATGCAGACACCCTGTACATTCAGGCATATCCTTGTACGCACAATTACCATATTTTGATGAATAATGTGGAAGCGTGTCCTCAGTTCACGGTTGTCTGGTCAATGATAATGAAGAGGGGTGCATAACTCCACAAAAGCCTGAACAAAAGGGGCCAAAACTTAATATGAAAGAAGAGCGGCTACAGAATGGCAAATGAGATTCACGTGTCAGGGAAAGATTAGGCCTTATTTCCCCCCATGACAGCGTGTAAAGTACACGCAATAAGCTCGGCAATAAGTATTCGATATGTACTCTCAACAATGACTGTCTTAGCGAAAAGCCGAACACATCAGTCAGGGAGCTTCTACGGACCGCTTAGACAAACAATAACGAATAGAGAGAATATTCGGTATAAGTATTCGATAAGTTTTTTCTGCAAATGGCTTTTTAGTTTTTGAAACTTATTGTGCTTTACTTCTCGGTACTATACGAAACTCTATTGGCTATAGCCCAGGCTAAACCTATTCAAGGAGTTCCGCCATCTTTGCAGTTGATGTTTTCATTAGTCCGCCCTACTTTATTTTAGCTCAAGGTGGCCTTTTGAAAACCTGTTACTATATGAAATTGATTATTGCTAATTCTGAGTAGTCCTTTTGTCGTTTTTAGGCATGCTCCCAAATATGTTCGCTATGACTATTTTTTTACTACAGGGTGTTGGATTTTTGGGAAAGTAATCGTTTTCATTTTTTATCCTCCAAAGTATTTTAGATATTATGATTTTTGGATTTGATGATTTCTTTTTGACAAGCTTTTCTGACAATTCTTTTTCTTAGTTACCTGAATGCCCTGGTATCGAACCTCCATTCTAAATTACTTGTTATCATTGATTAATGTGTTCTGCCTCAAAATATCCAACCATGTGTAATTATATTTCTACATTGAAATGTGACTGTCTCATAGATGACGCTATAGCCAAATATATGCTAACGCCATTTAAGAGACACTGACCTGTTCAAACTCGATTTCTAAGTCGTGCCGAGAAGAGGAGCAGCTGTGATAAATTCTTATAGATGACGCTACGGTATCTCATCTCATTTCATCACGGATAATTTTTTGGACGCGGGAATATAGAATTGGCTGGATATATTCGTCGTGAGTACGTTAATCAATGTCGTTAACCATGAATAATATGAAAAACTGACAAGTATAAGTTATCTGTTGTCAAGAATAGTACCGTGTCATAAAATCAAGAGTACGAGCTTACATATCTTGATTCTTAGCTCAGGCAATCGAAACGCAACGGGTATAGTCAAAAACGCAAAAATGCTTATCCTACTCAACGAATTATAGTAATAAGGGCTAACTAGAATGGACACTAACACTATTTGTAAAAACAATATTAATTTTCCGATAGCTATGAAAAAATATTTCTACAACATCACAAGTTAAAAATACAGAAAGATATACGCTACCTTCAGTTCCTTATCCATCGCCAGTTCGGACTTGCCGGATCCCCTAACTTTCTTCCTTTGCTTTTTCATTAATGCTGTTGTTTTTATATATGTATCCAGCCGTTGTTTGTGCTGCTGAACAAACCTTTTGCGTTCGGACTAGGAAACCAAGGTTTTCATATGAATAAAGGGCGTCTTAGATGTTTAACGAAAAGGAAATGTTCAAGGTTGAAATGGAACTTCTGCTTGTTGATATGGTAGATGACAGTAAATCACTCATCACACCGATTTCATAATTCCTCGTTCATGATGTTGTATACCATCGAAATAAATAAGCCTCTATGGCAAATATTTATTTTCTATTTGACCGACTTTCTCGTAGTCAATACATAAAAAATCCAAAAAGGAATAATGTTGTCAAACGTCTCGTAATTTTTTGAGACAGCCAAGGTAAATTTTAATTTTGAAATGTATGGACTATAGAATCTTACCTGTATAACTTTTGTGTCTTTCTCTAGATTTGTTTCCAATGGTACTAGCAAATCGACATAAAACGCCTTGAGCTGAAATAATACAAAAACATTGTATTTTCAACATATATATTGCAAAAGATGACCACTACAGTGGAAAAGTTCGTATTCAGCGATCGTATTTATGTTAAAAACTGTTTGTTGAAAATACCCATACGCATTAAGTGGAAACCTGCCCAATCGATGGTTAATACCATGGCGGTAAAAGTTTTCATGGAACCCTTCTGTCTGAAACTTCCGTCAAAAATGGGGATCCAAGTTGAAAGTGCCAACCTTTGATGTAGGTATACCAGGTGAATCAAATTCAACTCTGACCATTGGAACCTCGACAATAGTAAGATAAGCGAAAACCGTTAAATGAAGGCAAGGTTCCGCATTTGAAAAACTAAGAAAATGGCATTTAGAAAGTTTTGCAATTCCGCAGTATTTCCGGAAAGAGATAGAACAAACTGAAATTCCCAAAATCGTGTTTATTTTTTTCTGACTTTATTTGAGAAGGGATTTTAAAATAAAAAGCACATTAATGTTGCCTCTTTTTCTCCTCTACAAGATGGCACAATTAGAATTTCAATAAGATGTATCGAATGAAGAGCAACAAGGCTAAAACGTGTTCATGTCATTTGAGGGTAGTATTGAAAACATTGAAAACAGTAACTGTAACTGATACAAAGATATTTAAGTAAATATAAGCTCAAACATTCTATTCACCCATGCCAAACTCCAATATGCCGTCCATGTAAGAAAATAAATTTTATAACTGAAGACAGGAGACGAAACGTTGAAATTTGTATTATGCCATCTTGTAGATGAGAAAAAGTGGCAATGTTAATGTGCTTTTCATTTAGAAATTCCATTTGAAATAGAGCCAGGAAAAAATAAGAACGTTTTTTGGGAAAATTCAGATTTTTTCTCCCCGGAAATCCTCGACATTGCGAAACGTGCCATTTTCTTAGTTACCAAATTCGCAACTTTCTCATTAAAGCGAGATCCGAGATGAGAGTCAAATTTGAGACACCCGGTATAAGAAAAAAAAATACTGGGTGGTCTCTTAAATTCATATTTAGGTCTAGCAAAATGTTGGGTCCCAAAAGGACGCAACCATTTTTAGATTGGTAACTATTGAAATAAAAACCTGTTAGAGTATCACAAGTCGTGACCAAAAATGAAACATCATACACAGGACCCCATTTTAAGGGGGGTCTTCTATGTAACATTTTTTCGTCGAGTGCTTCATTAAAAAGAAGTTGAAGTTTAAAAATAAGAAACATTTTTTTTAATATCCTCAAAACCGTAAACTGGAATGAATTAAAATTTCATGTGTGGATTTAACTAAGTATTGTCCACATTCAAAAGTATTTACTTACCACTCAGTGGCGGTTATTTGCTATAAATAATTACTCTTGTTTTTTCTCCTAGAGTACGCTGTTTTCGTAAAAATAAAACTATAACAAATTAGATCATTCATGAAGTGCTGAGATACAATTTGTGTCAAAATAAAATAGGAGGCCTTGATACCAACTTGAAGTTTCTTGGGAGATCGTTTGTCAAAGTTTTGTGTTATACGGTTGTTATCGTTACTACGAGTACTACCATTTTTTTTTTGTAAAAGTCAAGTCAAAAGTTCTTTTTTTTACATTTTTAAGTGTTGTGAAATGGCATTTAGTAATGATGAGTACGCCGATATCATTTATGTGTACGTGTTCTGTAATGGAATTGCTTTAGCGGCTTCTCGGGAGTAGCAACGTAGATTTACTAACAGACGCCAACCTACCCCAAAGGTTTTTACGCGTTCATTTCTGGAAGTGACTAATTTAGCGTTGGGTGATCCTAGTACAAGTACTAGGCGGATTGCAGCTCAGTTACCATGTTCCCAAAGTATTGCGAGGACAATTTTAAATCGGGAAGTTTTACATCCTTACCATCGGTAAAATGTGCAATGTATGCAACCCGGCGATGAAGTGCATAATCAAAATGAAGATTTTATTGATTTGGTTTTGTGGTCAGATGAATCGCTTTTTACGAGGAGTGGAACCTTTAATTCTCATAATGAACATATCTGGTCGTTAGAAAATCCCGGTTCTGTAAGAATATATACATCTATCTGGGTTATCTTTTCCCTAACTGCAGTCTTTAACGCGTCAAGGTTATCGTACCTTCGCTTGTAAATTTGGTTCTTTAAGTAACCCCACAAGAAGTAATCAAGTGGGTTTAGATCTGGTGATCTGGGAGGCCACTGTATTGGGCCATTTGTTCCTATCCACTGATCATTAAAAGTAGTACTTAGAAAATGATAAGTACCTCTGGAGTTGTGGGCAGGTGCGCCATCTTGCTGAAAATGCAGATGATGTCCACTTATAAGATCCAATTCGTCTAAGAAATTAGTCAGAATTTCTGACATAAATTCCACATATCTTTCACCAGTTAGGGTTCCCTCATAAAAGAACGGGCCAACAATTTTTGAACCAATTATACCGCACCAAACGTTGAAACTGAAACGGACTTGTGGGCCTCTTGGATGTACTAACAAAAGATTTTCTCTTGACCAATAATGGTGGTTTTTTCTATTAAACATTCCAGAATTTGAAAAATTTGATTCATCTGTCCATAAAAGGTAACGAAAGTTATTTACATTTTGGCGACAGAAGCTAAGATACCAATGGCAAAAAACAAGTCTTCTCTCTGGATCCCCTGCCAAAAGCGTTTGAACTGGTCGGTACTTATACGGAATAAATTTGTATTTTTTAAAATCCTTTGAACAGTACCATAACTGAAATTAGAGTCCTTGAGAATATCTGCTATTGAATTCTCACGATAAGCTTCAAAATATCCAATAACTGCAATTTCCGTGGCCTCGCTTATTATGAATTCTTTTTTTGCCCTTGTTTTAGCAAAAACATTTTCGTTGCCCCTAAATTTTCGATAAAGTCTCAGAAAATATCGTTCATACGGTTGAATGCGAGCGGGATATAATTCACTGTAGTATTCTCTTGCTCTCAAGGAGGATTTTCTGCACACTAAATAGCATTCTAACATATCACACTTTTCTTCATGGGAGAACATTTTTCTTTAAATTAATGACACAATAAAGCTTATAAACCTGATAGATGGTGTTCCGTTCGCAACGAGAGTACGAATGTGGTATCAGCACGACGGTGCCCCATCACATGTTCGTCGTTGACAAAACCGCATGGTTAAATAATCATTTTAGACAACGATGGAATAGCAGAAGCGGACCCGTACATTGACCTGCGCGGTCTCCTGATTTGAACCCCCTGGATTTCTTTTTGTGGGGGGCTAATTTGTTTTTTATTTTTACGAAAACAATGCACTCTAGAAAAAACACAATAGTAATTATTTGTAGCAAATCGAAAATAATATTCGAAAAATTAAGCGGTTTGAAAAAAAACAGTGGCGTACTATTTTTATTTGGAAAACTAATGCCACTAATCCCCTGTATCTCCGCCACTGGTGCAAGTTAATTTTAAGTAAAGACTTTTGAATGTGGACAATACTTAGGTAAATGTACATACCAAATTTTAGTTCATTACAGTTGACAGTTTTGAAGATATTAAAAAAGTAGGAATATAGAAGGCCCCCTTAAAATGCGGTCTTGTGTATGATCTTTCATTTTTGGATTTGTGAATCACCCTGTATATTGTATTTCATTTTCTAACACATTTATCTCTGTGAAAAGATGTCCGTTCTTGCATCTTGTACACTATTGTATAAAATACGATCCGTCATTTCAAATAATAGACCTTCTATATGAGAGTTAAAAAGTGCTAAAACCATAAAAAACACTTTTTGAGAGGCTTTTGCCATTTGTTTTAATAGTCGTTATGGAAATAGTCATTATTGGAATCTTTATAATAATTGCGTTCAAACTCTTCACCTGTCTTTAGTTGTAGTGGAATTTTGAAATAAATTGCACATAAAAAATGCCAATTTTTCATCTCTCGTCCTCCAGCATCGTAATTTTTTCTCATGGATGCTATATTGGGTTTAAGTCTGATTCCAAAAATGTATAATTTGTCATACATTGACATTTCATCCAAACCTCAGTTATTCCAGAAAAGCAGAATTCCCTATCTAGGCTTTGAAATTATCAGTCATAAATATAGTCATTCGTATATCAGACCAAATATCAAATTAAACATAGGTAGGTACATAGTTTGGAAGAAAAAGGGAAAAATTCGAGCAGTGAACAATGTACAGAGAAGAGTCAGACTTTGCCTACACAATAACGGTCAACATTGAACATCTGCTATGGTTTAGATCTACTTATTTATTATTTTTATTATTATTAATCATCAGTAAAAATTTAATTTAATTTTTTTTATTTCGTTATAATTTTCGGTCCAACAGCAAATTAATGCTAACAGCAATTAAACTAAGGAAATACATCACTGAATTTAGGACTGAAAAGTCTATTTGAATGTATGTACAAAATTCCAATATAGCGTCCATGAGAAAAAAAGAAAGTTGGTGATAAAAGTCAAAAGAAGAAACCTCGAATTGAAAATTTGAATACGCCATCTTGTAGATGAGAGTAAGTGGCAATAACAACAAGCAATTTATTTTGAAATCATATCTCATATGAAGTCAGGAAAAAATAAAAATGATTTTGCGATGAATCTGGTATACGTAGCAAATGATTTTGTCTGCCAATGTCAATGTATGTTGTTTTGTACATTTTTGGAACCAAAATTAAAAACTCTATTTATCCGCGCAAAAATCTCATCTAACGTTCATAATAAAAAATAAAGTTGAGGCTGGAGGGCGAGAGACGATGGAGCGTCACATTGAAATTCTAATTATGCCATCGTCTAGAGGAGAAAAAGTGGCAATGTTGATGAGCAATTTATTTTGTAATCCCAGTAGAAATAAAGTCGTCAGGAAAAAATTAACACGATTTTGGTAAAATTAGTTTTTTACGTCTCTCTCCGGAGATACTTGGAATTCAAAACTTTCTAAGCGGCAATTAGTTAATTACCGAAATACGCAACTTTGCCCCTGTTTAAACGACTCCGTATCTCTTACAGTTTCCCAGATCCCAGTGGTGAGGGACGAATTTGAAAAACCCGGTAGTTGTATAAAAAGTTGACATTTTGGACCAACAACATTACTGCTCAAAATTCCTAACCTAGGACCCATGTACACTTTTTATTATCATTTGGCAGTTGACCATTTATTTCCACCGACCATCGCTTTTATGCGTGGTCCTTTAATAATAATACTTTTTTCAATTGTCGATGTACTGATTGGATGTTAAAGTTGGGAAGCTTGCGTTTATAGCAAGCGGAAAAACCGCATTTTCAATACAAATGTAAATAATAGACTACACTGTGAGCATATGTTTTTTGTGTGGCAAAAAATCTCATTTTCGCTTTCCATTCAACACTTTCTCCCTTCCGGTGACTGCAAAATGAAAAGTTCGCGTTCAAAGGGGAAATGTGTTTGAGCATCCACTTTTCGCTGTCAGTCAATCCACTGACTATTCAAACATTTTCACCGAAAGTTGTTTACACATTTGATGTATTGCTCTCAACGTTCAAGATATTTCGCGTGTGTTTGTAGAATTTCGTACCTAATTCAGATATACATGTTCTCGTAGAAGTGAATTTAGCATACTTTGCGTGTGTTTATAGGACTACATGCCTAATACAGATATGTACGCAACATTTTTAGATTTCATATTGATGCTAACAAGTAATAGAAAGTCTGTGTATGCACGATAATGTGGTAAATGCACTTACTATATTAACTTGTTGCTCTTGTATTTCTTTGTACACCTCGACGATTTTCATCAGAGCAGAACCTGAAAAATATGTTGCATAGTCATTTTTTCATCAAAATTATAAGTAAGAAAGATTTCCTTAGCCGCAGAGTAAGCCTGTCAGAATACTAGGTACCGCAGAATGCCCATCAATAATTGTTAACGGATTCAAGTTATGGAGTCCCGGAAATGTTTTGGAACCCACCATCTACCTTCTGCATACTGGAGGTCTATCAACTATAATTTATACTTTAGATTAGTCGGAAAAACATGCTTTATTGTCTACACCGGCGACTACTACTACTACAGGTCATAAATATAGCTTTACATTATAGTACCAAATATCAGAATTCTTTTGTCATATATTTTCATACTATCAAGTTCTGAATGTCCACATGAGGTCGCAGCTTCCAGTGTAGATGCCTCAAGTAGCTTGTTACTAAACTAATCACGAAAATCGTTTCCAGCCAAAAAGCATAACAGAAAAACTTTGAATGAACTGGGAAAATTGTCGCCTTCCAAATGCGCAAAGTTGTTATAATGACCTACAGAATCTGCATCCTTCGACAGATGATATTTTAGCGGATTTATGAAAACCTTGACAATTAAAGAAATCCTAAAAATGTCCCTCAGAGGCAATAAAACTTTGCGAAATTAAGATATTGCCAAAATAATGCATGAAGCCTGAAACAATTTTGATGCCATGAGTACTACTTCTATTTTAGATACGTATGTATCTAGTTGTTTTCTTCGGTTTATTCTAAATAAGAAATAACTGAGAATTGAAATTTCATGAGATTGCACCACGAATTATAGTTTTCCTTATTTTGCTATGCGTTTGGTGTACTGTGTTGAGATTTTTAAACCTAAGATAAGTAACATTAGAATAATGTTCTTACCTATATCGGAGGATCCTCCCCAAGTGTCCTGTTGAGCTTGTTGTGCCAGTTTGCCAATGGCATCGACGTATATTCTCGAAGCGGCCGCCGCATCTAAAATGTTTCACATGAAGATTTGTAATGTAATGTAATGTATTTGTATTTTATGTACCATGTAGAGCCTTCAGGTAAGCTTTTCCAGCATTGATCATTTGCCTGGCACCAGGGTTGAAGTTCTCCAAAATATTCTGAAATAAATAATTACACATATACGCTGGTAATAAGCAAAACGTATATTTTAAAATATGTCATACTAATTAGTTGTAAGGAATATCCTAGTAGCTGATTTATTTGATAGGAAATGCAGATGTATGAATTTGATATAGTTTTTTTTTCTAACACAAGAGCAAAAAATTACTAGGATGGTCTGCATTACCCCTTTAAAAAATCGTTTATTTTATGTGATATAGCATAAAATTTAGTTCTATTGAATCACTTTTGCGGAGTATATTTTGGTTGTTGTTTCTTGAATTTAACTACCATAGGGCTCAACATTTATCTAACGTCTCAGGACAATACCCTATATTCACATGGAGAGAGATCTGGAAGGGTATTCCAAACCACGAAACTCACTCAGAAATTCACTTATTATTCCTCTGCAAACCCTCTCATCTTCCTCCAAATACACTGCTCCTCCCCTCCCGTTTAAAATTTGCTGATATAAAGATAACTCTGCCGATAGGGATCGATCCACCCCCTCAATGGAAATTCTCACCCTGACAGTAGCGCACGTCTTCTTTTTACTTTTCGACGCCTACTGGCGGAGTGTTGTAACCCCCAAAAATTTCGAGAATGAGATATTATGTTTTTTGGATGTTATGTGCATCACCAAATACATTTCCGTCAGTCTGTCTGCCTGTCCGTCTGTCCGCTAATATTTGGTCTGCCTATAACTTGGAAGTACTGCTCGGATTTGGATGAAATTTTTACACAGGGATACTACTATGCCAAGGATGAAAAAGCTTGGTAGTGTGAATATCGGTCCAATGGCAACTGAGCTAGGAGCGAGAACACGAAAAAAATCTCTCAAACTTCGTTTGTTGACGTTTCAGAGGCTCTGATGATCTTCGTAGGATTTGAAAATCGAGAGTTTGGGGTGTAAATGTTGGTAGAAGGTATATTTATACACTTCCAACCTCAGTAATTTTACGGACCTATCAGTACATATTTCCCCGCGATCGGTCGGGACGATTTTACGCAACGGAGACTTCCATACGCCTAAATCAGTCTGACAGCATCGCTGGCAGGGGTGGAGTATTGGTTGACGCTTATGACGTATTTGGCTGGTGTGATCCAGCAACGTTGCCAGATGGTCGATATTTAGGTGAGGGAAGAAACTAGCGTTAACATTATAAACTGGATGGGGACAATGGAATATGTACTAATTGTATATGGGCATGTCTGGCTCACTTGACCCATTTAATTTCTTAGTTCTACATGTTTGTAGCTAGCTCAAAGGGGCCGAACATAATCCTTCATGAACCGATGGCAGCGTTGCGTGGGAAGTCCAGAGTCGACTTACTTGACGCCATTTTTTTTTCCTTACTTCCTTACATCTGGTACCAATCAACCCAACTTTGCAGGTTGGTAGGCGTTCAAAGTGCATAAATTTGTAAAAGCACTACTCTTTGTCCCAGGTTTTGTCCCAGAAAATAAATTAGATCTGGTAGGCCTAGGACCTTTGTACAGGGCGGCCGATATGTAACTGACTGGTTTGTATTTTGAATATTTGTGAAATGAAATAACATACGTCCATTTTTTTCATCTTCATCTTGTATTGAAACTTAGAAATTATGTATGAAAAATAATGTCAGACAAATGTCCACCTCTAGAAGTCACGCGAACCTGAGCCCTCTTGATTATATTTTCCATTACTTTTGGTAGTAATATTTCGGGAGTAATATTTTCAATAGCTTCCCTTATATTGTTCTTCAGCTGCTCTACATTATTTGGTTTGTTGGCATAAAAAAAGTCGGGAGCCGTGTGTCCGGTGACCTTGGTGGCCAGTTGCTTTAAACAACTACTACGACGCTACCTACTGAAATGCGTGTACCAAAAATGGTGCGCAATTTAAATAAGTCAGTTATATATTGGCCACCCTGTATGTTGATTGTAGCAATTTGTTGAAGTTTGAGAGTGTAGTGTTTTCCATCCTAATAGGCAAGGGAGTAATTGTCGTGAAATTGAGAAGTTTCCTATGTGTGTTTTGTGAATCCACATAGCATTTGGGTTAATGTCCATGGCCGAAAATTGCTTTCCGAATCTAGTTTATTTAGATGTCTCATTCGAACAACTATTAACCCTTTATAGAGGGCTTCTTATTAGTTTCAAGTAAAAATTCGCGAGAAAATCTGTGGTTATCATTATATACTAAGTGACATATAAATCCGAACACCCAGTTTAAATGGTTTTATTTCAATAAAATTTTGTATAAGTACTTAATGAAGCATAATAAGTAAATGATAAAAATTTCAAAATGATTGCACTGCTTTAAAGCCCTTTGACCTTTAATAATGTGTGGATGCACCCCGATGTGCTACGCATTCTCCAACGCGCCTAGTCATGCTTCTGATCAGGTGGTCAATGTCCTCCTGTGGTATCTCATTCCAGGCAACCACCAACATCTCTCGAAGTGCTTCTAGAGTCTGAGGACGACGTTGCAAATTGAGCAATCTCCTACCCTTCATATCCCACACGTGCTCAATTCGGGATAAGTCGGGAGATCTTGGTGGCCATGGTAACAATGTGACATCATAATGTTGAAAGAAGTCTATTGTGACTCTTGCAACATGTGGTCGGGCATTATCTTGTTGGAAAGTTGGATCTGCCAGGGTGTTAAGATAGGGTAAAAGATGGGGTTCTAGAACTTCGTGGATATAACGCTGCGCGTTCATGTTACCTCTGATGAAGATTAAAGGTGACCTGGAACCATAAGCTATAGCACCCCAAACCATAACTCCAACAGTGTGATGAACATGTCTTTCAACAAAAAACTGTGGATTCCTCCTTTCACCACGTCGCCTTCTAACCCTTGCACGACCATCGTGCATGCCTAAACAAAATCGAGACTCGTCACTAAAGACAATACTGTTCCATTCCTGATCCCAGAGTGACCGTTGTCTGCACCACTCAAGGCGATTACGTCGGTGTTCTCGAGTTAAAGGGAGGACCCAGTGTGGCCGGTATGAAAACAAGCCAAAACTTCTCATTCGTCGGTAAACACTTCGCATGCCAATAGGTCTTCCGTGTTCTGCAAACCATTCATCTGCAATGGACCTGGTAGTGGAGAAACGGTCCCTTAAGGCCAATAATCTTAGGCGGCGATCTTCACGGTCTGTTGTTCTACGGCGGCGTCCAGTGCCCCTTGCTCTTTGCGTACGGCCTTCTCGAAGCCATGCCTGACAACACCTAACCACAGTGTCTACACTTCTTTGCACTCTAACTGCAATTGCCGGAAAAGAAAGTCCAGCTTCCCGAAGTCCCACTATACGGCCCCTATCAAACTCACTAAGTTGACGAAATCGTACAGGTCTCCGTACTCTAGGCATCGTAACCGATCGTAAAGGATGTCAAGAACCAAAATCCGCCAACGTTGATTCTTTACTGCGGCTGAAATATTCATTTTTAGAGCGTTAGTGAATTAAAAAAAAGCAGTATAAAAACCGGAATGTCCAACTGATAAGGCTGAACATTTTTTCACTTGTTATTTACAGTAAGATAAATACATTCACCAACTTTTATTAAAATAAAACCATTTAAACTGGGTGTTCGGATTTATATGTCACTTAGTATATACAGGGTGACTAAGTTGAGTCATTTATTTTAACAGTGAGTAGATCTGATGAAAAGAAATGTTTTTTTCCTTTACCATTTTTCTGGTAAAATTAAAGTAACAAAATTATAGCCCTTTGGTAGTTTGAGTACCGCCCTGTCGCAATAATAATATTATGTGCTCGTGTTTGGCGACAACGGATATAATCCGCCTTATCGGTTCATCGCATCGGAAACAAAAAAGCGAAAGAATTTGGAACGATGTTTTTACAATTATTTTATTCAGTTGTATACAGTCAGTGTCAGTCGGTAACGCGTGAGTGAATAGTGGTGTCTGTTGCGTGGCTCAAACGAAATCAAAAATGGCACATGATTCTTATTTACGCGGCATCACGGATTTATTCGGATCGGTTTCCCAATCGAGTGCAACCAACCCCTCGTGCCTTTGTTAATGTAGTACAAAGGGCTCGTGAATCAGGTGACTTAAGACCTCACAGGGGAGCGCATGCCGGTGCTCCAAGACCGCACGATCAAATACAGGTCCGCACTGAAATACTTGTCGGGAGGATACTTTATAAAACAAGGTAACATTTTTTTTTATTTTTACACACATATTTTGGTTTATCTTCCTTCTACAATCATTATCTGAAAATTAATGACTCAACTTCAGTCACCCTGTATATCTAAGTAAACGCGATTTTTTGCACCTTTATTTACTCCAATTTGGAATAGCCTCAAAGTTACAGCAGAACGTTCACTTTTGCATTTAACTGACCATTATATCATATTAATCTCACCTTATAGATGCCATTGACGACCTTGATAATCTCTTCGGCCTCCATCATCTTGCTTCGGTTTTAATAACAAACACTTGAATTGAAACAGCGACTAGTCTTCCTACAAGACTGGATAAGATGCTACTCCATTTCCATGCGAACGCACTGTATAGAAAGTGCAAATCACATTTGCCTGCGCTCTGCAATTTATTCGAAGCAGCGGCTAATTGCTTGCGTACAGATGCATCGCCGATGTGATTCGATCTGAAAGAACGTAAAAAAAAATGGGTTATTAGATTTAAATGGCCTTAAGTATACGGGGCAATCAAAGATTTTATGATTATCGCTGACTGCATGTATACAGAATGAACATGAAATATGCCATATTCAGGGTGTTTCAGAAAGACTTGCCACTATCCTTAGGCTAGAAAGTACATCCAAAAATAACAAAAAAGTGCCCATAAATATGGGTCTAAAGATGCTCTCTTACAGAGATACAGGGTGTTGAAGTTTTATTTACGAAATTAAAAACATATATCTACGGGGCGGGCCTCCTTCCCTAGTATCCCCCTATAGCCCCACGGTACCCCATGGGCGTTTAGGCCTTGGGCGTTCGTGGTAGTTGCAGTATATAAAAAAAAGATGCTGAGTTACGATTTTATACGTTTAGTAAGCACATCATCAGCAATAAACGCTCAGATTCTCGACCCAAACTAAACCAGAGAAGTAGAAACTGGTGTACGTGGACCCCTAATAGGAAGTATTTTCTACGCCACTGACCTTTTCAGTGAAAAGAAGTACAATTAATTTTTCCATAAATCTCCTTAAGGAATTTTTATCAGATCACTCGACTTGAAGATAAATCTTCATCATTGCTATCTCGGTAATAAGATTTTTTTTGTTATTTTTGGATGTACTTTCTACCCTAGAAATATTGTTAGGTCTTTCCGAAACACCCTTCATTCATTGACTAAAATAAAAGGAATAACATAAATTCAAGAAATAAGTAGATTTTGTATAAGAAAACCTTGCAATTTTGACGTCAGCAATTTTTTTAGTGCTATCGTTAGATTATTGCTTCCTGATGATAAATTCAAATTGGCGACATGATAGGGCTGAAAGATTCGCCGCCATTATGAAAAACGTATTGGAACAAAAGTCTCGAAAATTATCGATCCTATGTAAAAAAAGGTAGTAGAAACAATTTTGTAGGGAATTAAGTTACATTTTGCTTCTATGAAAAATTGTCATATGGTCAACAGATTTCAACAAATTTATCGATATGGGTAAATTTTTTTGTAGAGAATACAGTTTGTTGGAGAAAGGTCTTACGTTTTTTCGACACCTTGATGGCTCTTGGAATATAAGAATGGAAAGTTGAAAATTCGTACCAAAACAGTCGCGCAACGTACTCCACGCGCCACGTACATTGTCAACGTTAGCTGCATACAACATTACTTCAAGTTCAGATCTTCAAATTAGTATTTTCGGCCGATATCGAGATTTATATTATGAGGCCGATATATTGGCGTTGTGGGCATATTGACAGCTCGTTTCTTTTCGTATACAATCGAGTGTCTTTTGGTTATTAGCGTTATTACGTAAATAACCTAAATAATGTCAAAAAAATCCGTCAAAATGTCACTTTATTGACTAGTGTGCAAATAGGTTATAAGTGAACATGAAGTGCACGACAGCTAGTTCCAAGTTAACGTCTTTTAGGGAAACCTGCATAATGTCATAAAAAACCTAGATAATTTCAAAAAGAAAACGGCAATGTCAAAAAAACCGAAGTAATGTCACCTTTCAGGTTACGTAATACCCTTGCCGGTGGGTACGTGGGCCGTAAACAAGGCTATACAACACACAATGACAAGTAGAGTTTTTTTCAATTCCCCATGAAGCACGTGGCGACTACACGTAATTGTATAATTCACAAGTACACTTACGAGTATACTTTAGGGCATATAAAAGACGATACAAACGAACTTGAACGTAAACAGCAGAGGGCTGACCGAAAAAGTCTTCTGAAATATATTTCTCAATTAGTAATGTGTAAAGTAAATCAAATTAATGTAGTGTAAAAATCATGTAACTGGTAATAGGCACAGTTGTAAAAATGTGATCTTACTTATTAATGTACTAAGAATGGCAATAAAACATCAACTTGGACAGTATCATTTTAAAGCATAATGGATAACAACCACTTACTCGGTTTGACAGCTTTCGTTTTGAAAAAAAGATAAAAACACAAAGTAACATATCGAGACTATACACATACTCGTACTACATATTTATGAACTTGCACATGCCCGACTAGTTTTTACCGTATTTGTGATAGCATAGAAATTCAAACATTTCTACAAGTAAAGTTTTGCATACACACCTTTACGTATGCAAGTCAGAACGTCTATATATTTGATGAGTTTCGGGTGCATGAAATTCAATAAGGCAATAAGAGATATTTGGAGGAAAGGGATATAGAATGTATGCGTATGTAATCCTTCATGCTTGTCTAGTCAATAAAATCACATGTATTGACAGATCTTATTTACAGAACTGTTTCAATCACAAAGGTGATCTTCAGTACAATGACAATATTTGACAATTGAATTGACTAGATTAAGAAAACTAAGGATGTGTAAGCATTTGAACGCATATAAATTTGTAGGTGCCGCAAGGTTGAAACCATTTGAAATTTAGGTTAGTAAAATCTTACACCAAAAAATTCTTAAAAAACGACATTGTATGACGAAAAAACCGAAAAATATTTAAAAAATGAGTTTTATCGCTTTTTAAAAAATGTCCAAAATGTACCTACATAGCTTTGCTGTACATGCGTCATTTGTCGTATAAACTCATTTTAGTTAGTGGTAGTTCTCTCTCAAATCTTCCTTTCACAGTCAATGAAACTGTTTTTGAGTTTTTGCGGTACCAGTGTAAGAGGTAGGCCAACAGAGTGATGCATTTTTAATGACGAAATGTATCAAATTGAAATTTTCGCATTCAAAGTACCGCATTTGCTTATACGTGGAAAATGGAATTGAAATGGTATTTTGATGCTACAATTTATTATTGCTTGCTTAAAATATTGATATTTTTCAAAAAAATAATGGTAAACAACACATACATATGGATATAGTATATTTTCAGACATTATTTTTCACTGATGCATATCTAATCGATGACGTCGGTCTATCGAAATGAACGGCCATTTCTGAATGCCCTGTATATTAATAATTAGTACATTCACCGAGAACAGATGGTATCCGTATTACTGCAGAAATAAAAGTAATGATATTAATCTTTAATATAATGATTATGAGGATAAACCATCAAGTAACTTTTACATTAAAATGGTCAGTGGCGTCTCTAGGGTAATAACTGAATTAGGTAGAGACTTCCACACCTGCAATAACTGACTTCTTGTAGTTGTGCTGGGGGATTCTTTTCCAGATTTAATTTTTCAAATTTACTCTTATTTCACCCGTTCATTACGGGCATGACATGTATACTTAGATTCGGATAAACTATTTTCGAGATCTCGTCTCGATGGTTGAAAATGTAGCACAGAAGAACACCAAGTCTGAACATTTGAATGCTCAAAGTTGTCTGTAAATCCTCTTGAATTTTTTTGACATATGATTTATGTTTTTGGTGTATGGGGTACCGGCAAATTGGACTGCCTTGTCCTTGAACGCTGTGTTTGTTAATGCCACATTGCCTATTTAACGAGACACAAGGCACGTCCGTGCGTTGACTAATCAAATTACCTTTATCTAATTAGTTTTATTCGATTTTTTACAAAAAAACTGGGTTATAGGTATAAGCTTACAGTGGACACGCTGTGTTCAATAATGCTCTTAATATCCTATTAAGTCATACGAAGGTTTTCATTTCCACATACCATGTACAGTGCAGTAAATCTGTTATGCACTTCCTATTTTTACATCTGAGGTATCAGAACATAACAATATAGTGACATAAAGCTAAGTATTACGGGTGGAAATATATATTAGAATCTACAATGTTGGCAGACATATAACACTGACTCTTAACGAATGCTACAAACTCACAACAATGTTGCCTTTTGACCAAAGACTAAATCACAGCTAACTGAATGGAAAAATGTTTGCTAAAACCTGGATCATGGATCCCTTTGCATTTTGCCGACAAAGCCATGGCAACAATCCTGCGCGGAATTCCGCATTCTTAAGATATATAAATGCTACAATGCTTTTTCGTCTGTCATGTATGTAACCTTGTATCAAATTTTCCCATAGTCCAAATGATCCTTTCCATAACAGAGTAGCCGATGATTATTCTTTTTTTTACCCTTTATTAACGAGACGGATTCTCAAAAACAGTAATTTATTTTGTTCTCGCTATAGTTGCAACTATTACCAAAATTTTATCAAGATTAGCATTACTAAGCTGCAGAGATGCCAAGGATTGCGGAAGAGGTGACAATGGCGTAACATGTACATAAGATTAAAAAAATTGAGTTAAGAAAATCGACTTAGTGCTTTCCTTGCACTCATATTTAACGTTCTTATTGAACAGACATACTTTGCGTTATCAGTGGTTAGTGAAAACTGATGAGAAAAAATGGAATTTGGGTATGTTCTGTTTTTTCTAATTAGCACCTTGACATGGTAGGAATCTTGTTTCAGTTTGCTGAAAATTAAATCGGTCTTTGCTGTGTTATATAGGGGCCAAAGATTCCCGGTCAGACAAACCGACAGTAATGAATGACATGGTACTTCGTGATATGCATGTCATGTAACATCTGATAAACATAATGTTAGGTCCAATAGACCGTCTAGACATATGTTCTAGACCGAAGTCCGCACAGATCGACGACAAATTGGAATATCTTGATTCAATTATAATTTCCCAATTACAGTAGGCACCATTTGACAAAATCGCGATTATAAAAGTTTCCTCTGCCATCCCAGATAACTAAATTCGGTTTCAATTCTCATGCACACTGTTTTTGGAGATGTTTCCCACAATTTGGAGAAAAACCTAACTAGCTACATGAAAATAACGTACTATCACCCTAGTTCTGCAATGGATTAAATACATCATAGATTTTTTTTTTAAATCATATCATTTTCAGGAAACGTGTACAAATCATATACAAATAAAAACTAATACCAAGAATCGTGAAGTAAGCATTTCTGATTTCCAGTATTTCTCAATGAAAAGGACTGCGAAATGTGCTCCAAGATTAGCGGTTAGTAGCCTATTTTCGAAAATACCAAAGGTTAAGTCGAGTTAACTTTATGGCTGAAGGCAACCTTAAACGTTCGAGGCAAATATTCGCAAACACGTAAAGTGAATTGCTTAATCTCAAGAATGTTAATGTCATGATGCTCGAATAGTATTTAACAGTTTGAAAGAGATGTTCGTAATATAATAGACTATAATTTATTTCTACTCGTATGTACTTGTATGTGGTTACACACCTTAGTCAAAAAGAAAAATGCATGGTTAAGTAATGACTCAACAGATTTTTCATTCAATTACTGAAATATAAGTTGTATGAGCCATCATTGGAATTTAAATTTAGAATATAGGTTAGGATTTTCCTTTGCTCGATAAGCATCCTTCCCAGTAACACTTAATAGCAACCTTAAGATAACCGAGATATAGTGCTCCGAGGAAAAGCAAATGGGCCAGCTCGGCCCAGCACTAACGTGAAAAGGTATCAGGGGCATCAGTATCCAAGCCAGGCGCCGAGCTGTGCCTAAATTAATCTATTTACAAATCGAAATTGGCACAATCAGCGTTCAGTTGTCCTGGATGTTCCCATATGGAGCTGGGTAGTTTGTTTATATCGTGCAAAGGCTGATGAGGTGGACTCAGCAGAAGTTCTAGACAGCAAATTCAAGAAGTCAACAAACTTTGTTTTTGAATCTAGCGACAACTTCGAGCGGTGTGCACGAACACAGCATGTGACAGAGCAGTACTTCAAATTTCTACACTAAATTAATAGCGAGTATTTTTTGTTTTACCACACGTTAACTTTGATATTTCAGAAGTTGTTTTTGAAGAGAAAACGTTCACCTTTCAAGACACCCAGTATATAGTGAAATGGAAAAAAGATCATGTGCGTTAAAAAATACTCTTAATTCTTTAGTAGGCAAGACACACAGAGATATCCTGCCATATTCACTAATGAATGTTGCTTACAACTAACGCAAATTCGGCGTTGGTTTCAGCATTTCCTAAAATAATGGGCGTATCTAACCAAGTTCAATCACAGATACTTATCACTCATGATATTTGTTTAAGATAACCAGAGCGAATATCCTATACAATAATACTTTGAAGAATACGGCTATTCCTCATTTCAGCACATAAAATAATTTGAAAAAGATCTCGAATCGTCTTCTCTTCAAAGTCTTCACAAATGAATTATTTATTGAGCTAAATTTAAGGCTGAATTGGGTGTTTCTTAAGCCTGGAGTAAGAATTTGAGAGGTTATTCCATGTTCTATGGTTAGAGATTTTGTCTTGCCTTTGTGCTTTAAAATATAGTCGACATAAAAGTATGCTTACATTGGGTTTTTCATCTACTATTCTATTTTTCTAGGAGATTTGAGATTCCGACAATAAATTACTGAATGCAACTCAACATTAAATTACCACCGTGTTTTTGGAGGAACTCGGCAATTGGAAAACTACGTTCGTGCATGGTAGCTGGAGGTGTTCAAGATGAATAATTCTTGTATTGATGCATAATCTCGCTTACGTTATCCGTAACCCAATTATCTTTTCAAAATTCACCAGGGCATTCCCAGAATATTTTATCAAATCCAATAACTAATTAAAATTGCGTGTTTGCGCTCAAAAATTATATATTATTATAGTAGTTTGGAACCATGGCACATACGACGGGCTGTTTAACAATAATAACGGATGCAGATTCTACAGATTATAGATTACAAAAAACTTGTGGTATTAGAATAAACCAGCAAACTAGGTCTAGCCGTTGATCTAAACTTTTGCTGTGATATACCTTCACAGAGTGCAAAAGTTTGCAAATGGTTACTTTCATAAGGTCGAGAACGAATACAGAAGAATATAATAAATGTAGAAAATTGTATCAGGCAACAAATCCCAAATAATCGAACGTTCTTCTGGCGAGTAAGTCTCAATGCCAACTGTAGTATTTGTGGTAAATTAAGTGCAGTCAAATATCTGAGTGGAAGCAGTTCGAACACGTGACCAGATATCATAAAGTGCTGAAGTACTCTCCAATCGATTGGAGTACTCAAATATGTTCTTTTTAGGATCGCATAGGATCTTTCAAGAAAAAGATTAATTAAAAATCGATTTATTCTCTTGCTTCTGATCTAGAATGTCTTGACATGACACACTAGGTTCTATTAATGCTCTCTTTTGAACGAAATAGGCGCTATAGACATATCTCATAATTCAGTACCTTCGAGAATCGAGGACAAATAGATAGAAAATGGTATTATGATCTATAATTGAAGAAATAATTGTTTTTCATATATCAGGCGACAGCGGTTATGAAATTAGAATAAATTTTATTTTTATACAACTATTCGTAGGATAAACCCTTCTTCTTATCCAGTAGTACGTTGAAACTTGTGATTTTAAGCCTATTTCTTATATTTCAATAGCGAATAAAGATAATGATCTATGATTTTCACCAATTTATAGGAACAATA
Source organism: Acanthoscelides obtectus (assembly GCA_963669975.1). NCBI lineage: Eukaryota > Metazoa > Arthropoda > Insecta > Coleoptera > Chrysomelidae > Acanthoscelides > Acanthoscelides obtectus. The sequence continues at coordinate 59,945,269 of CAVLJG010000008.1, read as the reverse complement.
CAAGAAAATTATATTTATTCGAAATTTTTGAACACATCAAAAAACGCTGCTACATTCACAAAGCGCCATCTAGCGGCCACAAACTGATCTAGTCTGACAAGATTGAGCATTCATTTGGTGAATATTGTAAAACAGAAGTTACGTGACTTTTCTAAAAAGGAATTATTCCTTCTCTCATCCTAAACTAACCAAAAGTGACATAAACAAGAAATTTCGGAAATTGAGTCCTCAACACGATAAGTCTATTTGATGAGTGTGTTAGTTATGAATTTTTGAAATTGAAATGACGCCACTTAGCGGCCATTTCAGGGCGTTGAAAATAATTTCCAGAAATTTCTCTTGGCCTTTTATATTACGAGTATAACATCTTTTAACCCACAGGTGGAGCGGTTGCCTATATATACAGCCGGCGTCCTTTATTGGCCCACCCGGTACTATACAACCATTTACGAATTTTCGTTTCTTTGGCTCACTTTTTGTCCAAAATGCAGAGGATTAATATATTTCTGATAAATTATTGCTCGCCATTGGATTACAAGGTTGATGTAACCTATACAATCTTGTACATATCCGGCTTTTTTAACCTGTTCTTCTAATAAATTTAGCCATTAATCTCTATGGAATTTGATAAGTATGAGTTACAGCATTCTCACAACCATCAGTATATGTAAATCCAAAAGCATCTGTGTTGTTTAAATCATTCTTTATAATTATTTATCTTCGTTTTATGCTTGAAGGTCGTAATTTAAATTTTCAACGGTTCTATTCAAGAAGAAACTGAAATTAAGACCTCCGAAACTGCCGTAGATTAGAATTTCTAGACAAAATGCAGTTACACAAGATATCATTTTGCGTAATGGCAACGAACTTCTAGGTATAATGGCTAAAGTTGAAATAGATGCAGAACGATTAACTTTATAGGTATAGTTGATGAGTTACGTTTCATTGGTACATATATGGAGTTAAATTACACATTACAACAGTCATAACTACATATAATTACAATTCGTTGTAGATGTTCTTACTATATGGAATCATATTTGTGTCTGCACGTATTGTTTTGGTCATAAAAATCTTTTATGGCCCCTTGTTCGTTATATGTTCCTTTACCTCCTGTCTTTACTTTTGGAGTTATTGTGCTCTGCTGAGTATTGGTCAGAGGCGCGCTGAAGTCTTCTTTTCGAGACTTCAGTGCCATTTATTGCTAAGCCCCTTATTGCCGAATGCGGCATCAATATATTATATGATATATTTCTTATGCCAAATGGCTTCCGGCCAAATTTGCCTGGAATTTTAGTATATTGTGCTCCATACCAATTTGATCAAAATTCTCCATTGTGTTAATATCAAGAGTCTTCAAGTTAGAGGCTATTCAGGCTTAGTAAATTGTGTCACTGCAAGCAGTCACTGTTCATGCCAATAAAACTTACAGCATTTAGAACGCTCTGTATTTTCGTAACGTGTACCTACGTTTAGAAAATGGCAAAAGTTAGAACATGGCACCTAGTACCGAAGTGTGCAAGTCAAAAACCTCTTCTAGGGGCCCCAGAGTATAGTTAAATCATCTCTTGAAAATCGTGTTGCTGTGCTTTGCTCGACAAGGCTATTACGTAAAAGCTATATAATGCCAAAAAAACACGACAAAATCTCAGTTGCTGACTAGATAGTTTTCTAGTGTGCAAATAGATCATTCCGCGTTTGCTCTCTATGAACGCTGTGAGCGTCATCTATGGAGGAATGACTCAACGACACGACACGCTCAATGACCATTCTGCAAGTCAGTTCCTTAGCAGCTTTGTTGGTTGCCGAATGGCGAGATAGTCTGTAGAGTACATCTTTGAGAAGATGTGACAGAACGGAAATTTGTTGAGCGCAGGATGCCAAACGGGTTATTTGTCGTCCTTTCAGAAGTTATACTCAAAGTTATAAATTACAATTTAACCCAATTTTTATGGGTTTTAAAATACTTTAGAAGAACTACGGAAAGTCATAACCGCGCTCGCATAATTAAGCCACATCACAGAAAAATTAGGAATGACGCATCACCCACAAATCATTTTCACAGTGCCTCAGATCTAGGCGCTGATTTGTATTTTCTATTTGACATCGCCAAATATATTATTTGTATAAAATTTAAATGACTGGAAGTAAAAAATAATGTAAAATGTAATAACATTTTCACGTTTCATAAATATTCCTGTCTGTATCATATTTTCTCACCTCGTAGTTGTAATATACTGCACCAACCAAGGATTTCCTTTTTTATCTATCCAGGATGAAGCATACATCTCAAGTAAGTGTGTTTGAGAGACGAAACTAAGGGAACTGTGTATTAGCACAGACTATTAGCACACAAAGCCTCAAGGTGCAACTATGCACTACCGTTATCTTCCAGCTATAGCCTACAACTCACAAGTAAGACCTCCAATAATACCATTTGTGAAGCTGATTAGAGCCAAACATGATATTTAGGCAACACGTACAGCTACAGAACGTATGCGCATCAAGTGAACAAGTTGACATCTTGTAGAAAAAACCTATATAATGTCAAAAAAACGACTCAATGCCACTTTTCAAGATGCGTAATACCCCTACCGGGGTCCTTTCAACTGTAGATCCGACCTTGATTGCACCTAATATTTCGCAATCTACTCCTTATAGCTAGCAGAAGAATGTAATTTAGACTCGTACAATTCATGTAGGAATGAGAGCTCAATTTTCATTTTACATCGTCGAAAGCAGACTCCTGATGCGCATTTTATGATGATAACACTACTGCCTGCAATATTAAGCTGCAAAAATGAAGTGAGTTTGCTTGGAATTTATTTTCGACTCAAATTCCACAGAGATTGAATCCGAGATGAAAATTGTACGTTTCTCATTTATTATTTTTTTGTCTTAATAAAAGTTGATGTATTTGACGCTGTGCCATTGTTTACTTGCTCCTAGCAAGGATTTCCTTGCTACTGCGACGTATATACTGGTATATAAAGTATTATAAAGAAAGGTGCTTTAAATTGAGACCACTAGTAAACCTTTAAGAAAATCACTGGAACAGGAGAAAAGTGGTTGGATTCTGCACTTGCTTCTGGTTATTCATTGAGTACAAAGAGGAAATGAGCGTACCAAGCTTCCTGTGCTTGGAGAAAGAAGAAACTGCAAAGCACGTCATCTTCTATTGCCATACACAAAGTGTTAGAAGAACGATCTATTTGACAAATCAAAAGGGGAGACAGGATGCTATAGTCCAAAAACTCCTAAGGATTGTTACGTTCGTTAATAGCTTGGAATTTGACTCTGTTCAATGCTGGGGGTGGGCAATTTTCGTTAAGCCTTTGTGAGCGGCAATTTAGGGGAACTGAACCCCAATGTAATGCGACTTTAAAAGTGAGACATGTTGCAAGAACTTAAAGTTGGAGTCAACATATTTCTTACTAAAGTATGGATGGTACAGGGTTTAGAGAGCAGAAGGACAATTGAGACCTAGAACGATAAATAAATCCTAGAAGAAAAACTATTTAAATATGGCGTGGTTGATGGTTTTCGATTTTGCGTACGGAGTATTTTCTTGGAATTGCCTTTACTCAGTGTCTGTAATTTTAGCCGTTTACAAAAACAACAGGCAATTTATCAGTGTTAGAACTGTATCAATATAAATTCAGAATATAAATCAACAACCAAATTGCTAATTGAACAGTTTGTAATCATGTATAAATTAATATTGATATTAACAATAATAATAAAACAATTAAATTAACTAATAGCTTTTAGCGTCTTCATCCGCTGTCTTGTGAATTTTATTGTCGTTCTCTTTTAATTGTTTGAACTTAATTTCACTTCGTTATTTGCTTTATTCCATTTTTGAATTCGTTTCTATCCACGCAATTTTTTGCCCGAATACTTACTCAAAAACCGAAGCGAATTGGAGGTTATGCATTCTGTTAAGAAAGCTTTGCTATACCTTTTAAGGAGACAAGGATATAATCATTACCTCAGTTATTACCATTAAGCAGTATTTCGATTTGGGACTGTGCCTGCATGTGAGTTGTATTAAACTTGCCACAACTGAACGGAATCCCTTCATAGATGTTGACGGCAGTTAGCTCTGCGTGAGCAGGGTTCTAGGATATGATAATGACAGACCGGTAGTCGTAATTACAAAATACATTTTTCATAGTTTTAACTGTGTTTACGTACATGCAACTTTTCGCTCAGGCAGGTCGATACGACTTTTAGGATGGCGAACATCAACCAAGAGAATTCAAAACTAAGTTAGTGTGTTGCTAAAAATATATAAAATTTTAGATAGTTCCTTATATGAGTGTAGGTCAGCTGTATAGCCTTACTATTAATGATTCGTCATCGGCGTGGGTTTTCACTCATTACACCAATTAGGGAGGAAGTATTGTAATCACGACAAATTTCAAAAATGATGTTTTGGCCTGTCTGTATGTCGGTGTCTGTGTCCGTTCTGTATCTCGAAAAGTACCGGTCGGATTTTGATGAGATTTTGACAGAAGCGTACCAGTATGCCAAGGGCGGAAAATATTTGTGAGTTTTAAAAATTGATCCAGTGTAGGCGGAGTTGCAGGCAAAAAACGAAAAAATAGAAGTCGCTGAGAGCCAGTGTTGACAGGTCAAAAAAATAAAACTTGAAAAATCACCGGGAATTTTAAAAGTTATTTTTTAAGCTGTATTACTAGTTGTAAACCAAAAACTGTAGTTGTTATGTTTGTATACAACTTAAAAATTATATGTTTAATAAAACATAATCACTATAAATTTTCTGTTACTGTGGCGAAGCCCGGAAATTAATATTTTATAAGCCCCTACCTAAGGTACTATTTGAATACATTTTTCCTGTTGTTTTTGTATGATTTTGAACTACTTTTTAATACCCAGATCAGAATTATTATTAAAAATATCCTATATTTTTTACCAAAACAAATCTTTACTTTCCAATATGATGATTAAAATACATTATGCTTCTGTAAAGTTCTGTAAGAAAATTAATAAGCAACTAATGTATAACTAGGAACTAAAAATAACCCACGTAACAGTTTTGCAATAATACTAAATACAAACGATCTAATTAAATACTAGATTTTTTCAAAAATAATAAGCGTGATAAGATTTCTGATCACAAAAAAGCCTATACCTACAGATTACAGTACTTACTAAATTAATTTATTTAACACATCTCATTATTGTGTAGTTATAATATTTTATATGATACATCAAAGTTGCAGCAGCTGTTTGGCTTAATGAGACTTTTAGTATGCAATATGCCACTTAATGTTGTTTTACCCAGTTTATTCCTAAGTTTAGTTGTATTCAGATTTATACTACTAAAAACTCTTTCCACACATGCACTGCTGTGAGGTAAAATAAGTAATGACTTGCCCAATACGGGAAACATCTCAGAATCGTATCATCTTTGTTAGCAGACACACTGTTTTCCAGAAATCTGTAGAATCCATGGTAAAATATGTCAAAATTTTTGAAAAGTATGTACTCTGTACTCTCGATAATGCATTTAAGTCAGAAACCACTTGTGGAAATTCTTTGGTTACACTACCAATTCTCTCAATAGTAGAAATATTTGATGGCTGTAAGAAACGTAATGATTTTAATATTTCTATTTCCCTGGTATTAAAAGGAAACCTTGTAATTAATTGGTGGTATGTTCCTAGTAAAAAGTCTAAACACTTTAATCTGAAATTTTTTTTTCTCTCCGGTTAATACAGGGTATTTCCAAAGTTGAGTCATTTATATTAACATCTTGTAGAAGTTGATATACCAAAAATCACCTATATAAAAATTGCATAATAAGAGAATTAGTTTACATTATTTAAAATTATTTCAAAAAATCATTATCAAGTGAAATGGATACCGTTTTTGCAAAAACTGTGCAAAATTATCCCGATTTGTTCGATTAATGCAAAATCTTCCTCGGCGAATTCTCAACTCTTTACAAGATTCGAAAATAAAATCCTGGTATCCACGAATTAAGTCACAAACATTTTCGGTGCGCTGTTGAAGTTCTTCCAGAGTATTTAATGCTCCATCATGATGCACCAATTCTTTCAAACAGCCCTACAGAAAAAAAATCGCAAAGCGTGAAATCCGGGGAGCGAGCAGTCCCAAAAATGGGTCCATTGCGCCCTATCCATCTATTTGAAAACTCATTAATTAGATGCTCATGAACTTCTCGTCTAAAATGTGGTGGAGCCCTATCATGCAGCAACCACATATTCTGTCTCACATTTAGAGGAAAACCTAATAATTGTGGCAGATTGTGTCGAAGAAAATCTAAATAAATTTCACGCCATTTACCACGCCAGCTCAAACATTTAATGAAAATCTATACTGCAAATGAGTTCTTTTTACAGCATGCGGATTTTCTATTGCCCAAACATAAATGTTGTGGAAATTGTGCACTCCATTTCGTGTAACTGTGGCCTCGTCTGAACACAAGATTAATTTCTTAAGATCTTGATTTCTCAGGCTTGTAAATGCTTTACCGTTGATACTGTTGTTGTACTTAGAAAAACGATAAGAGTAGTAAACAAAAAACGCTAAGATTTTACACGACAGTGGTCAAGAATATCAAAAAATCTGTGTAATAGCATTATTTTTTAAATTTTCAATCTTTTACTATTTCTTTTATTATGCAAAATTACATAGATGATTTTTGGTATATCAATTCCTTTTGACGACTCCTATTAGCAGTTAAAATAAATTACCCAACTTTGAAAATACCCTGTATATTTTGCTCAAATGCTATTGCTATTGTGGGTCCCAGACACACTTTTCGGGAAGGGATCATTTTCAGGATTATGATATTGGAGTTGTGTTATATCATTGTTCTTTAAATATTCGGGTTTTAAGTAAAACCTTGGTAACATTTCATAGGCAGCACTGATTTTTGAGTGTAAAAATAAATTTTGAGATTTTCCGATTGAAACTCTAATATTGTCTTCCAGACTTTACTAAGAGAAACTCCAACTTGAGCTGCTATGGCTCTAGTACTCATTGTTGGGTTGTCTTAAAAATCACCAGAAATTGAAATTTTTCAAAAAGTTTTTCACCAATCTCGAGATTATCCATAAAATCGGCAATAAAAATATTTAGAAGTGATTTAATTAATTTGATATATATCTTTTGGGGCGTGATGGGATTCGTTAACAAAATCTCGTGACGTTAGAATGAGTAAACGCGAAAGAAAGGACAAACAACTTTCTAATTCAAAACCAAAGTAGATAAACTCAAAGTTGCACCTCAGTTGGCCTGTTGCAGTATCCATGTTAAATTCACGTTTGTGTCCAATATTTTGCATTTTCAATGTTGTACCAAGTCCGAAACTTTGAAAAACGACGGGAATGAAAAAAGTAAGACCAACTCACAACAGCCCTGATTTTCCAATATTGAGCCGTATTCATAAAAGAGAAGCATATCCTCGGAAGCATAAGGTAAAAGTATAAGGTCTTGCTTCGGAGAAAAAGGTAGAAGTATAAGCATATCCTTGTTTTCATATTCATAATGATTACCTTATACTCACGAGGATATCCTCCAAGAAGAATTAAAAGGTTGACTGGTATTTGTATCTTGAGCGACATGTCCTGACTTGTTCCAGCTTGTAGTTGACTTGGGAGTTCGTTCACTCAGCATCACTGACAGTTGTACTCCAGAGCTTACATAGACCGTTCCGTATTTTTACTGGATACAGGTTTTTATCAAATTAATAAGCATAGCAACGACTTGCAGTTCATCGCAGATGAAATTACCATTGCTCCCATTATTTTGCAAGTCACAAGTTCCAAAAATAAAAATGAGAAAGGACGATGTCTTGAAGAAGATGTTGAAAAAATACGAATCAACATTGGGTAAACCATTAGATACTAAAGGCTTATTAAAAAAAATCAACAACATGAAGTGCAGATTGAAGAAAAAAACAGATCTGAAAAAAACTGGTAACAATTAAATTGTTAGAATGGGAAAGAAAGTTGCTGAAAGCTATGAAAGGTGACTGTAATCCTACAATTGGGAAAATTAGAGATGCCATTCAGGTTGGCAGTGTTCAAGAAGAAGGAAGTGAACTATATACCGAGCGCAGTGAGCAAACAGTTAGTATTACAGCGCCAGCAATTCAGAAGACATTGCCACCAAAAAGAAAATTAGCCACAGAGAAATACGAAACTGAGGAAACCAAGGGGTTAACTACAAAAGAACTGCAACGTCTAGTGTTATTACAGCAGTACCAAACAAGTATTTTACAACAAGAGTATTATAAAACAAAATTAGAAATGATGCAGCGTCAGAAGCCACCTGTAACTTGTGATGTTCACGAAAATAAAACCTATTATAATTTATAAATACACGTTAATCAGTAAAACTATTTATTATAATACTCAAGTTTCTTCTTATTTGTTGACCTAGTTGGCGGAGAGGATAGTTCGTCATTCTCATGAGTTCCTTCCTCTTCATCTGGGTCTTGTTCAACTAATTCAAAGCCAGGATCGCCCAAGCTCTTTGCAACATTATGGAGTACAATACAAGCAATAATTTTTTTGGGCTCGTTTTCCAACTTTACGCGGCAAACATACTGTAGGATAGAAAACCGGCATTTCAGTTGGCCGAAACAGCGTTCAATTATAACTCTTTCTTGTTTTAAAAGCTTATTATAATTTATTTCTGCACCTGGAGTAGGATTTCTGAAGGGAGTCATAAGGCATGGCTAAATACCATAACCGTCATCGCCAAGTAGTACAACATTTGCTTTATTTATTAGTTGTGATCTAGTCTGTGAATTTCTCCATATTCTGGAATTATACACTTCCAGACCAACTGACTTCAACACTTGTGAACATCTCTCTGCCATCACAAGTGGCTTGCACATTTAACGTAGGTTTTTGCTTTGCCATGTCCGCTTGGCCTCCTTCAGTTCATGGTTGGTAGTTGAAAACTTGATCCATTCGTTCGACTGTCCAACTATGCTGTTAGCTGTTCACAACTCTATCCACAGTCCGAGATACCGTTGCTTGACTAACACCAAGTTCCTGACCAATACCTTATTGATATCCAGGGTCACCGAGATAGCGTAGACATATCTTCATTTTATGAATACATGAAAGTGCTCATCCTCGAGTTTCCTCATTCTCAACTAAAAATGTGTCCGCAAGCCATTGTACATTAATTTGCTTCGTCGAACCGATATAATTTTTTGAAGGCGCGACCGAGTGACGGTAAACGAGGTTTGTACGTTTTAACATCCCTAACATCCACAATTTCCGCCATCATCGTTTGACCACCTTTCGTTACAAAGTTGAGTCTGCTACTGACCACACTCAGAAATTTTGAAGGATATGCTTCCTATGCCAAGTATAAGGTGAAGATTATGAATATCCTTTTACTTATGTCACTGCTTTGACGGATATGCTTATAGTCAAAAAGCAAAAGCATTTACTTCAAATTATTATAAATAACATCTGCAGGATTTCCTTCAAAATTTGCAATTACAAGGATATCCTTTGTTTTATGAATACGGCTCATTGAGGTGCATGCCTTTTCGCGACGCCGATGACTATGCTACATCAACATTCAGCGATCAAAAATATTCTTTTAATTAGCCTGAACCGCTTTTTGCAGTCCACAAAAGCCTTCACCATTTTTGGCTTGTCTGAAACAATGAAAAATGAAAAAAACAGTGAAATATGAAATGTCAACAACTGTCAAATTCGCAATATCAGCTTGATCGACTTGTAGCACCTGCAACCTGACTACTAACTACGATTTTGTGGATCGAAATAGATAGCATGCTTGCTCCTGCTGCCTAGACCAAATTGATTGGTTCAATACGAAAAGTTATTGGAATTTCACTAAAAATAGCATTTACATGTAATTGAAAACTAACGTACCATTTGCGGTGATCTTGATTAGATTTCCCAATTGGAAAACGATCTTCGATTCCAACGCGAGATGAGTTCAAAGAGCGTGCATAATCTGACGGTGGCATAGCGTGCAATTAATATCAAAGCTCATATACACGGAATGTGAATGTAATTGCACGGAATCTAATCAGTCCAATTATTTCGGTATTAACCTCAATTCGGATTTACGATTCATTCAAGAAGACTGCAAAGTGCATTAACCTTCATTTTGTGCATAAGATACTAAACACTGAACTAGAAGAAGCACTTTATCAATCAAGTCGTTAAGGTGCTGTTACCGTTAGTAGTAAATTCTGTGGTTTAAAGTCGGATAAATTACACTTACTCAAGACTCGTATAGAACAATGTATGAATATTAGCATCTCCATTTTCATAAGAACATAAATAATATCAAAAATCCATGTCACGCATTTCTGTCACTTAGTATGTCGTATTTCAGTCCGTCGGCGCTTTTTGATAAATTTTACGGAGTGTTATGCTGTGGTGTATGAATAGGTAATGTTACTTCATTTTTGAAAATCGATTCAGTGCTGGCGAAACTACAAACGGTGCTAGAAAAGATATCTACTTTGCCATAAAACGACGCACTTGTACTATTTACCCTTCAGTGAACTTATATCTCAAAATGTTTTCTCTTGGCTGTCAAAAAAGTCGACGACGGCTGCTTTTAGGCCATCATGTAAGTAAAAACGGCATCCACAAAGATTTTTCTTTAGTAATCTGAAGAGATAAAAGGACGGAGCCAAGTAGGGACTATAGGGAGGGTGGTCTATTTCAACGCAGCCGCATTCCTGCACAATAGCTCTAATACCCATCATATAAACAAAATAAGAATATGTTTCCCATGATTCTCAAACGTTTCTTGCACGCCTTAAAGATTTTAAAGAATTTTAAGAGGGCAATCAAAAAATTAGGTTGGGGGGGGGCTGGTATTCTCATGATAATACAATCAGGTGGTGGGTGTTTCCTGGATAGTTTTGGGATATTTTCAAATTTACTGTCTCGTATATTTACTGCTCGCACCGCTCTGTTGGAAAAATAACACCCAAGAATGTATTAGAACAGTGTTTCTCAGTCTGGGGTCCGCGAATATACATACATGTATGTATGGAGGATTTAGCAATGATAAAAAATACCGAAAAGTCTTGTAATCGCCACGCTTGCTTGTCGGGCACTGTGAACATGTTGAAGAGGGGGGTCCCATCTTCACATCTCAATCGGCGATATTTTATGCACTCCCCGCCCTCAGACGGAAGTCTGTTTTCTTTATTGAGATTGAGAGGGTCTCCTTGAAAATTACGCTTGAGTTCCTAGCGGTCTGCGGCTGAAAGTGGCTGGGAAACGCTGTGTTAGAATAAGCTTTGATGAACCCGTACAACAAAACCATGCCATGAAGCTCTAAAAAACAGGGATTAAAGACATTGTAGGAATATGGTGGAAACACTTTTTTGTCGTAGCTGTGGTCAATGCTTCGAAGTGGCAAAGTAAACTTTGGGAAAAAGCACACCAAAGTATACGTGTATAAATACTGGTAATTTTTAGAATTGGAAATACTCCAGATGAAGCTACCATATCATTTAACCAACAAACGATGTCACGAATATATAGGTGTATATACAGGGTGGCGCATCGAAAACGAAACAGACGCATTTACTGGCAGCTCAGTTTTTTTTAAGAAAAAGGAACATTCGTCGGAAAAGCAAGTGTTGAATAGAAAATGTTCATCGTTTATAATTCGTTCACTCATATCTTCACAAAATTGTAATCGCCGATCAAAATCGTCTTCATTAAGTTCTTGTACCAGGTGAATTTTATACGGATGAAAACTATGGGTCTTTAGAATCCGTTGGACAGTACGTCGACTAACACCACACACAGTCTCCAATTTGCGGGTACTTAACGTAGGATCTACATAAACTTGCCCTAAAATCCCCACTTCTATTGCTTCGTTCCTTATGGGATTTTCAATGTTGCGTCTTTTATTGGCAACTGACCCAGTTTCCCGAAATTTAGCTACAAGTTCTAGAACATATTTTCGATTCACGTTCCTGTTCTCATGTCGCTCATTAAATATTTCTGCTGTTCTATTAGCGCACTGATTATTTCCGAAAAATATTTCGATAATTTCAACTCTTTCTGCTGTGGTCATCATGGTTAATTTATGTAATAAAGCGTTACAGGTTATTTTAGCAACAAAGTTTGGTCAAATCAATCGCAAACTATGTACTAAATTTCTATTTAAAATAAGTACGTGATATTTCCTTATCTTTCTTTAAGAAATAGCTTTTTTGCCACAAAAAACGCTCCAATAGCTATTTTCAACAACAAAATGATAAACATACCATGGGCATAGTGAAGAAAACCATTTACTTATTAAGTAAATTCTTTTAGTCAAACTTCTTCTGAAAGTAGTACAAACTAATCTGATGTACCTATTAAAGTCTTCTTTAAGCTTTAAATCAATAAATCTTCAAAACTACTCAACTGAAGCTCATGTATTTTACATCATTATAAAGGGAATTGAAAGGCCTTTAAAATAAGGTATCACGCGACCCCCCTTTCCATTTAAGATTTTAGGGTTGGTGTCAGCCCCGCCCAGGGGGCTGCACGTGTTAACGTGATTTTTTACCAAACTTGTGTCCCCCTCGAAAACAAAATCGACGGGTCTGAGCGTTGTTCCAAAAAAAAACTGAGCTGCCAGTAAATGCGTCTGTTTCGTTTTCGATGCGCCACCCTGTATATATATATATAATATAAAGTTTGCCATATTGGTACGCCGAATTTATTGAATCCATAAAAGATGCTAAATATATCAATTTCAGGGTATTTAGTTCGCTATATCACTACTTTCATCGAAAAGACGGAGGGAACGAAGGGTTTGTAAAAACTCAGGTTGAACGTTGCCAAATCTATAACGATATGGAACCTGCAAATTTCTCCGAAACTTTCCAGACAAAAACTCCAAATGATTGGACTGTACCTTGTTTTTCAGTGCTTTCAGGTTTTTTATCATTTTAATGCATAATAAATAATGTCAAGTTCATGCTATGGATACTCAAGGAGTATTTTCGATTTGTACGTTTAGATAATTCAAAAAATGGCCGCTTTTTTAAACGCGTGGGAAGCACCAATCCAACATACTTAAGGTGACCATTTGTACTCTTTTAAGTAGGACAGTACGTACTCTCTTTTCGAACTCTGTACTACTGCCCTTTAAAAGGTTATTAAGTACACCTAAATGTACTTAAAAAAAATAAGTCCTACTTTTTGTTTGAAGAAACGAAATAATTATAACTGTTTTTGTGTTTTTGATGTATTGCTTATTTGGATGTCAACCTACTGTGCCGCCGGAAAAGGAAAATTAACTTTTAAATATTTACGTACATATTTTTTTTAAAATCGTTTGTTATATTGTTATATAATAAAACATAAATACCTTTAGTTTGTTTGATTAAAAATGTGTTAGATTTGGACAAAAAATTGCTCAGTATCAGTGGTATCTTCCTTAAAAGCGTACTTTTTTGTTTGAAAATTATGGTCACCCTAAACATACTTGACTTAGTAATACCTCTCTGGGTTTTTCAGGAAGAAAACACTCTAACTATCCCTTTAATCGGATGAAGTTTTGATATTTACAACTCTCTCATTCGAAAGATTTTAGTAAGTGTCCCCCTATATGTGAAAACAGTGACCCAGAAACGAATGTGCATTTTCCACACAACAACATATGTCATTTCAATAACTACAACAGCCATCCCCACAGAAGAAGGCCGTTATGTACCCCGAAGCACATTCCAGCATAAGGGCGAAATGTCACCAAAGCCAAGCAGTAGCAGTGTCAAGACTCCCACGCTTTTGTTCCGTTCCCTTTGTTATTGTTCCTCATCCCAGACATAAAACGCAAACCCTGCTTTCCCCCTTTTCCCATTACACGAAGTATCTCTTTCAAACCGTTTTTCGATAGCACCAGACTACTAAACAGCCAGCTTGCAGGCTAGCGCCCCTAGTCTCCGAAAATTCTCTAGCACATGGACGTACTTTTCATGATTATATCAGGGTTGATGGGATACGATAATAAAAAAAAATGGCGTCAAGATGATTGACTCTAGACTTCTCACACCTTCGAAACAACTTATAGTAAGTACAATATTTCATGTAGTGCAATGGCATAAAAAAGACGTAGGCTTTGTCAGAACCATTAATGCACTATTTGAAGAGTTGCCAAATAGTATATACATATTTCTAGTTTGTTCAATGGCCAGTAGACCGACCAAAATCGGCGGCATCTAGCGGACATAATGGTGACGCGGTCAGCAATGCAAAGTGACATACAGTTCTAACCGACAGCTTGCTGTTTTCACTTCCGCAGTGGGCGATTCAGGTAATAGATGGTACTTTGTGCAGTCTTATTTCGATAGACCTTATACTCTGAATAAAGTAGAATTGCTTAGCTTTTGTTCGTCGTCCACCGAGATCAAGCTTACACCATGCTAAAGCTGCCTAATAGCTCGAAACAGTTGTCCATGGTCGGTTGTTTGTGGTCGGTCGAACGAAGCTATATTACTGTCAGTAATGTCTGGAAGCCCTGGGATCCTACTCTATGACGTTAATCGAATAGCATTATGTGAAGAAGCTTCTGTGAACAATGTTCTACGTTTATGGTCTATCAGCCCGACTGAAGGAGTTAAATGTTCCATTTAATTACTGAATAGGGTCCGGCATGACATGATGTTAGCCTTAGTTTCCTTTAATTTACTATATCGTAGAAAGAGCTGCGGAAAATCCCTTAGAGTGAGGGTTACGAATGCATTAATTTATTAGGGTCTTAATTCCATCGAAAGTGTTCTTTTTAGTGCTGTAAAACGAGAACCACCCATTTGCAAAGAGGTAACAGTGCCATTAAGTAAAGATTGTGACAAAACCGGTATAATAGGAAAGAGTAAACGATTAGTGAAAATGATTCTATGACTATAACTTCCACTTTTTATTAGGTACTCTTGAAAGACCATCATGATGCATTTCTATAGATAGTATTGTGCATATCAGATCTTCAGTCGTATGTAAAGAACTAATGGGAACAATTAGGTGGCACGCATCGATACGCGACTGTTTTAAGGGTAGATGTACAGGAACATCTATCATGTCAAAAAATTGAGGTACACCCATCCCCATCCCCCTGTATCCCCTAACCATCATTGTTTAACCAATACAATTTTTTCCGGAAATGGTCAGCATGGTCTGAAACGTTAAAATAGAAGTTTGACCGATCTTCAATTTTTTGTTTTTGGCTAGATCGATTCTCAAAAACTACAAAGGTTTTGCATCCTTCGCATAGTAGTAACATTGTTTAAAAATTTCTCAAGTTATAGGAGGTTATGAGATTAGCGGACAGACCGACGGAAATGAGTGTCATGGTTTTTCGTGATGTACATGTCATATATTACGTAACATATATATCATCCAGAAATCATAATATCTCTCTCGAACATTTTTGCGATTAAAATACTTCCCCGCCCGTAGGCATGGGAAGTGAAATATATCGCTATGTTGCAAGGAGGCCAGGAATGAAACATAGGTGTCAATCGACTTAAATTATTAGTTCCTTATTTAAACTTCATATTTATATTCAAAATCAAAAGCATGTTACTTATACGTTGTTGGGCGTTGAACTCAAATTTGTTAGATCGCTAAATTTTATAACTACGTTACCTTGATTTGTCTGCGACTATAAGTAAATACCCTAAGCAAATATCAATCAATTTGTGATTAGATAGTGTAGTAATAAATAGTATTACCGTCATTAAATCAACCTGCAGTATGTATTTGTGTCAAAGTCATACATCTCACAACTAGATTTGCCTACGGCTAGGTACTCCTTTTTTGTTGGATGAATGACCTTTTCATTTTTATTTTGGTTGTGTAATAAATAGCTATTAAAAAATAATTGAAATCCATGTTTTTGTTTCATATACACAGTTGTGGCACGATACGTAATAAATAGTTGCACAAACTAGATCAAGAACGTACCTTGTATTCAAATTATAAGAGACCGACTGCGATTTTTTGAAACCTATCCTGTAGGTTTCTTCATTGTTAAGTTTGTTTGTTTAGCTGTTTGATCAAACGTAACTACAGATATTCTTATGATGGATTTTCGTTTTGCCAGGATAGCTGGGCAGTTGCAAATCAAGTGCTTAACTGTCTCATCTCATCTATCATTCCAATCCCATATCATGGGGATAATTTCTTAGCTGACATATTAGCAACAGGAAGGCAGGCTTCTTGCACCAGCGTTGCACTTGAGATCACGGAAGGTTTCGATCAGCTGTGGCATGCGGCCCTCTTATGCAAACTATCATCGTACGTCCTTCCAGAGAAGCTTTGCAGCTGGGTGGCAGTCTTCGTCTCTGGCCGAAAGATATCTGTCATAATAGACGGGTTCTCCTCTTCATCAACGTCAACGCAGATGTTCCCCAAGCATTGGTCTTGGCTTCGACATCGTTTCTCTTACATATCAATGACCTTTTTCCTGTGCGATCGTTTGAATCCAAGGATTTGCGTATGACAGCAATCTATCTACATACAGGAAATCAGAGTGTCAAGTCGATCTTTGCCGGTGAGCTGGAGAGAAGGGACTAGCAGCCACTTCTTCCCTGTTAAGAGATCCGGAAGTTATCACTGCTTGGGAAAGTAATAATCTGGTACAGTTCAATGCTTCCAAAACACAGTACTGTATCTTGACTAACAAGAAGCGCCCTAGTATTTTTCTTCGCATAACCTCGTCAATCTATACAAGGCCCAAGTAAGACCTAGCCTGACATGTTTACGGTTGTGAATCCCCGACTACATTATCTATGCTCGATGCTGTTCAGAGGAGGTCTGTTGAACAGATCGGTGACTCTGCTCTCAAACAGACAGTCTCGGGACCCTTTCGCACCAACGGTCTATCGGTGATCTGGTTCTCCTCTACCGCCATGTCAACGGACTTTGCTCATCAGAGCTCTCCTCTATGAGGCGGCCGCACGATGAGCCTGCCAAGCAGATCCGTCTGACTTCGGCCATTCTAACTATGTCGAACTTCGTTCATCCAGAACTGGCCGACACGGCCGCTCTTTTGTCCCTAGGGTGTCGAGATTTTAGAACAATCTGCGTAAGGAAGCTTTTCCCAGTTTTACTAACCTTAGGCAGTTCAAAAATCCGATTAACTAGGTGTCTTTAAGCTCCTTGCAACAGCCGTGGTGCCCCAGTAGTTAGGCTAGTGCCTACGCGACTGCTTCGGTATATATAAAAAAATATAAAACGTAATAACTCTAAAACACTAGTAGCGTGGTGAGTTATGAGGTTTTTGCTAGATTACCTGACGTAAAAAATTATGTAGGCTAGTAGAAAGACACAAAAAAGCGTAAGTAATTTATAGTCTTGCACGCAAGTTGAAATACACTGGCGATTAAAAGTATGAAACGCATTTATCATAGCACGGATAACGAACTGATTCAGTTTGCCGTTTAAATTACTACATTTTTTATCATTCTTATTTATGTTTTCATCTAGTGGCGGTTTGTATGTTCATGTTTTTAATGATCTTATTCATCTTCAACCGACGCATACCGATTCAACGAGATGTACTCGTATATTGTAAAAGTTCTTTGGATGAGTCACTTTGAAGTTGAGTCATTAATTTTCAGATAATGATTGTAGAAGGAAGATAAACCAAAATATGTGTGTAAAAATAAAAAAAATAAAAAAAAATGTTACCTTGTTTATAAAGTATCCTCCCGACAAGTATTTCAGTGCGGACCTGTATTTGATCGTGAGGTCTTGGAGCACCGGCCTGCCCTCCCCTGTGAGGTCTTAAGTCACCTGATTCACGAGCCCGTTGTACTACATTAATAAAGGCACGAGGGTTGGTTGCACTCGATTGGGAAACCGATCCGCATAAACATGTGCCATTTTTTATTCGTTTGAGCACGCAGCAAACACCACTATTCACTCACGCGTTACCGACTGACACATTGACTGAATAAAAACATCGTGATCAGCGTTTCAAATTCTTTCGCTTTTTTGTTTCCGATGCGATGAACCGATAAGGCGGATTATATACGTTGTTGCCAAACACGAGCACATAATATTATTATTGAGACAGGGCGGTACTCAAACTTCTAAAGGGCTATAACTTTGTTACTTTAATTTTACCACAAAAATGTTAAAGGAAAAAAACATTTCTTTTGATCAGATCTACTCACTGTTAAAATAAATGACTCAACTTCGGAATGGATAACAGCGTAATTTCTGAAGCTTGTATCTCATGGTAACTATAATACGGTAAAATATTAATTCGCCTATAAAAGTTCTTGCACGTGTTGTAACAACTATATGTCAGAAGCGAAACGGTCGATTTATTATTATTTCTATATACAGTGTGTCCCAGATTCGCTTCTCTAAACAGAGATCTCGGCTTCTGTTATACCTACAGCAAAGGTTAAATGGAAAAAATGTTAGAGGAAACTTAGTGGTTTCGATAGCCGGTTGCAGATTTACGATCGTCAATTAGTTTTGAAAATATCAGTGAAAAACCGAAAATGGCGAAATTTGTTTTATGCCAGTAAATCGAAACGGTTAATTTGACAGTGTCAAAATGTGACATTATTCGGACATATTTTTAAGAAAAACAAGATAGCATGTATAACATGCTCAATCGCTTTTGTTTTCCAGCAACCCACCTCAACTTTCATTTTTCTTATGGTCGCCATATTGGATTTTTTTATTTTTGAAAAGAGTGTAAAATTTCCAGTCTAGTGATGTCTCACAAGTACATTAAAGATTTGAGTATCACCGAAATATCATCACACGTAATGTTATGCATTAGTTTTTTCTAAAAGGCCATGATTTATTTGTCAAAAAATAACATTAATGAGTAAGGCATAAAAACACAAAAACGCCTTGAATTTTCAATAGAATATTAACGTTAATATCGACTAATCAACAAGTCAAATATTCTCAGACAAATTCCCAACTATGAGTGTGTTAAAAAACAAGTCAGAAAAATCGTCGTAAATTTATTTTACACTTGAACAAACAAACATTTAACAGAATTGTAATGTATTTTAAAATCAAAACATGTAAGTTGGTATTAATTTACAAGTTTGCAAAATAACGTCCATTTGCATCTAGACATTTTCCCAATTGGTGACTGTTTTCGTACAATCTTAGCTAGTGTATTTCTGTCAATGTTTCTAAATGTCCTCAAAATTCTTTGTCTCAGGATTTCTATGGTCGCGGGAGGAACAAATTCATAGACCTCATTCTTTGTGACCCCAGAAGTAGAAATCCAAGGGTGAAAGGTCAGGAGATCTAGGAGGCCAGGATATTAAACCACTTAAATGAAATTATTCTTTTATCAAACTACTGCTCTCTTAAGAATTTCATAACTTGAATGGTGGGAGCCGGACAACCATCCTGTGGAAGCCAGGTTCTTCTAAACTCATCTTCGGTTAGACTAGCTCGTAAAGCCGGCACAACCTGGTTTCGCAAGAGCTCTAGGTACCTCTGTCCGTTTCGGTTGCAGTAAAAAACTGGTAGTTTAAGTCGATTTCCTAAAATGATTAATACCTAATTTCAAATAGGTGCCCAATGCTCCATATCTTTTCTGTAGACGTCTCTGCTACTTTGTGAGGGTTTTCCACAGCCCAATGATGCTTCTTAAAAACTCATCGGACCACAAGACATGATTCACATGATCTACAAAATCGGGTTTTTCACTAGACTTCCTCACACTCATTCGCCTTGGAAAATCAGTTTCCTTAAGTCCTTAAAGTATTGTAGGTTTGTATGGATGGTACTTACCTATTCTTATTTAACAATAACTGTACTGTTGATTTTGACACACCAATTTCTCATTCTATAGTTCTTACTGAAGGCCTAGGGATTTCGTTGACAGCTTGTAAAATGTTTCTGTCGCGATTTTCATCATTGTATCCGCTTCTAGGTTATTCGAAGGAAGAATTAACTACTATTTTTCTAAATTGGGTTTTATGAGGCTGCCGTCGTTCGGTACATCTTCAAGTACCTTGCTGAGGTAATGTCGGCGTTTCTGTGTGACTGCAAAAACAGCGCTAACATGTCAAACTTTTCTTCATTTGAGTAGGGAAATACCGGCCATTTTCAACGGGTTTTAACAATTTTTTTATAAGATTTATGATTTTAAAGAGAGAAAACGTACCTACTACTTATTAAAACACAATTTTAATACTTTAAATTATTTAACGTCACAGTCAGAGCTACCTTAGATGAAAAAAATGCGTTACTTATTAATTTTATTTTCTGAGAAATAAATCATAGCCTCCTTAGAAGAAAATTGATACATAACAACACTGCGTGTGATGATAATTCGATCATACTCCAATCTTGTATGCACTTGTGAGACATCACTAGGCTGGAAATTTTACGCTTTTTTCAAAAATCGAAAAATCCAATATGGCGCCTGTAAGAAAAATGAATGTTGAGGCAGGTTGCGGGAAAACAAAAGACGATTGAGACATGTTATCCACGCTATCTTATTTGCCTTAGAATAAGATGCCCGAATAATGTCACATTTTGACAGATGTCAAATTGACTGTTTCGGATTTACTGGCAAAAAATAAAATTCGACATTTTCCGTTTTTCGCCAATATTTCCAAAATCAATTGACCGATCGTAATTCTGAAGCCGGCTATATAATGCACTAAGTTTCCTCTAAAACTTTCCCCATTTAACCTTTGCTATAGGTATAACAGGAGCCGGGAGAAGCGAATCTGGGACACACTGTATTGTCCAAATGCAGAAAATATAAAAAAAACAAAAACTAAATTCGCGTCAATGACCCTCAAAGTGTTATTTTAAATGACATTTTGAGCGATCTAACATTTAAAGACGCCGGTAAAAAATGAGAAGAAATGAAGGAGATGAACGGCCCATAAATTGAGTTCGTTGTGAGGTTATGAATAATTTACTTGCTGATTTACGTGAATGGAATCGGGGATTTTTGAAATGTCGCCCGAATATAGCCGGGAAATATTAATGGTATGGTGTGCGTGAAGCGGAAAATGTAATATTTCATCTTGTGTCCATCGGGTTATTGTTGGTCCAGGTTAATACCTTGATTTATTGTGTTTCTATCATCGGTCACAATTTTATCCTGTCCACTCATTTGAAGCACAGCGGAGGTATTTTATATTAATTATTATAATCAGCTTAAATTAGGTAACACACTACCTCCAAAGAAAAAGAAAACCCACAGCATTATATGTACATTTTTGCCTTCAGGACGTTCTCGCGTGAAAAATTTGTTATAAAATTGGATTATATGGTTCTTTACGTCCTACGCTGGGCGAGGAAGTATTATAATCGCAAAAATATCGAAAATGAGATATATTTTTTGTATATTATGTGACATGTACATCACGAAGAACCATGTCACTCGCTTCTATAACTTGGAAGGCACTGTTCAGATTTGAATGAAATTTTTACACAAGGTTTCTATACCACGGACGAAAAAGCTTTGTAGTTTTTGAATCGATTCAGTAGCGGAGGAGAAAAAGGCCAAAAACGTTTCAGAGGAACCTGAACAAAAAAAAATAGGCGTAAAAAATAAGGGGTTGGGGGTTGTAGGAAGGCGGAGGAGGGTATATCTTAATTTTTTGATGCTCCCACCTCCGGTAATACTACACACCTATTAGCTATATTTCACCCATTATGTCCCCGTACATTTTTGTCTTTCAA
This sequence comes from Acanthoscelides obtectus, assembly GCA_963669975.1. Lineage (NCBI taxonomy): Eukaryota > Metazoa > Arthropoda > Insecta > Coleoptera > Chrysomelidae > Acanthoscelides > Acanthoscelides obtectus. Next base: position 59,923,562 of record CAVLJG010000008.1, on the reverse strand, counting down.
ACAGAATGATACAGAAATGTTTTCGATACGCGTCTCCTTCTGCAATCTGGGCTCAGCGCCCGGCGTAACAATCTGCTTGATTGCTCTGCTCTTACTGCGGCGCTGTTTCGGTGGGCGCCGTCGAGTCTCATAACTGCAACGTTACGAGATGGACGGTAACTACCGGTAAGGCAGGGAAAGAATATCTATGGACTAATTGTATGTTTTACTGACTTGTTCATAACTAATTTTCTCTCAGAGGGTCTAACTTTCGCTAAACTTGATATTTTATGGACAGATGACGGCGTTGCGCAGGTAGTACAGGGTCAACCTATTTGACGCAATTTTTTGCTCTTCAATGGTTTACAGTAAAAGAAGCTCCATGCTTCGATGAGGAAAAATCTACTAACAATCCTTGGTAAACAATAATAGTGGCGTAAAGAAAAATGTGTCACTCTGAATTTAGGGCAAAGGTCATTGATTAACGTATTCCACCTCAAGCCCACCTACGCTATATTTCGGCGCCCAAAATGGTATTTGAGTGATTCGAATGCCATTGCACAAGTGCTGGTCCTGCTTCTGTTTTATAGATGGTGTTAATACCTAATCTAAATTGGTATGCTCCGGTGGAATACGTTAACTATTGCCTTAAGATACCTAATTAAAATAGGCATTAGAAAGGCGTCAAAAAGAGATAGTTGTTAGCGTTATCTAAGGGCGCCGGAATACAGTCTATGTTTAGCTATTTTCAGGTGGAATACGTTAATCAATGATAATACTGAATAGTATTGGTTGTAGAAGTGAGCTTTGATTACAGCAATATCTTTATTTATATCTTTATTTATTCTTGGCCTGTGGCGAGAAAGAGTGTCTAGGATAAAAGGTGTTTATTGAGTAGTAAAAAGCTCTTTATTCTAAATTGATTAGCTATTTCTGCACGCGGTGAGGTACACAAAGTTACGGGTCTGTAATGAAAGTTCCGCTGCAGCAGAATGTTTTTTATGGAAAATAAATCTTTGTACTGGATTAAACAGGTAGTTTTCAAAATGAAAGCATTACATGTAGGATGTTAAACGATAATATAAATTTTAGTCAACAAAAGGGACTTAAAAGGTACCATTGATTAACTTATTGACAGTCTAATCTACTTTAATCCACGAATCAATGGCGTCATTCCTGTAATGCCAAAATCTTTGAGGTCAACGACCCAAGCTGATGCAATGATAACAACTGTTTGATCTTACTTTGGTAATGTTAACAAAACATTGTTTTGCTTTAATTTTGTCACATAGGTAGTCTACACTCTGGACTATATGAGATCATTTAAAATGAAAGAGTATCTCTAATTTGCAGATACTTTGTCAAAAACGATCTTTGCTGAACTTATATTTTTGAGTCGTAGTGTACGTCTTCGTCACGAATCTCGGAATGCACGTTCTTGTAGGCTAATCTGGTCGAGCAGTTGAGAGCCGGCTAAAGAATCTATACACGAACGTATTAAAAATTGAAAGCGATATCTTCGAACACTTTCACATTTAGGTCTGTCTGAATGTATACATACATGAAAATGGAGCCATTTGCAAGCTATAGCTATATGTAGAGTATATATTTCAACAATTTGTGGTAAATCCATTTTATTACTCGTCTAATACAAGAATTTATATCATAGGTTGCTTTGTGAGAGGTTGTTCTTTGCAATTACCGCATGGTATCAAGGCTGCTCTGGTTTTTTAGACAGCTTGCGTTCTCACTATGATCATGAAGATCACATTTCTTAAGATAAGAATATAATGTACCTACAGAGAATCGATATTTAACTTCAATTCCCTTTCGTTTTCTAACAACGGATTTCTGACGAACACTAGTCAGATTGAATGATCGTTACATACCTTTTACAATAAAAGCACCATAATGTTTTTCAAAGGCCTTAAGACAGACACTCAAAAGATATGCAATTTCTACTTTCCACGCCTTCTGGCGAGGAAGTATTGTCATTGTAAATTTTCGAAAATAACATATTTTTTGGATGTTATATGACACGTACATCATGAGAAACCATGTCACTTTTCCCGTCGGTCTGCCTGTCTGTCATTACTGTTTCTGCTGTCTGAGACGACCGTCGAGCGTACCGGTCTTGGTAAGTGTTCTGGTCTTGTGAGGCCATTGTTTGACTTAACTAGATCCGTTTAATTTCTCTGCTAAACATGTTTGTATCTAACTTTTTCTCAGAGGGTCTAACTTGTGCTGAACACAATACTTTATGAACTGATGACGGCGTTGCGTGGGAAGTGTAGAATCAGCCTACTTGACGCCATTTTTTTTTAAGTGTGCTTGTGACATATCTTATTCGAAGTAACTACTTTGGAGTAAGTTCCGGCATGTCTAATATACAAAATTTTCCAACATTTTTGAACGATAGAATACGTAAAAAATAGGGTAAAATTTATGTTCATGTGCAATTCGAATACATTTTTCAAATACATACCTACCGCTATTCGGACCATTTCACTCAACAGGTTCACATCCATTCAGTTATTTCAAATAACTTTTTTTCGCATAAGAAATATAAATTTGGAAATCGTTCCGATACATTAAAAAGCTTGTGAAATAGAAAATTAATAGGTAATAATTATATGAGCCAACAGTTAAAGAATTTTGGAAAACTTAAGTACTTACAATTCAATGGCGTGTATTTTCTGCGAGATCTGAAACATATGAAAATCTATCAATATGACAGTTCCAATAGGTGCTTGCTATGTCTAAGAAAGAAATTAAGATACCATATATGATGAAAAATACTTTTTCTGACTCGATTTAAAGGATTTATTTTCGGTTGTTGGAGATCTGGCATTTTAAAATTATAGAAAAGTATATTTTCTTCGCACTGACAAAGCCAGACAATAGTCTAACATAGTTTTAGGTCCTTCATTTACTACAATAATGAATACATGACTCAATATGGATTTGCAATCTTGTTCAAAGTCTATTCAAGGATTATTGTATTATTCAATACTAAGTGCACTTAAGAGCATAATGAGAGATTGTTATGCGCATGCATTACTACAAGAGGAAGAATCTTACAGTAAACAGGAGGTATTGTTGTTACGGTTGTTACGGTAAACAATAAACACGAAGCGGTCACAATCAGATTTACGCTATTATTGAATTAAATACATGAATACACACTCAAATATAATCCTGATACATTTAAAACTTGCTGATACATTTACAGCTTCTTACTTTGCAGCATCTTTGCTTTGTTTTCATTTTTCATATTAATATATTTTTTCACATTACACACACGCCAACTGGGGAGGAAGTATTGTAATCGCGAAAATTTTCGACAATTGAGATAGTATGAAATGAGCATGTTTGCTTTCCGATTCCTCTAACCATGACAAATCTCGGACAGCGCTGTTTGCCCACTACTTTACATTGAGATAATATGATTTTTGAAAAACCATATCACTCATTTCCGTCAGTCTGTCAGGCCATCTGTCGGTCGGTCAGTGGCAACTGAGCTACAGTCAAAGAACCAAAAAAAAATAAAACCGCTCAAACTCCGTTTTTTCCAGTTGCAAATGCTCCCGATCTTTTTCAGAAAAAAGTTGTAGGGATTGAAAATTAGGGGTTGGGGGTTGTAGGGGTGGGTGGACAATATGTTTTGGCGTTAATATATTTATGAGCTTCCAACCCTGGTACTACGCACCTGTTAGACATCATTCACACATCATAAATTTCTCCGTACATTCTTCCTTAAAACTTCGTGGGTAAGGGTGTGGGAGGGACTAAATTGTATGGGCCTGTTTGACTGACTAAATGCATTTAATTTATTTTTTGTACACGTTCATATTTTTTTTCTCATAGGAGCTAACTTATACCGAACATAATCCTTTTTGAACTGATCACAACGTTGCGTGGGAATTGCAAAGTTAACCTACTGGACGCCATTGATTCGCACATGCACAAGTTGCAAAAAAGTTACCTATTCTCAAAAACACAGTTAGACACAGTTTTGCATGTAAAAAACACGGATCAAACAGAATATTCAGGATGCTTCCAAAGTATGGAGCGAAATTTCAAGAGATTCTGTTTTTGATTATTTGTAATTTATTGTCAACAATCTCAGCGAAGCTTACTCAAGGTTACCAAAAAATGCTCACAGTAGCTGGACACCTCCAGTGAGAATAAAGACTTATTGAATTATATCCGTTCTGGGTGCTACTTGAATCATGCGGAGATAGTTAAGACTTACATAAACCCACTAAGCTAATTCCAGTGAGGTCAAATTAAGTAATTACTTTAGACTCCTATAGGGGAAAATGTGAAAAATCTTGGATGTAGAGTAAGTTCAATTTTCATCAATCTCCATATATTCTGGTCACTTCTGTTTTTTGCTAATAAAAAGTATTATTTCGAATTGTACTGTTTTCTCACCGCTTTTATGTGCTCACCCGATATGTTCGAAGCGATGCGCATTCCCGGAAATCGTGTAAGGACAACATAGTTCCTAATGAATCAGACTGAATTGTTTACCCATATTTTAGAAACATCCTGAACAGTTGTAAGCTAATATTTTGTGCCAAATAAGGTAAAACGAGTGCTTTTTACTTTGCAATAGGGCTCAGAAAGCCCAAATTGAAGTCCCTTGCATCTGTTATATGTGTTGAGATCTACAACAAAATACTGAAGTAAATATAATTAAATTGATTAATTAATGATACCCAAATGATTGAACTTATTGCGAAATAGTAGTCCATACGAATCGGCAGGATGATCAAATAATGTACAATACTTTCTCAATCGAATGCGCAGATCGGTGAGAGAAGCTAAATCACGAATTGGTATGTCACGAGCCACATTTAAAATCGTCCTCCCAACCTACAAGTAAAGACATGCCTTTCCATCCAAGACACGCTCATTAATTAACAAGTAGTTGTAAGTTATAGGCACATAAAATAAACAACAATAATTTGGGTTTTTTATTAGATGATCAATGTATCACTAGCTATAAAGTATTTTATAGAAAGAAAGCAAGAGAAATTTTATGCTGGAAAAATAGCGAAGAAAGGTATTATGGGTGAAGCAGCTGTAAAAGTTTTTTCATCTCTTTGCGTTGAATTCCAGATGTACATTAGGGAAAAGTCAAGACTTTAATTTTAAATATATTTGTTTTCATTCCAGTGAATGTGAATATCTTGAAACAGTTATACCTTATAGGGTTTCACAGGGAAGTAATGAGTCCTATTTTTTTACAAAATTTATTGACGGATAAAGTACAGAGGCTCCATATCCTTTGAAGTAGCACCCTTCTGCGTATATAAACTTCTGCCAGCCTGGTTTATGAGCCTTGTTCACTCCCTGAAACTCCTCGACCGGGATGCTGTTTAGAGACGCCGTCGAAGTAGCTTGAATGTTATGTAGGGTATCCAAATGCTGTCGCTTGAGGTCCCTTTTAAGTCGGGAATCAAAAAAATACGGATGGGTTAGGTCGGCTGGGCATTGTTGTGACACCTGTCCGGGTCAGGTAAGCGGCGAGTTGTAGTGGCGAAGTTTCCATGACGACAAAATTTTTCTTAGGATACGGGATTTTTGAAGCACATCTTTGTAAAATTGAGCATCCCCGAAGCAAATCCGATGTCTCCATTGGTGGTTTGTTCAGTTTCGCGCGTATCTTTGCTCCAAAGTTTTTTCCAACGTAACGTCGACTAGGTCGCAAAACAGGTGCCACAAAAAGCGACATCTGTACCCTGCAAGAGCTCGGAGGCAACTGGAAAACGACAAAAGCATCGCTGGAAGGCTGAATGTTTCTCCACACTTTTCCAGGCGGCCGGCCGCTATGTACAGTCGCGGCAGAAAAAAATTAGGCTCATTAATTTCCGGCCAAACCCTGCAGATTGCTCTGTCGTTCTTAAGCAGCTATCGTTTTTTTAATCCCAATCTTTATTTTTTTGCGAATACTGATAAACAATATTCAACGTATGAAGGTCACTCACGCTACACACCCCCTAAAACTTCCGGCAACCCCTTCCTCAACGAGATTATTATTTCGAATAGTTTTTATACAGTAACAATCTTTATGTGTGCTTTTTACGTTATGTGATTCAAATTGGACAGTATGTTTAATGCATTGTCTACAATAGACTAGCCAGGACAATACAATATTTTACTATGACCGTTGTTTAATGGAGATATATGTAGAGGAGAAAAAGTGCCAACACTAATGTACTTTTATTTTAAAATCCCAACCTAAATAAAGCCATGAAAAAATAAAAATGATTTGGGGAACGTTCGCTTTCTTCCGTCTATCTCCGGAAATACTGGGAATTGCGAAACTGTCTAAGTGCCATTTTCTTAGTTACCTAAATGAGCAGCTTTGCTCCCATTTAACCGACTTCACATCTCTTACCGTTTTTACGAGATTCCAATGGTGATGCTCCATATCAACAATATTTGAAAATTTTCGTTCTATATCGAAAGTAGTTTCACTTCCTTTAAGACATATGCGTGATCCAACTACTATTTCCTCTGAGTGGTGTTGAAAATGAAAAAGTAAATCATATATTTTCTGGTGTAGTGACGAAACTTTTTAAAAGGAGCTTACAGCGTGCACGTTACTCTCCCAGCGTGATATAAACAACATAAAGGAGTGGCTGGTCAACAGAGGTATACATAAATGTATGGTATGTAAATGATGTTAAACCGTATTACTACTGCATTTTTGACATTCACATCTTATGAAAACGTTTCCATATCCAGTATAACCTAACACCGGTAAGGAAGTGAAAAACATGGCAAAGTTTACTAATAAACAGAGAAAAGGACATGCGTGTCAACATATTTTAGATAATTTCATGGATCCTATGGATAGCTAGCTGTTAATGGAAATTGAAGCTTGCTCCACATATCCGGATTGGAAAAATCACTTTCACCTGTTTAGTTTTTATGGTATCTAATATTACTAAGAAACGACAAATAATTGGAAGATAGAAGAGGTATTGAGGCAACATACGGGGCAATGTCGTTTAAACCGTTTTACTGCATTTTTAACATTTACATCTTATGAAACATTGTCAAATAGTACCAGTAGGAAAAGGAAAACAACAAATTTATTACGAATAAATATATGAAATGCTATTTTTTTGTTTAAGCAAATCGAAGGCATGATATCTCAATTATAAATAGCTCAGTTTTCTTACAGCTTTGATGCGCCAGCAAGTAATTCACTGTCAATCTTCTTGTGAACCTCGTATTGATACTTTTTTTTGCGTCGGGATAATAATCATATAGAAAAAAGTGTGTTTTACTTTTGAACGACTTGGCCAAATTTAAATAAAACACCTGCAAATCAAACTTTTTTATCTGGTACCCCGCTTAGCCATATTCGCCTACTTCGGGTTGCTCGCCCCCACCCCCAAAACTTTTAAACAGACGAACCGATTCAAACATAACTAAAAGTCGTCTCCACATACAAGACTTACAATTAAAAAAAACGCACCGAAAACGATTCGTTGGCGAGCTACGATGCCACAGACTGACACACCTACTCATTTTCAACTTAAAACATCACTTGTCTTTGTGTCAAGGGTTGAAAATACAGTTGACCATTACGTTGCAAGAAGTATTTCACAGACATATTATCCGAGTCAGCTTTTATTGCTTCACATTGGACCGCAATCTCAAAGGCAGTTTTTTGTTTCTGGAGTGGGTGAGAAAAATTCCTATAATCAAGTTACGATTATTAGCAGGTTTCATTATGATTTTTCTTTTCCCAAGCGTAATGAATATACTTAGGTCTTATAAGTTATTACAATAGAATGTTCCGTATGCTTATTTATCCGAAGAATCTAATTAACAATAAGAAAGAGAAAAGTATGCAGTCAATAAAAATATATTCGACGTGTTTCTCAAAATCTGATCTGAATTCCATGATTATCAATTATTAAACCTTTTTCTTATGTGTAGTGGTATATTTCAAATATGTGTCGCGTAATTAAAAACAGCCGAGCAGATATTGGAATCCCAGTCCTTTCACGACACCCCTCAGGTGAAGAAACATACATAATATATTTTTTAATGACACATACGAAAATGATTTATTATTCGGGACCCATCATCGCAGTCAACGAAATTTGACAACTGTTAACTCAGCAAACAATTTTCGGACCTACGATTTATTAATAAGAACTGCATTAAGAATAGATACTAAGTCACAAATAAAAAAGAGTACACCGAGTAATAATTCTGCACTACAACAAAGTTGAGAGTACCATCTTTATTAATTTACACGCAAAAATTGGACATTTTCTGTCTTTCGGCAAATTGCCGCATTTGAGCCATCCTCCAATACTGCAAGATTTTTGAGTGTATCCATCATTCCTGTGAAATGCTTGTATACAGTCAAAAATCTCTGCAAAATCACGCCTTACCCGGATATCGTATGTACATGTATACGGCAATTATTTCGAACGTGCTCTAAGCGGAATGGTTGCTGTAAATCCTTCGATTTCTTCCTAAACGAACGGTTTAGTCCAGGATCTTATGTACCAAAAAATGCTGTCTTGAACCTTAAGCCAGCTTCACGAAACAGTTAAAAGAAACTGGAACTGAATGTCTGAGACTTTTACCTAACACATTATTATACCAGTGATACTTCTCTTAGCTTTTGGAGTACCAAAGCTTACTAACTTTGTCGACCGATGAGATTTTTTACGTCTAGACATTGGTACTCTGGTACTTCTTTTTTGTTAACAATACTAGGTACGAATGTAACAATTTTCATGACTGAAGTCAGAACATAAGATGTAATGTCTAGATTTAAGTATATGTCATCAATTTTATCAGTGTTTGTATCCGATGAGAATGAGCTTAGTTCATAGCATCCACTTCGGAAATTACTAGCAACTAAGAGTTGTCTTGGAGGTATGTCACAGAGTACAATGTTGCACATTTATTTTTTATGCTGATACTTTATGGAATTTGTATCCAATTTGGATGATATACTTTCAAGATTTTTGTCTTTGATAGTTAGATATCTCTACCATAAGAGAACCTACAACCGTACTTGTCGCCATATTCTAATATCCAAAGTTGTGTATAGCGAAACATCAATATGAAGCAGTAATTTGGAGAAAGGGACATTGTCCATGAAATAAGCACAGCGTTGGAGATGGGCTGGCCACGTTCAAAGATTCAACAATAATCGGTTAGTAAAGTTGATGTGTAAGGAAGGATCAACTGGTGAAAGACTTCTGGTCGCCCCCGCATAAGATGGAACGATAACATAAAGTCAGACCTAGCAAAAATACCCTTAAACTTTGACCCAGCAGTGTTGGGTGATCATACCAGAAGGATGCCAATTATGAGGTAGGTCAAGACCCACCCGTGGTTGCAGTGTTGTTTATGAGCGAGTAAAGTTACATGACACCCTTTCTGTATCTGTTGACATAAGATCGTCATTTTATAGTTCACGGAACCCCAGGCTGTGATGCTGCAATGCCTCCGATTTCTTTCTGAATCAAGGTTGGAGTTTAATCGACGAAAATTGTTTATTCGGCGGCGATCAGCGTGTGAGTGAAAGTAACAGCTAAAGATGGATGGTTGTCGTGCGCCGACTTTCTTTAATTCGATTATTCTGTAATTATTCATTATTTATAGGCACACAGGCAGTTGCTAATTTCGATGAAGTATGTTAACAATCAGAAGGGAACATACCATACTTATAGGGTAATAGTAAAGAAGTTCGATGTATTCGACGATTTTATAGATAACTATATTACTATAACAGGTACAAATTCGGCAACTAATAAATATAAATGTTTGCATTCTGATAAGGTGATGGGAGGTCATGTTCTTGCGATCTGTTTTTATGTTTTATCTTTGTACTTCAAAGGCCAAAACTGTAAAAATGGGCCACCCAAGTTGGATATAAACGGCGAAACTTTCATGATTAGGTATCCGAGTTTTTCTACAATATTACAAACTCTTCTTCTTCTTTGACTCTTCCTCTAAGAGTTTTTCGTCTTCACCTTTCACAGCCTTATATCTTCTCAGTTTTCCTCTCTTGCTTATGTATGTTTTCCACTTCAGAAGTGGTTTTTCTCTTTCTTATTTCCCTATTGGTGATCAGTGGAGTAAACTTTTAGGTCATCGTTCTTCTAACATCCTTTCTACATGTCTGATATTCTAGGTTTCTTGTGATGGTCTGCATTGATCCCAGCCTCTGTCATATCTTTCCTTCGATTTGAAGTTTAATTTGGAAAATTGTTTTCTAAATTGATTCTGTTTTGAAAATTCAAGCACACATCCAACATATTTACGTACCAATTTATTGGAAAATCCAGATACAGACTTTATACGATTTAAAAGCATTGCAATATTATTTACACTTATGCATAAGAAGTAGTTGTTAGATTACTGTGTAATTTGTAAATCACGTACCATTCAGTTTAATTTGTCCCAACAATTGTTACAGAAAATGATTATTGCACATTGAGGTTAACATTAATTATATATTCAAGCTGTTACGATATATTTATAAAATACAAATAATGAGAATACCATAGAATCCGTGGAAAATTTTCATATGTCCAATGGAATCAGGATATAGAGGCATAAGAACACTACTACTACTAAGTTTTCATTTTGGTTTAGAGTGTTTTGAGAACGATTTAGTGCACAAAATAGAGTGTTAAAAACTCTAATTGTCTTCCACTACACATGTACTAGTCTTTCTTAACCCTCCGATAATAATCGATAAAGTTTTAGGTTTTCTACATTTCGACTACTGCGAGCAGAAAACAAATTGCTTTATATGAGTAGCCTGTTTGCAGAAAAGGATTAGGATAATACAAGTTTATAGTTAAACAAGCTTGGTCGGTCTTATGACCCTTAGTATATTGTACTGGCGTGCCCTCAGTCTTTATACATGGGCCACACCAACATCTAACACCATTAATCTTTGCATTATATGACATTAAACCCATACGTATCCACGTGATAATTTATTATTTGCCTCATTAATGATGTCGGGTGAAACTTCGTGTGCCAGCCTTTTTGAACATAGAGATTTACTGCCAAATTTATCACTTTGTTTAGGTATTGTTTGCGTACACACCATCGCAGTTTGTTAGAAGTTTGGTGACTGTGATCATGAGTTCAACTGGTTTTAAAGTGATGAAACGAAAACTAGCTAACTTTTAAAATATATAACAAATTAAGTAATAAAATAAAACAACAATATCGACAGAGGAAGCTAAACATTGTCGCAACAACTCAGTTTTAGTAAGTAGTTTAAAGCCATATTCTTCCTCCATGATTATTACGATAATGACCCTCGCATTAACTTTACTGCGGCTTCAACATTACAGTAACAAAACGCCTGACATGTATGGGATGCTAAGCACTAAATACATTTACATGGCCATTTTACGTCAAGTTGGTTCTAATCTACTATACTAGATTTGTAAAGCAATTATGCTTAAATAAATGGGTAGCGCCCGGGTATTATCGGAAAGAATCCATAATATCAATGGTTAGAACATGGAGCAAAAGTTAAATTATTTGGGAAAGTCCAAGTGGATTCGAGCCTTTTCAAGAAGACCCAAAGAAATCATCTTCCATCGTAAAGTGGTAGTGGTTAGCTACTCCAATGAGACAGAATGTTACATACATTGGTTGATACAATAAATTAATATTTAATTAATCGGAGGAGGATGGGCAACCGTAGAGCGGAGAATAAAACATCACGTTATCAATTTAGATGTACCTCAGTAATGGACAATCTACCGCAGATCGACGGTTCCAATTCAAACAATTCGGAAGTGCTATCCATCATCCTGAAGCCATTTAACCTCGGCGCTGCTCCCTCAACCTCTTGTCCCTATGGGGTGCGAATATCGAACACTACCAGTCGCCTCTAATGAATAGCTTTCCAAATATATTCCAAACTCAAGTAGACCCTAGCGAACAAGCTCCAAAATTGAATGACGTTATTGGAAATTTAGTTATAGTGGTAAGGGCGATTCATAAAACAGTGTCAATATTTTTACCATTGCCAAATTTCTACACAACTGACGGCACTGATTGGTGATGAAAGTGAATAATACTGTTATGAAAACATTGTGGTGAGATGTGAGATGGCATATAAGTTCATTACTATAATAAACAATATTCTCAGTGTCGAACCAATAATCCTCAAAACAGAACAGGTTTAAGTTTGTATACGGATTTCACCATAAGTATTCCAAATATTTTTCTCCGGAAGGAATGCTCTGACAAAAATCTCTCAGGAGTGAAGCAAATCGTATAAAATTTTATATCATGCTTAAAAATGCAATAGGTATTCCAAAGACGTCAGTGACGTAGAAAACATATATTTTTTCTTCTGTGGTAATCAGGATCATATGAATACATGTTAGGAGCTACCTGTGATCATTTTGGACTTACTTTCTGCGCTGGTTCTTGTTATCAAGTGAGCCCTGGCGAACAAGTGACAGGTTGCAATGAAGTTATTAGCAGTTTAGTTGAGTGGCATTTTTGTAGAAACTGAATAGTATACGACTGTAAGGTACGAAATTAATTTTTAGATGGAAAGTACAGAATAGGTTCAAAATAAAATACTTGATACGAGACGAAATCGCTTGAAAGATTGAGAAAAAATGATCTTCTCCGTGTCGAGGAAACAATGAGGTTCTGTTAATTGCGTAAATATTTTCACAAATTCATTGGCTTTATAGTCTTTGGATAATAGAGCTTATAGGCATCCGAACCGAAGACAAATAATCATTACAATCAAAAGTCTGTCAACAGTCATATTATTATCGAAGAATGTAAATCGTGGACTATAATGGGTGACAACACATAACAAGACGTTTGTTTTACCTTTGCGGTTTGAATTCATTTGAGAATTGAAAGACATCACAGTTTTCCATAAATGGTACTAGTTCTCAGGCTTCAGTTATATTTTATGGTTTATGATTCTTGGAATCGGTATGCCTAATATTGAATCTAGAAAACAATACGGAAGTCGATAATAGAATGTATACATGATTCTAGTTCTTTGTAATTTGTAGCCCGAAGAGCATCTAGATGATATTATTACTATACAAATATTAACAGACAAGTATGGTGGATATGGACTGTTATAGCAGTAAAACATTGATTTAATTTGAACTATCTGATAATCATGATGCAGAATCATATACAAGTTATTCCTATTGAAAGGAAAATGTTACCCACAATTCAAATAAAGGAACCATTAAAATGAATAGTGATGCTTTAGACAAGTTGTCCTTCAAAAATTTGAGATGGTTATCAACTGACCCCAATTTTGTACAGACGCCTCATTTCAAAGCATACTCAAAAACCTATTTATTATATATAGAAATAGTATCCATTAACATTTACAAGAGAATAGGCACCATGATCTGGTTCTGAAACTTGTGTTGTGATCATTTCTCTTGTCAATCGTGTTTCCCAGATGAGCAAAACCATAATATCGGCAAAATACAGATATCAATCAATTGGTCAACTATTGACATGCAGAAAGACGAAACAAGAAAGCTGGTCGCCGACGATTTAGTAATGTTCTTTTTAGCGAACATGTTTCCGACTTTTTGTTAGGAGAAACTCGATGGATCAGAGACACTGTATAGCGAAATAAAGTTAACCCTCAAGTGGCGTCGTGGGGTCTGGTGTACCCCCAGAACTTTTTAACTCCATGTAAAACTTGCAAATTCAGCATTCAAGCCTGGCCGCGCCATCTACCTTCAAGTTAGTGCACTCATAAGCCACGCCGGCGCGCACGTCAACTTTGCTTTAGTATTGCTCTGGACAGCGAGCGGTAAAGTTCATTTGGGGTCTGTGTGGCACCACGACGCTAATAGTGTATTATTTTTAAAATGGCGGGTTCTTCCAAAAGCGTGCGTTTTGGGGACTCTAAGTTTGAGGAAACTCTACGACAGTGGTATGAGGAACTTGAAAGTGAGTGTAGTGACTATGAGGACTACAAAGACGAAGATTTTTCCCCAGAGAGTGACCATAACTCTGATTCTGAGATGGAAGATCAGGGGGACAATGCTGAACAACAGAAAAGTCATTCTAATGGTGAAGAAGAAGAGGAGATGGAAACGACGAACGGAACGTTTTATTTTGGTAAAAATCGATACAAGTGGTCTGCTGTTCCGGCCAACCCAAATTTGAATATCAGAACAAAAAAACACAATCTGGTGAAAGTTCTTCCGGGGCTGAAAGGACCTGCAAAATGTGGTGATGTCGCTGATCCGTTAAAAATATGGAGCTATCTTTTCACAGAAGACATGGAAAATGAAATAATTCTGCGGACAAATGAAAAGATATTGATATTCCAAGATAAATTTAGTAACGCTGATCGAACGGAACTGAGAGAACTAACAAAGGAAGAATTTAGAGCGTTTCTCGCTATATTGTATTACGCTGCAGTTTTCAAGTCAAATGATGAAGACTTTCAAGAAATGTTTGCAACAGATGGAACGGGACGAGACATATTCAGGTCCATTATGTCATTGAAAAGAGTATATGTGTTGCTCGCATGTCTAAGGTTTATTGACTAAGCAGTGTAAATGAATATTTTTAGACTTATCCAATTGCTTTTGTTTTAGGTTTGACAATGCAGATGATAGAGAAGCACGTAAAGCTTATGATCGAACTGCGGCAGTCTCTTGGATATTTGAGCGTTTTGTGAAAAATTGCCAAGACTGCTATTCGATAGGAGAATTGTGTTGTATTGACGAAATGCTGATAGGATTTCGCGGCAGATGTAGATTCCGCATGTACATACCTAATAAACCTCGGAAATATGGACTAAAAATTATGGCGTTAACAGACGCACGGACCCACTATTTCTATAATGGTTATATTTACAGTGGTAAGGATAGTGATGGTGTTTCTCTAACGAATGAGGAGAGACGTTTCATGAAACCAACACAATCTGTGTTGAGACTGTGTCGTCCGATTGCTAATTCAAACCGAAATGTCACAGCAGACAATTGGTTTTCATCCATAGAAGTCATGAATGAATTAAAAAAAAGAGGACTCACCTATGTTGGCACGCTTAAGCGAAACAAAAAGGAGATACCTGTGCAGTTCCTTCCAAATCGGAGAAGAACTGAAGGATCTTCCATTTATGGTTTTACAAACGACTTCACTATCGTCTCCTACGTCCCAAAAAAAGGGAAGGCAGTTGTGCTAATATCATCAATGCACCACACCGAATGTGAGGACAAAGAATCTGGTAAACCCGAAATAATTTCCTTCTATAATCAAACAAAAGGCGGTGTGATGCACTAGATCAAAAATGTACCACATACTCTACAAATCGGCGAACTAGGCGATGGCCAATGACTATTTTTTTCACAATATTGAATATTGCGGGTGTCAATGCACACATTTTACATGGATGTTATAAAAACAACCAAGCGCTAGAGAGAAAAGCCTTTTACAAAATTCTTGCAAGACAACTTGCAGAACCATATCTCAATGTAAGATTATACAATTTTCGATTACCTAGGGAGCTTCGTATAGGTATCAGCAGAGTACTAAACAAGGCTTTACCTCAAGAAGAGAGGGGAGAATTAAGCAATCAGGGCCAGAAACGAAAGAGATGTGGTATTTGTGATCGGAAGAATGACAAAAAACAAAAATGTCGTGCAGCAAATGTTCTCGACCCATGTGCGGCGACTGCAGGGCCTATGTTTGCAAGAATTGTATTTAGAAATATGTAAGTTGTAAATAGTCCACAGTTTTGTTGAAAATAATATATTTTAGTTAAAAAGTTTATTTGTTTTAGTTGTCTGTTCTGTATATAAAACGAAAAAATCAATATAAAAATAATCATTCAATTTTTATATTTTTTCTGTAAAATCTTATGTTCTTGTGTCAAAAACCCATGAAAAATACATTATGTTACACTTTTTAGCATTTTTCACTATTAATAAAAATAAATAATGGGCTTGCATGATTTTATTGCAGCTTAAATGATCACACATTGAAACAAAATAAGAACATAACATATCCTTTTTTATTTTCAAAAAAAAAATGACCAAAAAAATGGGGTCCAGTAGACCCCAGGACGCAGTTAACGATAGAATAAATCACGACACCAGTTGAGGGTTAATCTGAAAAAATGATGGAATTGTATTGATATGCTTTTCTTCATAATCTTTAGCTTTGTTTCTCTCCTCCGTCGTTGATATTATAATTTCATCAGCATTACGTTACGATTACATGGGTCTTTCTAAGATACAGGTCTTGCTTCTTACGTTATCTTCCGTATCCATCTGCTCCGCTTCTATATACATAAATGTCAACTTCTAGTTGAAAGCATGGAAAGGTCACCGCGACGAAATACTTGCGCATCATCTTGTTACTTTCGAAATAATCACAATTTATTTTAAATCCATCTCATATAGATATGACCACACAACACAGCTATCAAAAGTAGCGCAAATCTCGTCCAGATCAACAATGAAAAAATGGACAGGATTACATAATTTCTACCTGCGCCGCGTTAGCAATATTGCAAGGCTCTTTACCTGTTATGATCTTTTCCATGTTTATTCTAGTCCTTGTCTAGCTTTTAAGACACATACCAACCTAACGATAGCAATTAACATTTTTATGACGTCAGTTACCTTGAAAAATAACGCTTCCCGGTATCGCTCTGCCACTAACGAAGTGTTGTTAGATTCATTCATTTTTCGCATTCTGATCTGAGTATCAGTGTTTAAACAGATTCACAAAGTATCCTGTGTGAAAAAAATTATAGTTAATGCTGAAAAAATGGCGTCAAGTAGGTTAACTCTGCACTTCCCACGTAACGCCCTCATCAGGTTTTTCAAGTTCTGATTATCTAACCCTTAACGGTTGAACTGGCAACGCTGCTTCTACGTCTGAATTATCGTGTTCTGTGCGTTTTGTAATGCTTGTCGAAAAGAGGTTAGGCATTTCTAGTTAACCCGTAGATCGTCATCTGATTGAAATGAAAAAAATACCGTTTTAGAACAAACCTGACATTGGAAGGCGCGTTTTGAGATTTACCTGTTGGTTAGCAGTACCATCACAATTAACAAGCACTTGATAAATCGTACCTAGCAGTGCGTACGTTTTTCGTTGTTTTATTGGACCAAAGAAATAAGTTTGATGCATCGGGGTTTTGCATTGCAAAATGTAAATCACAGGCATGTATTAAAGATGCCGCTGATTTCGTGCCAGACATTCAAACGCTCTTGGTTAATGGTTATGCCTATAGTCGAAGTTAAGGTTCCCCTTTTGTAGAGCGTACATTAAATAGAGAACTACGTAGAGCATGTATACGATTTTTCGAATGAGCGCATCCGCAACAGCGGGTATGGTTAGAAAAAGACACTTGAGAGATAAGAAAAATGGACGTGGATAGGATTGAATTTGCCTCTAACTTGAAAATGTTCATATAGTTTACTTCGATCTGCGTTAAAAGTCAATATATCATTTGAAGAAAAAAGAGTAATACATGATATTAAAAGACCAGTAGTAGATGCTCTGTACCTACATTATTCAAAACAGTAGGATACCGAGATACTTCTACAACTCTAAATTAACATTCAACAGTAATTTATTTTGATCGTTACGTAGTTATACGGGAGATCATCTTCCTAGTCACAGGAACACCGAGTGCAATACATGCAAACTGTACCGCACTATAGTGAGATGTTTGAACGTCTTGAGAATTTTAAAGTAAACGACATAACTGTGCTTGAACATTAACAAGAACTATAAAAGAGTTATCAGCACACTTACATCTAATTGCGATACAATAAAATTGAGCAGAGTAACCGTTACGTCGATTGTACGTGAGATGAAAGTATAATATACAAATCCGCAATTTTCGGTTAAAACAGTGAGATTGTAGACAAGGCAACGTTATTAACATAGACCACCAAGAAAGGTCAGCGAACAAAGGCTAAGGCTCACATTTTTAGTTGACCCTTGAGGGGTTAGTGCCGATCTAGCGTTGATAAGTTCTTGGATTCTGAAGGAACATTAGCTCACTCTTGAGTGATCCTTAAGCGGAGACTTGACATTTGCATTTCACAGAAGTTTGTAACAGTTGTCATTACAGGTTTCCAAAAGTTAAACATCGTTTTTATAGTTTCCAAAATTTTTGTAATGTTCAAGTATTACAATTGTATTAATCTTTAAAATTTTGTGCTTAAATATTTTCAAAATTCCCACAATTTTCAAAATTTCTAAGTTTTCCAAATTCCAATATCTCCAAGGTTTTCATAATCTTCATACCATTAAAATGTTTTTAAATTTTCAAACTTTTGAAAACTTTGAGAAGCAGAAGAACTAAAAGTTTTGAAACCATGAAGATTTTGAAAAATTTGAAGATGAGGAAATTTTGAACATTTGTATAATGTAGAAAGCTTTAGGTACTTTAAAAGTTTGAGATATTATGAAAGTGTCACATCTAAAAGAAGCGTACGTTTGAACTGAAAAGGGTACCTCTCGTTCATAAGAAAAGCGAAGACACTTAGAGCATATTAGGAGAAACATATTGATATTCTGCCTAAGTAAATACTTTGGCAAATAACCTAACGTCAGGGTCTGACTGTCGATCTGAAATACTAATTGATGGACTTACTGTTAATATCGATTTTTTGGGTAACAGTACGCTGGAATTATTGTGTTGTAAATCTAGAATCAATTCCGTAAGCCTGCTTGTTGCGGTACATTATAGACCTCCTCACTGTTCTATCAATGATTGTATAAACCACATAGACAATCTTGTTTCTTTCTTTATGCCTCAATATGATGACATTATTCTTCTTGGAGACATGAATATTGATATGTTCGATACCACTAATGTACTCAGCAGTTGTCTTGATTTTTATGGTTTCAGGCAGGTCATCGATGAGCCTACTCGTATTTCTCGTTTTAGTTCTACTTTAATTGATGTCATATTTTTAAATAATATTGAAAGGGTTCTCAACTCTGGTACCTTAAATGCAGATCTGATATCTGACCACAAACTAGTATTCTGTGAATTAAATATTAAAACCGTTTCATCAGAGGAAAAATTCATAACCTATGGGATTTTAAGAACATTGATGTAATCAAATTCAAGCAGGATTTGGCTGCAGCTGGCTTAGAAGAAATGCTGTATATTTCCGATATTAACTCCAAAATTCTAATCCTTTATGGGGTGCTTATTGAGCTTTTTAACTTTCATGCTCCTATTCGGACGGCTCGTGTCACCAAAAAAGCTGCTCCATGGTTAACTTTCGCACTTAAGGTCATTCTTAAGGTGAGAGATGAGGCTTTAATTAAATTTCGTCACAATACATCAGATGAAAATTGGACAGCGTATAAACAGTTAAGAAATTATTCACTTGCTTCAATCCGGCGTGAGAAAAAGGCATATTTATCTCGCTTTGATAATCTCAATTCTAGAAAAGCTTGGGATCAGCTGAGAGCAATGAATATTTGTCCCCAGAAACACATTGAAATACCCTATGATATGTTAGACCCTAATGAAGTCAATAACCACTTCATGTTAAATTACCAAAATCTTAATATCAATTCCCGTTTGATTGACAGTACAGTAGAGTTTTATGAGAACAGCTTTAACAGCCAAGATGTAACTCCATTTACATTTAGAATGATGACCGCTGAAGAAATTTTGGACATAGTTACCTCTATCAAGTCACCTGCTACAGGGAGTGATGAAATTAATTTGAACATGCTAGGATACTGCTTACCAGAAATTTTATTGTATTTAACACATATTGTTAATATATGCCTTGAGACCGGGACTTTTCCTGATGCTTGGAAGGAAGCTATTATCATCCCTTTAGCCAAAGTCAAAAATCCAACCACTCATAATCATTTGCGGCCTGTTAGTTTGCTGTGCTTTTGTTCGAAGGTATTAGAGAAAGCAGTGTACATTCAACTAGTGGAATATTTAGAGCAAAATAACTTGTTTTCTCCTCATCACTCAGGATTTCGTGCAGGACATAGCACTACTTCAGCTTTGCTCCATCTAACTGACAACATCGTAGGTAACTTAGACAGACATATTAATACCATATTAGTGATGATTGATTTCTCAAAAGCCTTTGATACAGTTAATCACAAAATCATGCTGAGCAAGCTGAAGTATTGATTCTGATATACCGCTAAGATTTTTCCAAAGCTACTTGGCAGAAAGAAAACAATTAGTTAAGACGGTTAGGGGCGTCTCTTCTAGTACTGTGGTTTCGTCTGGCGTTCCGCAGGGGTCAGTTCTGGGACCCCTGCTATATGTAATTTACACTATAGACTTAGATTCATGTGTTGAATTTTGTTCTATACAAACGTATGCTGATGACACACAATTATCATTTCACTTCACATATGCTCAGTTAAATGAAGTGTCGTTTAAAATTAATACTGACCTAATCAATATTACGGATTTTTGCAAAAAGCACTGTCTCAGGATCAATCCTGAAAAGAGTTCAAGTATGCTTTTTTCTCCGAAACACATGTATAATAACATAAAGGACGCAATTGTACTCATTATAAATAACGAGCGCATCCCCATGGTAGAACATTCTAAAAACCTGGGTGTTATCTTGGACTCTAACTAAGTTTGATAGGCACATCGGTTACCTGTCTCAAAAAACATATGCCAAATTAAAACTTTTATATTCCAACCGTTTCATTTTAAACTTTAAGACTAGGAAAAAATTAATTGAAAGCTTGATCCTGTCATCTTTGCAACATTATCTGATTTTGTTCTATTCTTATTTGGATTCGTCGGATCGGTATAGGTTACAAAAAATTCAAAACGGCTGCTGCAGGTTTGTGTTTGGACTTCGTAAATATAGTCATGTCTCTTCGAAGATTAAACATTTAAATTGGTTAAAGATGGAATCACAGTTTGTTTATGCTATGAAGGTGTTTGTCCATTAAGTAGTTCGCACAAAAAAACCACCGTACATTTTAGAAAAGCTAGTACCAAGTGGTAACATTAATCAGAGAAATCTCAGACACAACCTAAATTTTGCAATGCCAGTCCACTATACAGCCCTTATCCAGAAAAGCTTCACATTTCATGCTGTCAAGTTATACAACTCTACAGATAAAATATGTCGCAGTAAAACAATAGTGCCTTTCAGGAGACTCGTTAAGAAACAGCTGATGGGATATTAATAGTTCAAGTGTGCATTTGTTTCTTTTTCTTATTATTACTATTGTTTGTTTGTGTATCGAGTTTAACTGTGTTACTCTTTCATACACAGTGAGGTTAAGTGTAAGAGTAGCCATTTGGCTAAACTTCGCCTCACTGATGTATGCTGATTAATAAAGACATTTATTATTATTATTATTATTACTCGAAGTAACTGCGAAAAGTTAAGCATGGACATCAATATTGGTATTGGTATCTTTCTGCGATGATTACACGTGATTTTATTTATAATTGCTTAACCCTTCAATCAAAAAATTAAATTTCTCACATTGTTAACAATAGAATTGGAATTGCTCGGAAACGACTGTATTTTAATTAAAAATTTTGCCATCAAAAACTTCATTGAATTCATAGGGACCGTGTACCAACATTAATGTCCATACAGCGGTGTTTGCATAGGCTGTTTCGGATGTTTTCAATATAATGATTATCCGAAATTATTATTGAGCCCAGTAACATTTAATTATAAAACTTTAACTATCCAAAATTTGGTCCCATGCATCACTGCAATTGAAGTTTTGAAGTGTTGCACAATGAGTAGATTGTGACGCTTTGAGTTACAGAGTGCATTGGTTTGAAACTGTATCTACACTAGAGATGCCACGGATATTCGGTTACTATTCGGTATTCGACCCTATTGGACCACCTTTTTCATTATTTGGCCGAGTATTGCAGACTACTCGGCTGAATAACAAATCATGAAAAAATAAGTCACAGATATCACAAAAAAATCAATATTTTTTACCAACAAACAATACAACTAATACTTATGGGTCTGCTGTCCGACGAGTTATTTTTAGATAAAAATCAATCTTAATTACGAAAACGCTTTTCTTTTCCATAACTTCATCTTGCTTCATATTTTTTGTAGCAGCTTCCTCAAAAAAAAAGTTTTGTCATTTTCATTGACAACTCATTCTCGGAGCACCCACAAAATATGCAACTACAGTCTGATACCAAAACGAAAGAGAGTAGCAAAACACATCGTATACCATTGCTTTGAATACGGCGAAATCGGGGCCACCAACTTTGCTGGTACAAAGGCATCAGTAGTGGCGTGCAATGTGTTATGTCTTCTATTTTAGTATCAGAGTATATAGGAAATCTGCGATGACTATTCGGGGGCTGACTATTCAGGGTAAAATTACTATTCGCAGCACTAAAGATCCGTATAGAAGATGAATTTTTTTTCTGCATTATAGATAGTTCCTCGCATAATGGCATAGGAAGTAAATTCCATAAACCGTCAATTGAGCCAATATTAGAACATACCTGTACATACTCGCACTACCAACTACAATACATGATAAAATGTGCATAATTTACTTTTTCAAAAGCCCGAACCATATTATGAAAAAAAACTGAAACAACCGTCGAGCATTGCGGCTTCACGTCAAGCACGCAGAATTATATAATTGCTTTTTCACATGAAACGAGTGCAAAGCTCTCTGATGGACTTACTGAAGCGAAATCTGGTTTCTGCGGTAGCCAAATACCGATACGAACAATCGTATCGATAAATATTGTGGTCAAACATAGCTGCATTATTTGTTTGTTAGATATGCAGAAGAATTCGTTGAGTATCAGGAAGTAGAAAATTGATCTATTTGGTTAACATACCTAGTTTCAGATTGATCAGTCTTCTTAAGCCCTTCATTAAGTGCCGGAAAAAAATCATTTTTCACAATCTACAGAAAAAGTACGTGTTATTGATCGCAATCTCGTAATAAGTAAATATGGCGTCAAGAGGGTAGGACTCTGCACCTTCTACGCTACGATGTAATCAATTCATAAAGGATAATGCTCGGCACAAGTTATGGTCTCTAACAAAAAAGTAACATGTGTAAAAATTAACTGATCATATCAGTCGAACAGGCTCATACAATCGGTCCCTAGTCCCCACCCATTTGACAACGTTGCGATCTAAAATTTTCTTCTCTGCCCTACGACAGTACCGACCATCTGCAGGTAGGTTGACCCACTGAGAAAAAAAGTAAGTTACCTACGAATATGTATACAGGGAAATTGAACGGATCAAGCTCGACAAACATATCCATACAATTAATCCATAACATTATTTCATTGCCCTAATCGTAGCACGGTCCATCTTGCAACATCGCGTAGCCTCTCCCCAATATTTGAAAGCACGCAGCCTCTTACCCGTCAGAGTGCGAGTCATGTGAGGTCACTTATGAATATGTGTGGAATATTTTTAATATGTACATAGAATTACCGGTGTTTGAAGTGTATTAAATTGCGATATACCCTCACCCATCGCCTAAAACCTCATACCCTCCAATGTTTTAACTCCTTGGCGACTCTGTATGTATGACACCTGTGACAATACTTCCGTGCTGACGGAATGCTAAATATCATCATAATATAATGACGTATATGCATGGATTCTTATATTTACTACTATGTTATAGGTTGTAGCAAATCGTATGTGCTATTTAAGTGAAAATTACTTGCACCACTTGTGAAACCCTTAATCTTGATCCTACGTATTTCTCGAGCGACAAAGTAGTATTTTGCGCTCTTAATACAAAAGAGCAATTCCTGTGTTCCTGCAGATAAGACAACTCGGAAATATATCTCTGATTGCACTAAATTGTAATTTTCTAAGGAATTACATGATTTATACATATATAATCGTTAACGTTATGCTCATTAAAAGAGTCAAAACGTTTTAAAGACCAGTTCCAAATCGTTTTTAATTAAAAGAACGCCTTAATTCAAAAACTGAATGTTACTTAATTATTTTTTAATACGGTTTTTCTGCTTCATTACGAAAGAACATTAACGACTTTTGTTTGTCGGCGGATTTTTCAGGATTATTACTTATTTTAATGTTTGATACATGAGTGTCGTTTTTGGTGTTTATTTGCATCACCGGTAAGAAAATTTTATATAGATATTCCAATCTGCGGTTTTTGCCGCAGTTTCTACTCCTCTGTTGTTGTTCTGCAAAGCAAAATTTTCTTAAATGGAAGGGAGAAGGATCGATGATTTTCATTATTCCTTGTAATTATTACTGTATTTGAAGTGATCTCGTTTGATAACGTAAGAATAGAATCATGCAGATCTAATTCGCAAATTCCACATTATATTGATAATTATAATATGTATATTCCTTCCTTATTCCGTATATACAGGGTGTGGCTTAAAGAGTTGATAACCTTTGATTCACAGCAGGAAATACGATATATTGTTTCATTTTGCAGTCTCAATGAATTAAGCAAATTATTCACATCTTGTTTTACTAGGTTACCTCCATATTATTAACACCACACGAGGTAAAACTTAAGAGAAAAAAATCTTCTTTTTTCCGAGTTTTAATGATTTTTAAAAAAGCGATTAAACCTATAGCACGAAAACGGCAATTTATATTTTATGACACATGTATCCAAGAATACTATGTAATGAAAAAATAATGAGAAAAATCCTTCATCTGTTATCACCAGACTTAAGGCAGTGAGTGAAGGTGTACGTTTCCTCCAAATTTGGAAAAAGGCACAAAAATTTAAAACCGTGCAACTTTTAATAGACACAATTTTCAATTTGTTGACTCTTTATGATGTCCTCTAACTGCAAGTTAATGGTTATCCACTCTTTACGCCACACCCTGTATATTAAGGATGGATCACATTGGTACGCATTTGAAAGAAAAGCTTGCATAGATCTTGGAAAATCCTCTAAAATCCCTGATTTTTTTTAACATAAAACATGTTTTGCTTAGAATTGACTCGTATAAGCGAACTTTTTCATACATACATATGCAGATATGTTTATCATCAACGATGCAGATATTACTTTTTTATGTTGAACATGTTATATATTATGCTTGAAAGTGCTCCAGTTTTTATGATGAGATATAGAACATCGAAAAATATAATCAGTTCCTTGATGGAAAAGGGATTCAGTTGTTAAAAAATTGGGATATCATTTTTGGGTCCCATACATTTATTTTACTATACTCGTGAATCACTAACCGCTTTACTGAGGAATGGTTCTGCTTAGTTAACATGTAAATGCCAAATCACTTTGAACCTGGATTACCCGAATTTTATATACCATAAACGTAGAACAAATCAATACCGGATAGATAATCTTTAAATGTCAACACCAAAAGTCGGTATTCAGCAACTGCAAAGTTTAACAACTGATCTAATCAAACTAAGTAGTGTCATTCAAAATCTACGCATAAAGAGTGCTTCAGTACAAATGAGCATGAATATTGAGAAATTTATTTTTATGCGTATCACTGTTAAAAAAATGTATTTTTTTGTTTCTCAAATAATTTTTAATATAGAATTACTACTAATCAAGTAGTGGTAAGTGGTTTTAAAATTATGGATTAAAGTAGATCATCCTTACTGTTAATCCTGAATTGCACATGCAGGAAAAATGTATACCGGATAGTTAATTTTAAATGTCAACTGCTAAAGACGCAACTGCAAAAATTGACAACTCACCTAATCACGCTTCAAAATTGGTACTATCAATAATAATATGATCGATGTCTTGTTAAAACCCGAAAAAATCAGTACGTTTAGAAATCGCCCGATATATAGAGACCGGCGGTGTAGTTCGTATCAAGCTTTCAGCACGCACTGTCTGTCGCTGAAAAGCATCGCAGCCAGCGAGGACTTTCTAATGGCAGCAGGACCGCGCCTCCTGCAAGTCACGCCGCTCCTGCTACGGCGCAGCCACAGGCTCTGATGCTGCACGTTGCTGTTGCTGCTGCAGGACCATCCGACAGCAGCAAAAACAGGACGAGACACGATGTACGGCTGACTGCAGACTGCAGCCTTATAGCAAGGGAAGAAATAATGTAATTTTTCCGAAAGCTCTAGCTTTGAGGAGTTTTCGAATAAAAATTAAAAACTCTTGTCAATAGAATCTTACATCATCTATAAACACTAGGATAAACTGGTCCAGAAGCAGAACCCTGGGGAATACTATCTCTTAGATGCGATAACCCTACTGATATTATAAACGAGGAAGTGTGGATGTTTGATACCCAATAGCTGAATGGATATAGATGGTACAGTGATTGATCATAGTAGTCTAACCATTAGACGAAAATACCCCTGGCTTGCGAAATAGTTGTAAAGTCTGGTTTTATTGATGCAAGGTGTTCAAGGGGGTATTTAAGTCATGGACGCATAAAATGGGTACTACAATTTTTCTGAGAAATTTTCTTATTCCACAACAAGGAATGAGAAAACGTGTTTTTTGGGGATTCAATCGAAAGTGTTCGCAGGAACGGAAAAACTCTTCAAATGAGATCTTTAGGTATTTATAAGGCTCACAGAATGAGACCACACGTAAAAAGATCCGACGAATAGTAAAAATCTTATGGCCGAAAACCGAGGCAAGATGCAGGTTTTAGCACTTGTTGGTAATGCGACGATAGTTTCACGCCCCCTCGTTTTTCGCTTAAAAGTACCAATTATCTTTCGGAATGGTTTGAGATTCATGTCGGCAAGGTAAACTCGTGTATTTCGCTATAAAGTGCCCTTAGAATGAACCGTGTATATTGCTCAGTAAACTAGAAGTGATGGCCGGAAGACAGGTGTTTTGAGATAAGCAATTAGAAATTCTCAAAAACTACTTGACCAATCTAGAGATCGTCACAAGCTGCAGACCAAATCAAGGAATTAAGAGTTATTTTTGACTCAACATTAATATTTAACTTACATATTGAAAAAACAATCACCTGTGTATTTAAGATGTTAGGTTTTATGAATAGTTATGACTAGGCTTACCATACGTTCGGGTTTGACCTGGATGGTCCCGGTTTGAGATCCCTGTCCCGGCGTCTCGGCAGGTCTGCATTAGCATCTCGGTCAAACTTGAACAACACCGACACTCTGGCCGATCGTTCCCCCAGGCACAGGACAAAAAATTAGTGAAACATAGAAATACAAGATTTCTGTCTTTATTACCAGCTGTAGAAAGGATCCTGCAGCTATACGAAATCTTATTTTCTTGCTCAAGTAAATTGCCCGCTCGCATTGCGATAGTTCTTCACAACAGAAATTGGAACACTTTACTTTTGACTTGTGCTCGGATAGTTAAATCTATTCAACAAGACCATTGAGTCTATGGAGAAGACTAACTCAACTGCAACAGATGTAGGTATGGATTTGACAAAGTTAAAAGCTAATATTCAAAACAGGATAGAAATCAAATTTCATTCCACAAACAGCTATACAACTCTTAAATAAATTGAAAGATTCCATAAATGTCGGAAACTTCATGAGTGACGTTCACGCTTTTTATGAGCGCTGCATTTCGTATTTAAATTGTGGGAAAAGAGCTTCTACAGAGCTGAAGATTTTGTGTCGGTCTGCTTGAAAAATGAGCTCAACTGAAGTGACATCGAAAAAGCAACAGAAAATATAAATAAAATGCAAAAACCTCAATCGAAAACCCAAATAATGATTGATGAGCTATTGGACGAGGTGTTATTGGCAAAAGCCTTCTTCCAAAATTCTAATGAAGCCAGTTACTCCGAGAAATGGGTCCCATTTTCACAAGCAGCATATTTAGGTGCTAAATTTAAAAAAATGTGGAGTTTGCTGTGTGTCTACCCAGTACCTCAGCACCAGTGGGAGAATGCGTTGTGGAAGCTTTGCCTACGTGCAAACTTATCTTGAACATGTCATGCAGTGAATTTTATAACAAAAATAAGCACAATAAAAAGATTCTGAAGAAAGTGCACTCTAGTAAAAAATGTAAAGCAAGCCTGGAGAATAATAAAACTGGGCAAATGTTTTGCGTTGTTTGTATTAATTATTGAACTTTATCTCTTTTTCTTTTTAATACAAAATATACTTCACATCTATTAATGTTTTCAGTTCTTAATAATTTTGATTGCACTTCAAATATGAAAAACACAAATTAAGCGAAAAGCAAAACGAAAATGAGCCTCTTCCGCGTCCTGGTTTGGCTCTTCGTTATTATGGTAAGAATAGTTGTAACGCACATGGTACGGAGACTCGATCTGTTTACTTATTTCATATGGCGTTGATGACGTAACCGCCAAGAACGGTGACAGCAACTATATAAATTTACTATCTTTTAATATGTCGGAGTGGCGGGGTGTCGAAGATGAAGGTTGTATATTAAATCGTTTATAACTTACAAATAGTCATCAACGTTCTCCTTATATCAGTGAAATAAGGAAAAACTGTCTAAGGTAGTTTTGACAGGTATTAATAATAAATTATTTATTGTTGAAAACTTTGTCACCCTGTATCTCAAAAGTTAAGACGTTTAGGACATACGTTC
The DNA here is from genome assembly GCA_963669975.1 of Acanthoscelides obtectus. Taxonomy (NCBI): domain Eukaryota; kingdom Metazoa; phylum Arthropoda; class Insecta; order Coleoptera; family Chrysomelidae; genus Acanthoscelides; species Acanthoscelides obtectus. The sequence goes on along the minus strand of CAVLJG010000008.1, from coordinate 59,895,037 downwards.
ATTTGAGGTTTTCTTCTAAAATGGACCTAAAAATCGCCTAATCAAATATTGGCATTCAATTAGGAAACACCCTGTACATACAACCACTCACCGTGGTTTTACAGCGAGGTTGATCCTGTTCTTCTTCACGTACCACTCATATTGGGTATCAAAAACCATCTTGGTAACCATAACTTTATTAGCTGCACGTCTAGATAGCTCAACCAAACCGCACCCAAACCATTGACGCAGGTTACGCAGCCATGGAATTTTTCTTCTTAGACGCTTCTTCTGAATTTGAGTTTGCCCTACGTTATGTTCTCTGAAGGCTTGTCCCTTTCTCCCCTCGTGGTGTGTCCTAAATATACTAAGTGACATATAAATCCGAACACCCAGTTTAAATGGTTTTATTTTAATAAAATTTTGTATAAGTACTTAATGAAGCATAATAAGTAAATGATAAAAATTTCAAAATGATTGCACTGCTTTAAAGCCCTATGACCTTTAATAATGTGTGGATGCACCCTGATATGCTACGCATTCTCCAACGCGCCTAGGCATGCTTCTGATCAGGTGGTCAATGTCCTCCTGTGGCATCTCATTCCAGGCAACCACCAACTCCTCTCAAAGTGCTTCTAGAGTCTGAGGAGTACGTTGCAAATTGAGCAATCTCCTACCCATCATATCCCACACGTGCTCAATTGGGGATAAGTCGAAGATCTTGGTGGCCATGGTAACAATGTGACATCATTATGTTGAAAGAAGTCTATTGTGACTCTTGCATTATGTGGTCGGGCATTATCTTGTTGGAAAGTTGGATCTGTCAGGGTGTCAAGATAGGGTAAAAGATGGGGTTCTAGAACTTCGTGGATAAACGCTGCGCGTTCATGTTACCTCTGATGAAGATTAAAGGTGACCTGGAACCATAAGCTATAGCACCCCAAACCATAACTCCAACAGTGTGATGAATATCTTTCAACAAAAAACTGTGGATTCCTCCTTTCACCACGTCGCCTTCTAACCCTGGCACGACCATCGTGCATGCCTAAACAAAATCGAGACTCGTCACTAAAGACAATACTGTTCCATTCCTGATCCCAGAGTGACCGTTGTCTGCACCACTCAAGGCGATTACGTCGGTGTTCTCGAGTTAAAGGGAGAACCCAGTGTGGCCGGTATGAAAACAAGCTAAAACATTCTCATTAGTCGGTAAACACTTCGCATGCCAATAGGTCTTCCGTGTTCTGCAAACCATTCATTTGCAATGGACCTGGTAGTGGAGAAACGGTCCCTTAAGGCCAATAATCTTAGGCGGCGATCTTCACGGTCTGGTGTTCTACGGCGGCGTCCAGTGCCCCTTGCTCTTTGCGTACGGCCTTCTCGAAGCCATGCCTGACAACACCTAACCACATTGTCTACACTTCTTTGCACTCTAACTGCAATTGCCCGAAAAGAAAGTCCAGCTTCCCGAAGTCCCACTATACGGCCCCTATCAAACTCACTAAGTTGACGAAATCGTACAGGTCTCCGTACTCTAGGCATCGTACCCGATCGTAAAGGATGTCAAGAACCAAAATCCGCCAACGTTGATTCTTTACTGCGGCTGAAATATTCATTTTTAGAGCATTAGTGAATTAAAAAAAAGCAGTATAAAAACCGGAATGTCCAACTGATAAGGCTGAAAATTTGTTCACTTGTTATTTACAGTAAGATAAATACATTCACCAACTTTTATTAAAATAAAACCATTTAAACTGGATGTTCGGATTTATATGTCACTTAGTATATTCCAATTTTTCTCATTTTTATTTCATTGATAAAGTTGGAGTTTTTGTCTTAACTGTTACAGGACTTGCCATTTTGTTATACGGTCCATCCATGGTATTTTCAGAATGCGTCGGCAGCACCACATCTCAAATTCAAAAGCGAGGGTATTAGCGACACATTTTTATATAAAATGAAAGAAATCCTCCCTTTTGGATGATGAAAATTGATTACTCAAGACATGGAAGGACTGTTGTCGCTGCACTCACTTTTGATAAATGATATCCTCAGTTACCCCAACTTTGGAGGTTGTCTCTCTAGACAAATTATACTTGAAATATAATATCCTACAACAGTCTGAAGAAATGAAGTGGTGACTGGGCAAGTTGGAATGAATTTTCATATGATTTACTCCACCTTACCGTCGTCCTTTTTACTTCCCACGCCTACTGGCAAGGAAACATTGTACTCTCGAAATCCTTGGCTCGTCTATAACTTGGAAAGTACTACTCGGATTTTGAAAAAACTTTCACAAAAGGTTACTACTAGCCCAAGGACGAAAAATCATTGTAGATTTTGAAAATCGGTTCAGTGGCGGCGGTGTTACCGCCTAAAAACGAAAAAAATAGAAATCGCTCAAACTGTTTGGGCGTTTACGGGGCTCCTGATCATTTTCAGAAATTTTTTGTAGATCTTTAAAATTGGGGGTTGGGGCTAGGTCACATTTGCCGTATGCTACGAACTTACCCCGGTATCCGCAAAATCTTCACCGACACACTGCGATGGTCGATACTTTCAGTAAGTGCATTTTTATCCAAATGGTTCATGTCATTTTGATACATCTCTCCTACAAAGCCTTCTGAATCTAGCATTGGAACCATGGAAATAAAGATAATAGAGGTTATTCCAGAATCAGTATCTCTTAATTCAGACGGTGATAGAGTTAGCTTTGACAAGAAGACTCCGTTTGTACAGTGTGGCCTAGCACGCTACATTATAGAAAACCATTATTTTCAAATACACCTGGTAGGCCTCGTATCCAACCTAGAATTCTACCCCCTACTGCGAGGCGTGCTCGTCCTTACGTATTTTTCTACTAGTGTTGCGGTACCTTGACGAACAAACGCATCTGCTTCTTCACATCTTTAAATTATTTCGACGCCCCACGGCTCCTGCAAACAACTAATAAATAATTAATAAATCTCCTTGAAATGTCTGTAAGTACCGTTCTCGCACTCTCATAGTCGCAAATATGTAGCTGTGTTGTGTACTTCTGCATTAAAAAATGTGTAAGTCAGTCAGCAACTTGTGTAGTTGCACAAGAAAATCGCCTAGTTTGTTTCAAATAGCGCAGTCGATTTAGATGTTTTAATAAAATTTTGCGAAGTGTGCGTAGAAAGTTTATCTATATTCAGATGTTTTTTCAACTGTTGGTGCATATTGTCAAATGACTCACAATAGTTACTTCGGTATTTAACTTTAGCGCAATTATGAAATGACATACATATTTTATATTACGCCTGTGTCATTTAGAGCCCCGCTAGAATTTAATTTACGACCAAGAAATGCATCAAAATTGTGCATAGGACGAAAATACACATTTTCATGCAAATGGCGATGATAAAACCATCATTGCTAATATGGCTTACATATTAAGAAGTTTTTAAGTTTGCGGGGGAGTATTTTTAAATTGTTAATTCTTTTGATAGCATCAGGGAGACACATGCAAGTTTTCAGACCATTATAAATTATTAAGTCTTGATCTAGGTACTACTAATATAATCCGGCTTGACATTCTTGTGGGACTCCTAAAGGGCAACGTCTGTTTAAGCAATCCACAAACGACTAATGATCTGAAACAAATCATTTCTCAAGTTATCGGTGAAACTGAGCTGCAATTGGTAATTGTGCCAAAAAGCTACTGAGCGCTTTGAGCGAAGAATGGTCATCTGTGAGAACACCATTTGTAGTACGTATATTGTTTAACAAACCTAATTCCTACTTTTTACAAAAACAAATATGTAATTTTTCTAAAATTGTTGGCCTTATTTAAAAACGTGCTCCTGACTGTACATGATGTAATATCTTCAATTTACCCTGTGGTGTCACGCGGATAAATCTCCACGTACCGTATTTCACATGTGAAATGGCCTCGAATGCAGAATTGAAATACTTGTATACTCACGTTTCAAACACGTCGGTACTTTGAAAGCCACCAACCACCCGTACATGGCAGTTAACGAACCACAATAGAAACTAAAGATTATTTGACACTGAATTTAGTTCCAAATGTTTAACTAGTAGATGTGGTGATTATCAAACTTGTCAGAAAAATATTATGATTTATAATCATCAATGTACTCATATGATGTAAAAAGACTTCAAGATGCCTAATTCCACTTTTGTGTGCTGAATCACCGTGAAATCGTGGAAGAAAATTTTGAGATCAATCTCCAATCCATCCAATTATCTATCTAATTTCAGAATTTAACTGTGAGTTCGAGTCATTGTCGCTAAATTTCTTCGTAAAAGGTAGTTAGAAAGTACCTAACGTCTTTGTCTAATAAAAATTTTCCTTTATTTCCACTTACTTTACAGTTATATTCATTATCACATTCAGAAGTCTCGCTAATCTCGAATTTGCATGCTTGCTTCGAATTTTTCGTTTGATGTTGGGTTGGTGTCGAGTTAGTCACATACCATATATTTGTAAGATTGCATTGGTTGTTTATCACTACAAATTACATTGAAAATCTGGAAAATAATGCAAACATCAAACTGACAGGTCGATAGTCAATGACAGTGAGAACAAACGTCTGCGATTTTAAATAGGACTGAGGCTGGTCACAAGTCAAAATAATGACATCAAGCCAATAGCGTTGCGTTTCGATATTTCAAATTCATGGCGTATTTTTTAAATTATTAGTATTTGTAGTTTTATAGCGCTCAAGTATAAAATAGGGTTGGACGCGCCATTCTGTAGCAATATATATATATATATATATACTATAAATAAAAATAATTAAGCGATATTACAATGTATATCCCCTATTGTGGTTAGAAAGGGGGCATATAAAAGCTGACAAATAGTATGTATATATGTGTATTTTTAATTTGTTCATTATATTGAAACTTGTAACTAGTACATCTCACCATTACATTTATACCTTGACCATGTTGCGCATTTGTAAAAAATAAACGAACTTAATTTACCAATAAAAGTTCTATAAGGTGAAAATAGCCGTTTCGTTGGTAAGAACATTCTCGTTGATTTTTTTTATAATAGTATTCGTGAGAAATCTACGTAAAAATTGGTAAGACTTTTATCTTAGTTCCATTGTCCGTTGATCGAGAAGGTAATGTTGAATTTTGAAAACCAATACAAGTATCTTCCTGCTATCTCCATTGAAAGTCTTAGCCTTCGGCATGCAGGTAATTTTAAAAGCGGATAGCTGATAATAATTAAGGCCAAGAGAGTTTTCTCTTTGGCAACAAACTAACACAAACAATGGAGAACTTAAAATACCTTTAATTATAATATCCATCAAGGCAAAACAAATTCCAGTTGTCTATAAGTGGGTTTTTGGCCCCGAAAGTAACGCAAAATTCAAACATCTACAAAATCTTTACGTTTGAATATGTTAAGCCTTCATCAACGTTCTTCTTTCTATTTTGGTACTTCATTGTTTTTTAAAAGTCCCAGTTTTGCAGTTTTTGGATGTTCATCCAAAATGCATCCATTTTCTAATACTTAACTTAGTATTTTCATATGAGCGCATGGTCGCAACACTACTACGACCACTTCATACCTATAACAAAAGAGGCTAAGACAGAACATATGAAAATGAAAGTGTTACCCCTTTGCTTTCACAATCACAAAAGTTGAAATAAATCAATACACAATGATAATGAGACATCAAGATTTGTTTTTAATGTGAGCAGAGTGGAATAACATATTTATTTTTTATATATGTTTTTGTACACGTGTGTTCTATTATATATTTGTAGTAGGAAGTAAATATTCAAAAATTTGTGGATAATGAAAAGAAAATGCCAAAATTGCGAACTCTGGCAAACAAGTACTGAAATGCCAACGTTAGTTTAAAATACATATGTTCTAAAATATTTAAATGCAAAAATTTCATAGGTGCGATCAACTTGAAACTTGAGTTATTTTCAAGTCAAAAAATTTCGCTTATAGACCCTGATCATTTCCTAAACTATATAATAAGACCCTTCGGTTTCATTTGGACTTTGATTTGGGTTCCTAGTCCATGGGTGTGAACATAAGTGATTGTCGTAGGATTATGCACAAAGATCTTGTATGATAATCAACCTTCTAAAGACTTTTCCGTAGTAGAATGGTTGAACGACTGTACTATGAATAAACATGAGAAAATTCCTACGTATAAGCTTCTCAATGTTATTCGATGGAAATTAAAACGACAGCGTTATTGTGGGTTATTGAGGAATGTTGCAGGTACAAATACACATTGTTACATTTCCTGCTGAAATTTATGTAGAAATATGTGGTTTGCATTGGAGCTAACCGACAAAGAAACCAAAATTTTTAGAAACAACAACAAATAAACTGTTTACAACTTAGCCTCGTATAATTAAAAACAGTTTAACATTAACTGTTATTTTAGCTTCGTCATATATTGACATTTGTTGAATTGTAAGTACTAAAATATTTCGAGATGAAGTTTTTTCAGTAATCAGTCTCCTATATTCAACAGGTTAGACTCCTATGCTATCTGCTAATAATATACTATTCGAGAAATAAATATGCTTCAACGAATCTTTCTTCATATTGAACAATGTCAAAAGTTTTTCAAAGTTGCATGAAAATGACCGAAATCAAAAATGAATATTTGAACTTTTTGATTTCTTCATCATTGGAATTTTATATAACATGAAAAGGGAAACGCTACCTAGCCAGTTTTTTGGCCACGTTCTAATAATAATAGTAATAATAATAAAACGGTAACAACAGTAAGGCGCCCATCACGATTCCTGCAGTGAACCAAATTGAGGAGACTCTACCTGGTCCTGCAGGAGGACATGCTGAAGTAACGGTGAAAGAGAGAAATATTCTAAAATGGAGCAAAGAAGAATACAAAGAAATTCTGTGGTGCTACTACTACTGTTTGGAAACTTCTGGTACTACCAATATTAAAGAGAACTTTGAGATATGGAAAACGAGCAATCCGCAGACAAACCTTAAATTGTCAGCTAACACTCTTGCAACACAAAGTAGATATGTCATATCCATCACAAAGTTAACACAACTCGAGCTAGACGAAGTCAGAGCGAGTGTACAAGATACAATTACTCGCACCAAAAGGCATGCTCTTGGTGAAATTCAAAATGACCGACATCGAAATGCTGGTAGGGTGTGTCTGGGAGCTATTTTAGAGCAGAGGCAAGATGAAACAGCCTCAAATAATACATGCAAGGAGAGATCCCTGACCGATGAAATAAAAGCAAAGATATTATTACAAGTGAAAAGCTGTAAAGAAATGATACGTCCTAAATTATCGAAGATCAAATATTGTGAAATACTAGCGAGCGACAAAGAAGGACTAAGCATAACAGATCTAAATATACTAATATATAGTCAACGCCAAACAAAGTGGCGTGCACGTCATCAAGGTGGGTGTGTTGAAAAATTTACATTGTTGCCAAACTTTTTGTAAAATAATAAAATTTATTATTTACATATCTAGGTTTATAAGCAATATTAACCTCAAATGAGAACAAAAATAATAGTATAATAAAATTATAGATCTGTACTTGCATAATCATTAAGTATGACAATTATTGATCAGATGACACTATGAAACTACCATATTTAATTGATAGCTTAAAGGTACTGAATAAAAATCCAAATGGGGTCCTCCAAATTTTATGCATGGTATTTATTTTACAGAATTCATACAGAAAAATGCATTCTAAAATTAGGTAAGCTACTGGTGTAAGCTTTTTCTGTACAATAAAGTTAGTCGGAGTTTCTTTCTTCAGCGCTGTCTGAATCTGAATCTTCATCACTCTCAAAGTTGATTATTAAAGGTTCGATGTCTGGTCGATCAAAAATTCGTTCTCTTTCATACCATTTAAAAATTTCTTGCTCAGTATGTCGAACACTATTTTTCCACATGTCTGGGGTAACCGTTTGTAGAGCCTCGTTCCACATATCCAAACAGTCTTTTTCACTGTTACCATCTCTACCAATATGTCTGTTATAGTAACCTTTTCCTATGCCCCAAATTAACTCAATAGGGTTAAATATACAATGGTAAGGAGGCAGACGAAGAACTTTGTGCCCATGTTGTTCCGCCAATTCATCAATCACGTATATTTTAGGTGGTTTGTTTCTAAAAAAGCAGTTATTTTAAGAATAGGAATAAACAAAAGAAATATAAACTGTCGACCAAAATATATATAATTAAGAAGCATTATGTACCGAGCAACAATACTCAATAGCTCTGTTTTAAACATTGTGTTTAAAAATGGTATGTTTTGATTTGTCAACCAGTCTTGGATATTTTTTTTTGTCCATGCATTGTTGGGCACTTTGTTCAATATCATGCTGTGATAAGGGGCGTTATCCAGTATAATCATAGATGGACTCTCCAATTTTTCTAATAACTGATGTTGAAACCATTTCAAAAAATTGTCCTGGTTCATCTCTCCATGGTAATCGCTCAATTTTGTTTTCGAAGAAAATATCGCTTCACTACCCTCAATAAACCCATTTTCATTTCCAGCATGTAATATAATGTATCTAAAATATATTAGTTTTAAATTTTATAGTGCAAATTGTGTAAAAGTACATACCTTTTACCATCTGTTTTAATAGCTTTCACGCTTTTTTGGTTTCCATTTTGCCAAGAGCGACCTATGGTCCCATTTTGAAATATCCAAGTTTCATCGAGGAAGACAAACTGGTATAAGGCCTCAACCTTGGCTTGATTGTATTGCCTTAGAAATTCCACCCTTTTCAAAGCTATACTTGGTAGTTCCATGAGCCCTCGTCGCGGATTGTCCTTAAGCCACTTAAATCCAAGATCTCTAAGCAACCGCCTTAAAGACGTGGCACTACCATCAAATAATGCCCTATCTCTTAATCGAGACCATAAAGTTTGTATCGTAACTTGTTCTTCTGAAACCATGTGTAATATGACATTATAATTTAGTTAACAAATTAATGCAAATTTCTGATAAGTTATTATAATAAGATCTTACTTTTGTGATACATATTATAGATCACTTCTCGAATGGCACTTGTATCCAATGTCGCTGTGTTGGTTACACGTTTAATATAACTCCGCTTTTTCTTGGGCGATTCTAAATTTGCATCACTTTTCACACCCTCGGAAATACGACTAACTGTCCTTAAACTAATTTTTAAAGCAGCAGCAACACGCTACAAAAAATGAAATAAAATTTCACTATTATTAATATACATTACATATAATTATTAGTAACCTACCTCTTGAACAGCATTTAAAGGCAACAAAGGCCCGTTGTTGTCCCTTTCTTGCTCAAAGTAGTGCATTAACGAGGCCACGAGTTCCTTACACCGACTATTTAACTGTTTGGGCATCTTTATATACCAAAATTGCCTTTATCTACTCGTAAAATGAATAATTTTGTTTTGAAACAAACAGTTGTTGATTTACAGTATGTGGGGCCAAAGGATTTATAAAGATTTGAAATGCCACAAATTGATTCAGTGTCAAAATTAATACAAATGTCAGTTCCCAGTTTAAATAAGTTTCAAGGTGACAATGTGTCAACGCTGCGAAATCGGTTTAGTGCGTTTACATGTCGATAAGTGATTGGAGCGTTTGCAAAACATTTTATTTCGCATAATGCGTCTAAATTTATCAGAAAGCAACTTATGTGATATTTTAATAACACTGTTTATATGACTATTAACCATAATAAGAGAGTAATGACCATTTTACAATTTATATATCACATTAATATGAAACTGCAATAGAGCAATTGTTTGTGATAGAAACCTAGGCATTAGGTCGGGGAATTTTTATCGTGATGACGTGCACGCCACTTTGTTTGGCGTTGACTATACGCTACCGGTATAACGATAGTAAAGGAGCTAGGACTAGATGTGACGCCCAAACGCAATCTGCAGTACAGTGAACCCAGGTGGAAAACTATAATAAAGCTTAGTATAGTGAAAATGAGAAAAGAGTTATCTCAACTAGTAGAAATATCAAAAGGTATGTTATCACAACAGGCAGATGATAAGAGAACGGCTACACGGCAAATACCAAATAGGAAGTGTAGAAGACGAAAATAAGACGATAGAAACCATAAAACAGAAGATACAAGCTAAATCACAAAGACTCCGTAGATACTCGGAAAGGCATGACTATTACATACAAAATAAGATGTTCAATGAAAACCCTAAGCTGTTCTACAGAAATATACTAAGTGACATATAAATCCGAACACCCAGTTTAAATGCTTTTATTTTAATAAAAGTTGGTGAATGTATTTATCTTACTGTAAATAACAAGTGAAAAAAATTGTCAGCCTTATCAGTTGGACATTCCGGGTCTTATACTGTTTTTTTTAATTCACTAACGCTCTAAAAATGAATATTTCAGCCGCAGCAAAGAATCAACGTTGGCGGATTTTGGTTCTTGACATCCTTTACGATCGGTTACGATGCCTAGAGTACGGAGACCTGTACGATTTCGTCAACTTAGTGAGTTTGATAGGGGCCGTATAGTGGGACTTCGGGAAGCTGGACTTTCTTTTCGGGTAATTGCAGTTAGAGTGCAAATAAGTGTAGACACTGTGGTTAGGTGTTGTCAGGCATGGCTTCGAGAAGGCCGTACGCAAAGAGCAAGAGGCACTGGACGCCGCCGTAGAACACCAAACCGACGAATGAGAAGTTTTGGCTTGTTTTCATACCGGCCACACTGGGTCCTCCCTTTAACTCGAGAACACCGACGTAATCGCCTTGAGTGGTGCAGACAACGGTCACTCTGGGATCAGGAATGGAACAGTATTGTCTTTAGTGACGAGTCTTGATTTTGTCAGGGTTAGAAGGCGACGTGGTGAAAGGAGGAATCCACAGTTTTTTGTTGAAAGACATGTTCATCACACTGTTGGAGTTATGGTTTGGGGTGCTATAGCTTATGGTTCCAGGTCACCTTTAATCTTCATCAGTGGTAACATGAACGCGCAGCGTTATATCCACGAAGTTCTAGAACCCCATCTTTTACCCTATCTTGACACCCTGGCAGATTCAACTTTCCAACAAGATAATGCCCGACCACATGTTGCAAAAGTCACAATAGACTTCTTTCAACATAATGCTGTCACATTGTTACCATGGCCACCAAGATCTCCCGACTTATCCCCAATTGAGCACGTGTGGGATATGATGGGTAGGAGATTGCTCAATTTGCAACGTCCTCCTCAGACTCTAGAAGCACTTCGAGAGGAGTTGGTGGTTGCCTGGAATGAGATACCACAGGAGGACATTGACCACCTGATCAGAAGCATGCCTAGGCGCGTTGGAGAATGCGTAGCACATCAGGGTGCATCCACACATTATTAAAGGTCAAAGGGCTTTAAAGCAGTGCAATCATTTTGAAATTTTTATCATTTACTTATTATGCTTCATTAAGTACTTATACAAAATTTTATTAAAATAAAACCATTTAAACTGGGTGTTCGGATTTATATGTCACTTAGTATATACTTCAAAAGAGCATAGCAGTTAGCGTGTATCAAAAAAAGACTGATATAGAGTCTTTCTGTAAAGGAATATGGGAAAAAGGGACAGAATTTAACAGAGAGGCTAAACGGTTAGAGAGAGAAGAACGCCGGAAGGGTAACATAAATGAAATGGCATGGAATAGATTCACAAAGACCGATGTGAAAGGAAGTCTGGGTAAAACCGCTAGCTGGAAGGCACCAGGTCCAGATGGTGTGCAGAACTACGAGCCCCTTCCCACTTCAGTTGGCCCAACTATTGAAATCTTAGTTTTTTTCTTATCAAACACAAATAATAAAAATGGAGCAGGGCGTTATAGGTTTAAAATATTAACAATGAATATTTTAATAATATATAGTAGAAAACACCAACTATATCACTCCCTAATCAAATTTGCAGCATAAAAATAACACATGTTGCAATTACAGCATATCAACGTATTTTCATTTCAATGCAAAATAAGTCTATAATGCATAGGTGGCTGTGAAAAATAAAAGCCATGACAATTGTTTTTATTAATCACAGCTGTCAGAATACGTTTAAAATAGTTTTGGGTAGTTAAGGTTTTCAAAATGGGTAGAGGAAAGGTTATTAGTGAGAAAATTCGCTTACTGATAATTAAATTTTTTAATTCTGGGAAATCAAACACAGAAATTGCAACTTTGTTAGACTTATCGCGGTACAGTGTGAGAAATATTGTTAGAAGATATGACGTAACTGGTTCAGTTAATACGAGTATTAAGCCACGATATGTGAAAAAAAGTAATATCACAAATGCCGACCGAAGAGCATTAAGAAGAATAATCGTGAAAAACAGGCGTGCCAATTATTTACAATTAAGTGCTCTGTGGAGTGACGCTGTTGGAAGGAGAATTTCGAGGTCCACAACTCATAGAGAGGCCCACAAACTGGGATTTAGCACTTGCAATGTACGTTTTCTTATAAAAAAAAGTGAGGTAAAAACCCTAAAGTTGCACAACTTGTTATAGGCCAAAGAAAAGCCACTATTAACTCCACTGCAAAAGAAAAATCGGCTTAGATGGACTAAAGAACATAGACAATGGACACCTCAACAATGGTGTGCAATACAATGGAGTGATAAGACCCGATTCGAAGTTTGTGTTGGTGACAGTCGCAGTAGAGTTATTCGCAAAAAAAATGAGGCATTCCATGTTGGCTGTCTGAAGAGAAAAGTGAAATTTCCAGCATCCATTATGGCCAGGGGCAGTATGTCATCAAAAGGAGTAGGAAAACTTCATTTTATTGATGGAAATGTGGATACAAACAAATATTTGGAAATTTTAGAAGAATCGCTTTTACCAGTGATGGAAGAATGTTTGACATCCGGCCAAGATTTTGTGTTTCAGCAAGATGGTGCAGCGTGCCATACCTCAAAAAAGGCTATAAAATGGATGGAAGAAAATAATGTACCACTTTTGAAATGGGTTTCTAGCAGTCCAGATCTGTCACCTATTGAAACTTTGTGGCACGAGATGGAAAAGGTTCTACGACAACATCCTGCTCGTACAATCACCGAACTGAGACAAAAGCTTCAAGAAATATGGGATTGTTTTACACCAAATTTTTGCCAAAACTTGGTTAACACTCTGCCCCAAAGAATTTCAGCCGTAATAACAAATAAAGTGATGTTACCCAATGGTAATCTTTCAGTTGTTGCTTTGTTAACATCGCGCATTTATTCGCACATTGTCTATTTGTTCAGATGTTATATTAGTTATAGGTCTAAGTGATTTCAAATATGTATTTTTTACGACTAGAGTGTATCTAAAATATTTTTGAGAAAATAAATTGTTTTAGAAGTAAATAGTTTCGTCATGTTTAGTTTATAAAGGCATATTTTGGTACAAATCTTGAAGTGGGCCAACTGAAGTGGGAAGGGGCTCGTTTTGGTTGAAGGTGCTGGATCCACTCATGATGCTATGGCTAATGCTTATAATAACATAATTGATAATCCTGAATCTATCCCCAGCTGGCTGGTGGAAGGAACGACAGTCCTGCTTCCAAAAAACAATAAAACACACGAGGTTCAGAACTTCCGTCCAATAACATGTCTAGCTACCCTATACAAGAACTTGACAGCTATCATTAGTGATAAAATTTATAAGCACCTGACACAAAATAACTTGTTTCCGAGCGAGCAAAAGGGTTGTGCAAGGAGTAGCTATGGTTGTAAAGATCACCTCTGTTGAAGAGAATGCTAGAAAGAAGAATAAAAACTTAAGTATGGGATGGATAGACTACTGAAAAGCCTTTGACAGTGCTCCGCACTCTTGGTTGTTAAGAACACTTGAACTGAACAAAGTGAATGGTATGGTTGTCCGCCTTTTGGAAGCTGCAATGAAAAAATGGAAAACTCAAATAACACTGAATGACTGAATACCTGTGATGGAGCAATAACCTCCGGTCGGGAATATTTCAAGGAGATTCACTGTCCCCGCTCCTGTTCTGCATGGCACTATTTCCTTTAACCAACGAACTCAACAGTACAGGAAAAGGCTATCGACTTACGAAGAAAGACCCTGTATGTCATCTTTTTTATGTAGATGACTTGAAGCTGTAAATCACGAATGATAGTGAACTGGAAGATCTGGTTCAGGTGGTGACAAAGTTTAGCGAGGACATAAGCATGCGTTTTGGGATAGACAAATGTGCCAAAATCGCAATAGAACGAGGTAGAGTGAAAAAGAATGAGAACATTCAATTATGCGATAACACAGAGATAGTAGAGTTAGAGCATATAAGACATACAAATACCTCGGAGTAGAAGAAAATAGTAGCATTGAGAACAAAAAAATGAAAGAAATTGTTACCAGAGAATACTATTCCAGAGTAAGAAAGATCTTGAAGACTCGACTCACAGGGAAAATAAATTTACCGCTCTAGTAACGTTAGCACAGCCTGACTTGGCTTACAGCTTCGGAATATTGGATTGGAAAGACGCTGAAATAAAGGCAATTGACAGAAAAACGCGGAAGATATTAGCAATTCACAACATGCACCATCCGAAGGCAGATATAGATCGCCTATATGTCCCTAGAAAAAGAGGTGATAGAGGTCTAACAAGTATCCATCAAACCTACGAGCTGACCATCATAGGCCTAGGACAATACCTAAAGAGGAAAAAATATGACAAAGTGGTGAAACTGATAAAAGAATATGAGGAGGGACGCTCTAATAAAATATCATTAATTCGTAACGCTGAAAGCTTATTGCAAGTAACAGTAGGCAATATGCAATATGAACGGACCCAAGTTAAAGACACAGTTCTATAGAGAATTAAAACATTGAAGCGGAACTATAAAAAACACATGGAAGAACAGAGAGAAAATAGGTGGTTGGAAAAGATGATGGATGGTCAGTTTGGCAGGCAATATATGGAAGAAGGTATCGATAGGAATGGTACATATAGGTGGATGGAATATTGTTTATTAAAGGGAGAAGCAGAATCCTTACTAGTAGCTGCCCAAGATCATACAATCACCACAAACAACGTAAAACAGCGGATACATGGAGAAAATATAGATGCAAAATGTCGGTTGTGTAAGCAATACGATGAGACTATTCATCACGTAATGACCGGTTGCCCGGTATTAGCCAAAAAGGAATATATCGACCGACACAATAAAGTATGTGCATATTTGCACTACAACATATGCAAACATTTCGGAATCGAAGTATCACAGAACCGGTATGATCACATTCCTAAATCTGTTGAAAAACGTAATGATGTTGAAATTATTTGCGACCATCAAATTCAAACCGACAGGACAATATCGGCCAACAAACCAGATATTGTGTTAAAAGGCTTTTCCAAAAGCAGTGTTACATAATTGATGTGGCTATACTATCGGATGCATCTGTGAAAGAAAAAGAATCTGAAAAGATGTTAAAATACCAGGACCTGAAAATCGAAATACAAAGAATGTGGGGATTGAAAGCATAAATAGTACCAATCATTATAGGCGCTACTGGAACCCTGCAAAAGAATTTGCAGCACCAGATCATCAAGATTTCCTGTAACGAAAAACAACATACCATAAACACACTACAAAAAGTAAAGATAATGGAAACGGCACATAATTAGACGTAGTCTATCATAAATACACCACAACGCATTCGTCCTCAAGGTCTAGGCAAGACCTCGGAGAATAGGATAATTCCTCCAGGCGATCGACGAACATCCACTATGCTAATGGAGTGTAGGTCGCAAAATAATAATAATAATAATAATAATAATAATAAAACGTCTTTATTGGGCGAAGTTTAGCATAAGCCATTCTACCACTTAACCCGTAAAATGTCCATCCAAAAAAATTTATACCAACCACTAAAATGCAGAGTTTCAACATAAAAAATAGATTAATTGAGTAAAACACAGGTAAATCAAGATTGGATAAAAGTATAACATTATACATACATATTGAAGCAGAAGTAAGAGATAAATTTTATGTATGTAAATGATTGCTCGACAATTATTTTTCTTCAATAATCTTTGGATTTCTTGAAATTTAAAGCTTTAGTATCAGAGGGTAAAGCATTGTATATTATAGTAGCACTATAGGTAAAACATTTAGTAAAAAATAAAGTTCTGTGTTACTGTATCAGTAAAGCGAATATCTCGTGAGTGCATAGAACCACGAAATTTTAACTTATCTTTCAAAAATGGGGAATTGAGGTAAGTAAAGCTTGTGAATATAACATAGTAAATGTAATTTAAATGAATTAGGAATAGATAAATAACCATTCCAATTTTATGAACGAGGAGGTAAGGTGGTCATATTTTTTCAAGTTACAGATTAATCTGCAACATGAATTTTGAATTCTTTGTAAGCGCTTGACAGATACTGAATCTAAAAACAGATGATAAACAGTGCCGCAGTAGTAATTTTTGAAATAATTAATAACTCACAGACAATTTTTTTAGTTTTGTAATCGAGAATTTGTTTGTTCAAGTATAATTGCCGAAGTAATATAAAACAACTTTTTGTAACATTGTTCACATGAGGAATAAAACTGGGACATTCATCAAGAGATATGCCTAGATATTTTACAGTTTCACACACTTTTATAATTTCACCATTTAATGATATTGTCGAATACTTCTTAATTTGATTTCTAAATTTTTTAGGAGTGAATATAATTGCTTTTGATTTTCCTGAATTTAACTTAAGATTATGAATGTTTGCATACTTGTCGATAGACCTCAAGTCTTCATATTAGCCTCAGCAATTATTATATTTTCAGTATTAAAATTATTGTATAACTGCGAGTCATCTGCAAAAATTTGAATATTGCAGTGTTTAATAGCCTTATCAAGATTGGAGATATATAAAAAAGTGGCCCAAGAACCAACCCTTGAGGCACTCCCGATGAAATTAAAGCCTCAGAAGAAGTGTTCATATCGATGACAAGTCTTTGTGATCTAATCTTTAAAAAGCTGTTTATTAGAACAACTGATGATTCAGAGAAACCATAAAATTTACATTTGGCTATTAAGAGTGAGTGGTTGATGGTGTCAACGCTTTAGAAAAATGTAAAAGAATTAAGGAAGTAGTTTGATGGTTATCCCAAGCCCTGACAATATTGTCAGTTAGATCTAACAATGCTGCAGCAGTATTATAACCCTTCCTAAAACCGCATTGGCTAGATGGTAGTATACCACATTTCAAAACATATTCATTTATTTGTGTATACATTGCCTTTTCTAATAATTTGGAGAGTATAGGCAGAGTACTAATAGGCCTCAGGTCAGTATACGATCTAGGATTACCTACTTTGAACAAAGGTAAAACAAGAGACCTTTTCCATGCTTTAGGAAATGTACTTTTTTCTAAGCATTTATTTATTATATGTAATATATGTATTGAAATTAGGGGAAAACATAATTTAAGCATTTCAAGTGATACTCCGTCAGTTCCAAATGCATTGGATTTTAAGGTGTAAAATATTGAGCGTAAATCTGAATAATTTATTGGACAGAAACTGAATTTGTGACTACAAAAATAATTATTTTCAAGGAACGAGCTTTTCTGAACATGGATAAATGTTATTGTTGAAAAGAGAACAACAATATTTGTTTATTTCTGTAGGATCTTTGAGATGGGTGGAAATCTCGCTATTTTTAGATTTTTGTATACGCATTAATTTGAGGACTTTATAAAAATTCGTAGAATCATTCTGTTCACTAAGGAATGTTAAATAAGTTGCCTTTTTGAAACTAATTTTACCTAAGGTTGAGTTCCGTAATCTTTTGTAAAATTTCCATGATATCTCTGATCCATCACGTCTAAATTGAGTAAGTGATTTGTCTTTCCTCTTAATTAAAAGTTTCACATCTGGCGTTAACCACTGGGCAAACGGCTTCTTGACTCGCACAATTTTTATGAATATCAAAAGTAGACTTGATACCATGAGTGTCAAATATGATACCTTCTGGTAAATGTCATCTAACTCGAATGATTTATCCCACGGAAAGCTACTAAGATCTTGTTAAAAATTTTCCATATTAAAATTTTTGAAATCCCGATATTAATTTTTGTTTAGATTTTAAATTATTAAAGATTGTTTCGCAAAATACCAAGTGATGGTCTGTAAATAAGTCTGTATTTAGGGGTACTGTTCCAGCATTAATGCAAATTCCAGAGTCACTCAAATATATAGGATTTAGAAAGCTTCTGCAGTTCTCCGTAATCCTAGAGGGTTCATTTATAACCTGGTGGAAGCCATATGTTTTAAAACAGTTGTCTAATTTATTATTGGCGTCCATAAGCCGACAACAATAATTTGATCAAACTTCGGTTTAATGAATGTCAAAATATTTTCAAAATAATCAATTGCTTTAATAAGATTGGTATTTGGAGGTCAGGTAGATCACCCCAAAAGCTAGACTCAAACCACTAATTTTTAATTTTATCCATAAATTCTCAACCTGTGGTATATACTACACGTATTCTTCGATTTTTAACTCCTCACAAATTAAATAATTTCCTACATAAGCGCCTACTCCACCACCACGGCTGCCTCTATCTTTACGAAATAATGAGTACCCTTCAATATTCAACAGATTATCTTGAATGCTATTGTTAAGCTATGTTTCAGAAATACCTAAAATATCAAACATAGAGTTTTGCAGGATAAAAGAAATGTCAGATAAAGAAGGTAGAAGAGAGCGAATATTTATATGGCCAAATTCAAATCTATTCATGCTAGTACTAGACATTAAAATGTATTGATATGAAAAGAAATTATTCTTTGAAAATAAGATTCGGGATGTATGGCTCTCTTTGGAAGAAACTGAAAACTAGGCAATTTTGTGGGTACGTGATTAATATCATAGTTTTTATTATATTTTTTGTTTGCAAATATACAATTAGAACATACATGATCTAATTGTGTGCATGATGTACTATCATAATTTTTCAAACATGTTAGGCAAACCTTTTGATTACAACATTTATTTTTCGAATGATGGAACCTGAATCAGTTTAGTACATGGGGAGACTTCATTATTTTGATATACATACTGTTACACTCTGAAAGCCAATAAGCATTTTGCCATCATTACCATCAAAAATGTGTTTGAACAATCTACCTGAAACCTCAGCATATACAATATACATGCTTTTCAAGGTAATATACTTGACATGGTTAATTTTGATGTCTTCTTGGGATATGCCGTGATTTTGTCGAATGATATGAGCCTCCAGGTCGGTTTGAGTAATTTTTTCATGACTGCGATAACCAACTATTTTTATTTTTGGCCTCAACGTCTTCGGTTCTGAAACTCTGTAAACTGAAGATAATTCTTTTTCAGTATACGATGGAAACACTCTTCAATATTTATTTCAACTGCCTCCATTCTTAGAGTTCTTTACTTGTTCTTTTATATTCATTTTGGACAGATGCAATTTTTTATTGAGGTCATTCCTGGCTTTGAAAAGAATACTGCTCTTGATTTGGAGTTATTATAATACTTTTTATCGATC
Source organism: Acanthoscelides obtectus (assembly GCA_963669975.1). Lineage (NCBI taxonomy): Eukaryota > Metazoa > Arthropoda > Insecta > Coleoptera > Chrysomelidae > Acanthoscelides > Acanthoscelides obtectus. The sequence goes on along the minus strand of CAVLJG010000008.1, from coordinate 59,875,528 downwards.
TTTGGTTTTCAAAGGAGCATTATTGTCGACAGTACTCAGCACATGAAATACGTTTTGTAGTATTAAATTTTTCAATCTCTTCAATTCTGGAGTTTAGTTTCTCGAGAGCAGAAGTAATAGACTCCTTTTCAGTGATGTGACACCTTAACGAATCATATTGCTCTTGAAATCAATTTTCATTTGTCAGTTGAGTTATTGTATCCTTTTCGGTAATCAGCTTTTCGTAAAGTGACAATTTATCAACTTGTTGTTTAATTTCTTGTCTCAGTTGTTCATGAATTCTTTCCAAATATTCACAATCTTTTGAAGTTTTCTTCATAGAATTGACCGAACTTTTTACATCTTCAATAGCAGTGGTTTCACTATCTTCTTCAGTTTTGTTTTTCTTCATGCTCATATTGTACATCTAGTATGATAGTTAGGATTATATCATTTAGGTAAGTGGCAAAAATATCAGAGCAATGTCAAAATTTCATTTAATAGAAAATGGCTGAAAATGATTTCTGTCTTTCGTACCGTCTCTCCTTCAAGAATACGTTTGCAGCCTGACCTCCGAAGTAATTCTATTCAGCAGCGGAAAATTTTCTTTCATAAAATCAGCAAAATATGGTGAATAAGGTGGGAGAGGTGAGTATCTACTTGTAAGATGATATACAGTATTGTGATCGAAAACTTGAAAGAGTGCCAAAAACGGTGTTTACATTCCATCGCTTCAAAATCGGATATAAAATATACAAAAATCAAGTTTGGGGACGATATGGACATTTTTTCTACTGCCCCGGATCGAACTTTTTTAAAAATAAAGTAAGTTATCTATATCATGACCATATATCACTTTTCATTAGGTCACTACTATCTCAAGGACAAAAAAGCTTTGTAGTTTTTAAAAATTGGTTCAGTGGAGGCGTAGCTACAACAACAACATGAAGAAGATGAAAAATCCTCAAGTTTTGTTTTATGACGTTTCAGAGGATCTTGATGATTTTCAGAAAAATCTTTGTAGTAGTGGTTGAAATCCCGGGGTGGGAAGGGTATATGAACATTTTTTGATGTTGTATATTTATGCGCTTCCAACCCTGGTAATTCTATGCACCTATTAGCCGTAAATTTGCTATTAGAACAGAATGATAGAGAAATGTCAATCCGTGTACTCCTGCTCACTGCCCGGCGTACCGGTCCGGCTTATTAAACTATCCGTACTATACCGCACAAAACATATACTCGGAATGAACGATATCTCGGTGCAGAGATGCCGCAAAATTCTATGTTTGACACAAGCGATTACTATAAAAAGGCGAACTCAAATTTTTTATAAAAAAGCTGATGTGGAGTCAACGTCTAAACCAGCAGGGAGTTTTTGAAAGAGACATTTGTTTTTACATTTTTTTGTACAACGTATCCTATTATCACTTCAAATTTTAAATTTAGTGGCATTTTTCAAGGATGTCTTATAATGGCCTCAATTTCCTTCTCACGTCTACTGACGAGGAAGTATTGTAATCGCGGAAAAGTTCGAAAATCAGATATTATAAAACCATGTCACTTATTTTCCTTGGTAGGTCTGTCTATCAGTCTGTCTCTCTGTCCACTAGTCCTTGGCCCGTCTATAACTTGGAATGTACCTCTCGGATTTGGAAGAAATATTCACAAAAAAACAAAAAGCTTTTTAGTTTTTGAAAATTGGTCCAGTGACGGCGGAGAAAAAGGCCAAAGTGACGTACTCCGGCTGATATAGTCAAAATCACGAAAGATGACTATTACGTCATACCATAAATTGTACTAAAGTGATCAATGGACGTACGTCGATGATAAAATCACGAGTCGGAAACGTAATGACAACAAATTTATATTATGTTTTTGCGAAGTTAGGTTATTTCACTGATTATTTTTATTTTCATTTTATTTCATGGTTTTGAGTGATACCTTTGTAATAATTTTAGTGGGGAGTTTTTGTTTTGAAAAAAACAGTTGTGAGTAGAATACCTTAGGACAGGAACACCAAAGACCAAAGTATTATTCGAAAACAACATAACCTGATGCTTTAACATAACCTAATTATTCATCTTTCAAATATGATCGATCATGCAACACGAACACATCGTCTATCTTTGTCGGATACATGCAAATTAGCAATACAGTTTGTTTAGACAATAAATTTCTGTTTGTCTCTGTCTAACATATCAGAAACTTCATTAAATATATTCAAAAATCGCTGACGTTTGTCTTTACTACAGACTAAAATGATGACGTAATCGTCATCTTTCGTGATTTCGACTATAGTTGTGCGTCGCAGTCGGCCATCGCTTCCGTGCTGCTGTGGGCTGTAGGCTGTCGATGCCAATATCGTCGTCCACGAGGGATTAATCATAGTAACAATCCGCAGGTCATTTAATTTTTTGTTATATACATGACGTAGCTAGCTTTTCTCTCAGAATGCTTTACCCCTTAAGCTTCGCTTATGAGAGCAAATCTCTGGGTGACAATTGAATAGCGGGGGGTAGGAGGACGCATCTAGGGGCGGCGCATGTCTCACGATTCAAGTCTCAAGGTAATTTTATACCAAGATTACACAGCAATATCTACCATTTTCGTAGAAAACATGGCAAACTTGAGCGTCTACTCGCCCTCCTACAAATCTACCCTTGTCATTCAATCTAGCCCCGCTGAAGTAAAACATTTCTCGTATTTTTTAAATTGAGCCAGAGATGTCCCAAAATGTTACTACAAATTTTTGTCGAGGAATGTTCATCTATCGGAACTCCTGAGGGGAGTATTTGGGTAACATTATTTATAAAACTCTACATTTTCCCAATATAAACAAGCATGATATTCTTACAAAATCATTCGTTTATTTGAAAAGAATTTCTTGTAGTAACTATTGAAACACGCTTCACTTTTAACTTTCTTGACTTATTTTCTGTATTCTACATTACAGACATATTGATTGATCGGAGAAAACAGAAAAAGTAACCACTATAATATTGCTACCAACCAAATCATGTCTTTAGGCAAGAATGTATTGATCTACAATCACATCTTAGATCACATTCAAATTCACATCATTGATTCTTGTGGTCAGGGAAAAAACCTGAAACGGCTACTTTCACATGCGTCGATCGAACATACCAAGATCCACACACTTCCTCCTATTTTCACGGAAGTATAAAAAGAGAAACTAAACTGCAAAAATGATTAGAGACACATGTACGAGTAAGCTTGCTCTTACCATTCAGGTACAATTGATGACATTACGAGACGTACTTGAAGTTACGTATCAAAATGTTTACTTGTATACTGGTTGTGTGCCGGTACTTTCCTTTTGAGAACGAAGAAGCATTCATTTCATTTCTTGCGTAGGAAATAAGATACAGTGTCAGTGTGAAAAGTATTTTAGTTGTATGAGAGTATGGAAATTACGATTAAATGCGAAATGATTGGAAACCTGGTACTTAAGCGTTGTAATCAATGCCCAAGGTGTATTCAGCTACACTGGGAATAAAGCGGGAATTACATTACGAAACTAGTGGTATGAAACTAGTGTCATGACATTAATTTCACCAACATTTCATGTGCAAGTAGTTTCGTAGTGTCGTGAAATCGACAGTATCGCTGTGATCATGGCGCCGTCAGCATCGAAGCTGTATTTTGCAGTTCAAGATGTTGTCATACAGATGTTGATATATAAACTGAAAAAGAGGATGGCTCGAAAGAAAAAGCGTTGGCGGGTTAGAGGATGGGTAGCAAGGAGACATCTGGGTGCAGTACAGTTAATTTCCGAATTAGCAGATGAAGATCCTGAGAGCTATACAAACTATTTTCGAATGAGTGAAGATTGCTTCAACTTTTTATTGGATAAAGTATCTGACAAAATCACTAAGCAGGATACGACATGTCGAGCAGCATTGACACCAAAAATAAAACTTCAAATTACGCTGCGATTTCTAGCAACTGGGAATAGTTTGAAGTCATTGTCATACGAATTTAGAGTGGCACCATGTAGTATATCAAAATTTCTACCTGATGTGCTAATCGCAATCTATGAAGCATTAAAAGACTACATTCAGGTAAGCAAAACATTTTTATTTAATACAGTTGAAAAGTTAGATACTCAAATCTAAAAATACTCATCAAAGTCCAATTCTCTCTCCGTTATGCTGGCAATAGCTTGAGAAAGTACATCGTTATTGTAACCAGTGGGATTTGCATCTTCTTTATCGTTATTGATGGCACTACTGGCAGAAGCCGTGGACTTTGGTCTTGGTGGCGATGAATTGCGTTGAGATAACGACTGTTGCTTCAAAGAACTGATTCGTTGCCTTCTTATTGTTGATAAAATTATCTCCTCTGTTTCTAAAGCAATTTCCAGAGGAAGCTGTCGTAGCTGTTGAGCTACGGTTTGCCCAAACAGTGCAAACTCATCATTGCCTGCATTAGGCACGTGTTGCGAGGAAATCTGTTCCAATGTATGTACCGCTTTAAGTAGCGGATCTGCAATTTTCCTTTTGTTTCTTGTAGGTGTGCGTGGTATGGTAAACTCATCATTACTGGATCCTGAAGCTGAACCCTGTGAAGCAGTGTTGGGTGTCTAAAACAATAATTAAATTTTGAATTTTCTTTACAGGTACCAAACACAGAAGAATGTTGGAGGGAGATAATGGATGGCTTCAATGATAAATGTAATTTTCCAATGTGTGGTGGTGCAATCGATGGCAAACATGTTCAAATCCGATGTCCAGCACATTCTGGAAGTGACTATTATAATTATAAGGGCACATTCAGTATTGTCCTCCTAGCAGTTTGCGACAGTGAATTAAAATTCAGGTATATCAATGTGGGCCACTATGGTCGAGCTTCTGATGGAGGAGTATTTGCCAGATCAAATTTTAAAAAAAAGTTGGAGGAAATGTCTTTGAACGCCCCTGAAGGAATGGTTTTATTGGGGGACCAGGCGTTTCCTCTCACTGACTATCTTATGACACCATATAGTCGTCGACTAAATTTATCGAAAAAACAAAAAATTTTCAACTACCGACTATGCAGAGCTCGCCGGACTGTAGAGAATGCCTTCGGAGTGTTGGTTAGCAAATTTCGTATACTTGAAAAGCCTATTGCTCTACTCCCAGAAACTGTGGACAAAATTATAAAGACATGTTGTGTCTTGCATAACTGGCTGAAGACCCGATCATCAACCTACATTGAGCCAGGACTGATTGATGAAGAAAACTCAGAAACAGGAGACTTAGTGGAAGGATCATGGCGTACTATAGCACAGAACTCATTTAGGCCACTGGGTAATTTCAGTGGAAACCATTCGAGAAATGCTCACCGGATACGCGAGCATTATACTGACTACTTTGTTGGGCAAGGGCGTTTAGAATGGCAAGATAGGATGATTTATTAAATGCAAAATCATATTGGAAGCTGATAATAAAAAACTTACCAAATTTTCTGTGTTTTCTCTGGCATAACCATCAGTATTTTTTAAAAAATCCATATGAGGGATCCATGGTATTTTAGAGATATACTGTTCATCGGTTGCCATACCAGTAGTATTAGATTTTTTTGTCTTCATTACTTCATTGTTGTAAGTATTACGAAGTGTTAGTATTTTGCAAATTACATCTTTTACACTTTCCATCTGCATAACCTCCATAATTGCTTTGTACCCCGCGTCTCGGGCATCTCTATTTTTGTAGTCAGGGTGTTTTGGATCCCAAAGACACTCGTTTCGCTGGTATTCATTAATGAACTGTATATTTTTATCGGCTGTCCAGCGTTGATTCGCCATTTGTAACGAATATTTCACGATTTCACAATCTGCACGTGCACGGCCACAAAACACACATCCACTCTGAAGCGCTGTCGTGACACTGTTGACATCGCGTACGTTTACTGTGAAATGGGCATACATTGTCGTTCAAAATGCACCGCGAAAGTAACGTGTATGAAAGTAAACCTTGTGAACTTAACATTTACACGAAAATGATGAAACTACTGCCATACAGTTCTACCAACGTATCACGTTAACTGTCATAGATTTTGGTGAACGCGTAGATGCTATAAAATACTATACACATCTACGTAACTAACTCACTTATCCTATGACTGTATCTCTGATTTGTATGCATGTCTTCGTGACCGGTTATTTAATACTGCATTATCGCATAGACGTATAAATAAACGTTTCGACTGCACTGGTATATAGATTATGTTTTGAGTTCGAGCTTCGTGACTTCAGTAGAGCCTTTCAGCCTGGATGTGTATACATTTCGTTAATTGCTTGCAGACTCTCGCAGAAAGGATGTGGATCGACTGTGTGTAGGATAGCAAATATTTTTTTGTTAATCATTTAACCCCCTCACAGTGTTCTATGTTGATAAAGAACACAAACAAGATTGGTTTGGTGTACCTCTCCCATATCTGCTGATCTACTACAAGGGCCATTTTACAAGCTGTTATTTAACTGGATCTGTTGGTGTTATGTGTATGTTAGTATGAGTTAGGCAAATATTAGAAACTGAATTAACCTTAACCAATTCAGCTGAAATTTTGTACATACGTTTGCTTCTCGTAACAATACAAAATAAATTAACTGTCGTCATTTTGGAACCAATATGGTGGATGCTACAAAATAGTGATTCATCATTTCCATAGTACCTAACTCCTATAATATGGGTATCAAATGGATGGGCTTGATGAGACAAACATAATAAGAGTAGTGACGTCATTCTAAACCCAATATGGTGGCCACCGCTAAATGGCGGTTTATAATTTTCATGATCACCGCTATGATGTGGGTATCAAATGAAAGGTCTTAAGGAAAGAAACACAATAAGTAAATAACGTCATTCTAAATTCTATTTGGCGATCACAGCAAAATATCAATTTATCATTATGATTTATATCTGTGGTGATTCCATCCCAACGACACACTAAAATATATATCGAAATTTTGTAATACAAATATAGTAATAAGTTTTATGAAATATATGAGAATTATATAGGAATTACTAATCTAGATATTTAACGTCATAATATACCAAAAAGTTAAAAATAAGTAAAGCAAAAATATATAATTTTAAAAACAAGCTTTTATTTAGCTGTTAAGAAGTGAACTAAACAGTAAAAATGTTTTTTCGGATTGGAAATATTTAAACGACAATGAAGCTTCTTCATCTTAAGATTTCAAATACAAGCGTGTTACAACGTTTTTCCATCCTGTTGTCAAAACGTAACACGCTTCTTTTGAAAACTTGAGATGAAAGAGATTCATTATCGTTTATATATTCCCAATCAGAAAAAAAATGTTTTTAATTTAGTTAACTTTATTAACAGCTTGTTTTTTAAAATGTGCTTTTTACTCTATTTATTTAAAGTAAGAACCGATTGCGCATCGTGTCACGTGACGTTCGTTTAACTTCTGGCACTCTTGACCTGTCTCTCACTCCGCCGTCATTATGTTTCACGTCTCTGTGGGTGTTAATTGTGGTTAGTTATACTGCTCTGTCGCTATTTCAATCAGCAAACCCGATTATTTTGAAGTGGGCTCAGTAATTCGATGTTTAAAGGTAAAAAACCACTAAAATTCACAAACATGTTGCGAAATTATGCGAGCTATTCTGCTATTCAAAATCGCCGGCGGAACCTGCTTCACGACAACGCTCGGCCTCACGTTGCGGCAAGAGCACAGACGCAACTGCACAAGTTTCGCTGGTATTTACTGGATCATCCACCACACAGTCGTGTCTTAGCACCATCAGACTTTGTTTCCATAACTTAAGGAATTTCTTGGTGGAAAATGATATGTTGAAAGAGACAGTTACTAACTGGTTTAACAGTCAGGCAGCAAGACGTGGTCCAAAAGCTTTGGTGTCACAACTTGACAAAAATGTTCAAGGTTGAAAAATGAAAAGTTTTCATATTTTAGTTGGTGTTTCCGACTCCATTAAAAAAGGGTTCTTATAAGTTAAAAAAATAACCCTCGTACACTATCCGTACTTGATCTACTTCAGAGCAGGGTAATTCGACTTATCATCAGTAGTACTTCTTTAACAAACAACCCCAAGTCGCTCTCTTAATGCTATTGATTTTATGCTTCTTCACCATTAGGTCTTTGCTCAATACCACTCCATGATGCTGCTAGACCACGAACTCTTATCTCATTCTTAATGGAATTTAAGGTACAGATACACATGCTCATAAAATAGCATGCTTATAAGCATGCTTGAAAATGGCATGCTCTTCAAACTGATACATTTGCTTGTGTTTAGCATGCTTGTTAAGACCATGCTCTTCTCGATCTTGCTCAAAGCAAAGACTCCGGACACATATGCTATGTAATAGCAAGCTCTCCGTACGTGTTCTATTGCAACAATGGAAAACCAATTGACTCTCTCCACAGAAGTGAATAACGTCATTTTTTTATTGCAATATATTCATATTCGTTAACATATCTTCATACGCACTGTTTCTCAAAATATTGTTTTTATACTGCGGGACTTTGGGTTACACAGTCATTCTTAATTTCGATATAGAATGACAAACTTTAACGTCTTGTCGTCATCCCAGCGCGCCATTTTTGGAACACACACAGGCACCTGCTGCGAACAACTGTTGCTCAATAATAGCATTCTTAAATCAAATTCAAGCGGATAACCAAATGCAAATGGTATTTACCATTTTGGGTTGGTATTTACCAATCCGTTCAAGCGAGTGTAGTTATCAGTTTGGTTATAGGATCCGTGAGGTCACGAATCAGCTGTTATATGTCATAGTTATCACCGCAAAATTGTGGTATTTACCCAACTCAAGAGTAGTTTTATATTTCTGGTTACTATTTGAAATGTGACAAGTTAGAATTTTGCCGGGTATTGGATATTGTTATTGTACTTCAGCTTCATTTTTGAGAAAAATGATACAGGCTGACTTCAGTTTTACCATAAAGTGGAGCACCTTATTAGTTATACTCATTACGGTTGTTGGGGACACTTTAAATGTAGTTCCTATGCTTAACAAAGTATCCTGTGAAGCCATATACCACAAGAATATTAAAATATGGCCATATAAACTCACTAAATGATATCCACCTGTAGGTATACGGTTTTGCTAATTTCTTTTTTCATCATTTCTGCTGAATCAATAAATGTTTTCTTTGACATGCGGAAAAATTTAGAGAATTGAAAGTTATCATAGCTACAAAGCCATGGTTCCATCATTTAAAACAAAATCTGAAAAAAACATTTCTCCAATGAATATTATGAAAGGTTTCTTATTTAAACTTTCCATATACAGTTGTAGACGAAAAAGCACCGATTATTAAGTGATAATAAAAATAATCAGAGATTATATACGCGCTTTTCTAAAATAAACAACTTGCAATAAAACCGCGGTTAAAACCAACGCGTTCAAGCGATTCGTGTAACTGACGTCATCAACCCGTGTGTCATCTTGAACCATATTATAACCGCGGCACATAACACAGAAATTTTGGTTATTCGCTTGGATTTGATTTTAATAAGCAGACCTGTTCACACGCGCTAATAGCACACCCCCTTCCACCCGCGCTGCAGGTAGTATGCCCAAAAATCACACGATTTTTAAGCATGCTCAGAAAAAGTATGCTCTTTTCTTGTAACGTATGTAGGTACACATATGCTACTAAGTAGCAATTGCTCATTAATAGCATGTTTTTGTGCTAGATTTGAGCATGTATACCTGTACCTTTAGGTTTCGCTCTTACGACTGCTAAAAAAACTACTTCTTCTTATATCTCAACTCACAGGTTGAGCTCAGAAAGCTTTTTCAAATATTTTTTGTGATGTGATGACCTTCTACCGTTTGACTGTTTTCAAATTCATTTGAAACGTGTTTTTTTGAAAAAATACGGTACTTTTATTCATTTCTATGAATTATTTATGTTCTAATTGAAATATATATTTTATTAAGATTATTCTTTTTACAATATTGTTTGATATTAAGGGTCGTGTAGTCAGTGATTCCAACAATAATTATTGTAGGACGCCTTTATGGCCTCCTTGATTATCATAGTTTTCTACTGTTCAGTGTCAGCGCTCTATTTTGAGGTTATGTCACAAATATCTATTAGCATCAAATTGTTTGAAATTTACTAATTCAAAAAGAAAACCTGACGATATGGCCCTTAGAAACCATATTTACGAATTTTGGTCGCTGGTCGCTTTAGATGTTTTAGTGGACCGTTGATGATCCTACAGTCCACTAAAACGACTACCCATGGTTACCCAATTCCAATTCCAAATTCCAAATTTAAAATTTGTTAGTGTTAACATCATGCTGATAAGTCAACTATTCAGAATGCATAGCCGGGCTACATGCTGCTTTAGTTGTCTATGCAATCAGTACAATACACAGTATAAGATAAGATTCTACATTCTTATTGAAGTTTTATATCTCTTGCCAGGATCAAACGACTCATTTTACAACAAGAAAAAACGTAAGAATCTGGAAAACTTTGAATACATTTTTCATCAAGATTAAAAATTACGATACCTATGAGTAATTAAAAATATTCACTCAGGCATGCAAAGTGCACATGCACAGATGGAAAGAATTCACGTGTGGCAAATGCTTTGCTCTATGAGCTACCAGCTATTATGAAATAATCGAGTATTTATTTTCTTATAATTATTATTGATTCTAATGAATAAATGATCCGAACAGTTATCGATACCGTTATTAGTTATACATATGCTGTACAGTCAACAAATTGTTATTTCTTAGGTTTGTCAAGGATAGTTGATTGGAGATATCATAATTAGAATTTCATGATCATATGAGTGATAATATCGCCCCACTATCAAGGAAGAAAAAAAGTGTAGAAAAATTGTATCCAAGTTATGTGTAGGTATATTGTAGGCTGTACGTATATGAATGCTTGCAAGTCAGCAGACCTTTCCAAACCAGGGAGCAGATGTATACTTTGATGAGCCATGTATGTGACAACAGAACTGACCAGCTGCTAATAAAATCAAAAACGTAATCGTGCATGAGTAAAACACCTAAAGACAATTTAGCCAAATGTGCCTTTGCCAGAAAGTTGTGAGGTAGTTTGCATTCTCATTTTACGTATATTTTTACATTAATTCTGATTCTGAGGTTAAGTTCTCCGGCATTGAGTTGAAAATGACGCGTTTTTTTTACCTCACAAACACAGTTCCCAGGCTAATTCATAGAATTTTAGAAAATACACCTGCAAAATAGTTGGCGGGTCCATGTGGAATCCGATGAACGTATCTGAAGAGATTGGACTTCGTTATTTTGCTGCTGTGGTTCAAAGGGCGTGTCAAAATTAATACAATTTTGAAAAAACTCACATTTCGTAAAATATATACTTATTTGAAAAAAATATTGGGATCTAAGAAAAAACATTCATAAACTGGAAACAACTCGAATTTGAGATTTTATTCACCCCTCAAAACCCCCATTATCTTGCAGTTACGCCACTGCTTTGCGAAGCTTATTACGCCTGCGCCCAACGGTGGATCAGGACAAAAGTCATAACAGTCATAACACCAGTGTTGCCATACGTAGCGGAATTCCGCTATTTGTAGCGGATTATTTTGAGAAGAGCGGCGTAGCGGCGATAGAGCAAATTAGCCCAAAATGTAGCGGAATTTATTACATACAAAACTATCATATTTATTTCACTGTTTTAACGTTAATAACGTTCTAAATCCTAAATAGGCAGTGGCTAGAGTCTGATTTATTATCACAAGAGAATTATTCCACTTGCCTTTTCTTTTCAATAACAGATGGCGTACGTACTGCTTTCAATACTACAGTATATTCAGATAAGAGATAGACCGGATGTAAACAAAAGGTTCGGGTGATTTTCACGCTAACGCCGCCGTCTCGACGTAAAACAGGCGCCCTCATTGGTCAATTCGCAATTAAATGCCTATGCCGGGCGGCAGAGCAGTCGTATCAAGGCAGAGTCACATTCAGGTTCAGACGTGTTACGTATGTCGTGTGCATCATTGCAATTTGATATTTCTTTGGACGTTTTCGTTTGTTATCATATTAAGTTGTTGAGTTTGTCGTTGTTATTGTTATACCTTGTTATTGATTGTTATTGTTATCAACTGCTTGCGCAAAATGCCCAGTAGTACAGATACTGCCGATGAAGTTGTAAACTCCTGTAGTCCACCTAGGAAACGCTCTAAAAAAAGACACCTGAGTGCAGAAATGAAAGAGGTCATTTTGAATATATATAAGATCGAGCGCGAGGAGAACGAGGCATCAACCATCAAAGAAATTGTTGTGAAGGTTTCTCACAAAGTTGGGGTGTGTCGCGCATCAGAATTTAATGTGTTAAGACAATACAAAAAAATCACACCTTTTCTGAGCCAATGACCAGTAAACATCGCGAAAGTATTGTTAAATCATTGGATGAAGCTGATAAGCATGCGATTAGGAGGAATGTGCATGAATTCTTCTTTAGGAATGAAATACCTACTATAGATAAAGTACTGCAGGAGGTAAATGGAGATACAACGTTGCCAAATTTCAAACGATCAACTTTCCATGCGTTACTGAAGCATTTAAATTTCAAATGGAAAAAACGGGGTCGTAATAGTTTACTACTGGATAGAGAAGAAATTGTGCTATGGAGGAGGGATTATTTAACAAAAATTGGGAAATATAGAAATCAAAACAGGAAGATTTATTACCTTGATGAAACGTGGGTAAACGCAGGACACACTACAAGTAAAGTATGGGTTGATGATTCTGTAACTTCATCCAGGAGGGCCTTTCTAGATGGACTGTCCACCGGATTAAAAAATCCAGCAGGTAAATACGAGTAATAGACAACAATCGGATGTTTTTCAAACCTTGGGAACAAGGTTCTAAACATTAATTCCAGGGGGCAGATAAAACATATTACAAGTAACAAAACTTTTATAACTTTCGATAAAATGCGTGGATGTTTTATTGTCATTTTCATTTGTTAGAACTTTTTTAAGCCATGTTTTTATGTGTTTTCGATATTTCAATAATTTTTAATATAATCTTAAAATATGTCGAATATTATAAACTTAAAAAAAGTTACTAAGATTTATATTGTGTACCGTTCCTAATATTTCTAATCATTTTAATTCATACTTTAAGCTTTATAAAGTTATAATTTGTTAATATTAATATTTGCGCGTATTTCAGGTTCCTGATCATTCATTTTTTAAGGGTTTATAACTTTAAATTAAATTGTGAAGCGCTGAGTAATCATACGACGTTCAATATTCTTTCTTTCAATATGACTAAATAATCCCAATTATAGCAATCTGATACTCATGTCTCAATGTTTTTCCGCTGAATGTGATGAAAACATTTGAAAAAGGTTCGCTTATTGAAATAAATCTACACCAGTTAGTACTTCGATTTCCAGGTAAAGGGAAAAGGCTCATTATCTGCCATATTGGCAGTGAGGATGGATTTGTTGTTGACGGTCTGTGGTGCTTTGAGTCTAAGAAAACTGTAGATTACCACGAGGAAATGAATGGCGAATCGTTTGAACAGTGGTTTTCAAAAATTTTACCGAACTTAGAGGAAAACGCAGTAATTGTGTTGGATAATGCGCCTTATCATTCTCGAATAATGGAGAAGGTCCCAACAACGGCTTCAAGGAAAGTTGATGTTCAAAATTGGCTCCGCTCGAAAAATATCAACTTTGAAGAAGCAATGCTGAAAGTACAATTATTAAGAATTGTCAAGGATCACAAGGCGGAATGTCAAAAATACGCCATTGACGAAATGGCAGCAAGTCAAAATAAAACTGTGCTCCGTTCACCTCCATACCATTGCGAGATCAATCCCATTGAGCTCATATGGGCAGAGGTTAAAAATTATATAGCTAAGCACAATACAACTTTTAAATTTTGTGACCTCAAAGGACTTTTCAAAGAAGCACTAGAATTAATAACAGCGCAAAAATGGGAAAACTGTATTAAGCACGTGAAAGGCAAAGTTGAAAAGAGAATGTGGGAACTGGACAATATTTTACAGGAACAAGTCGAGCCATTCATTATTGACGTTGGTGCTTCAGGCAGCGATGATGAAAGCTCATCAAGCTCATCTTTCCAATAAAAGATGTCGTTCATCAAATTCGGTAAGTTATAAGTAATTATAAAGCTACTGTATTTTTTAATTAATTATTGACATTTTTGAACCCATTTTGGCAAATCCTATTCAAGAATCTACTTTCTGACAATGTTCAACCATGCACATTTTTTTACGTTTTGAACGTTTTAATTTGGTTACATATTTACCTAGAAATCAAAAAATATACTAATCAATATTCTAAAAGCAATTTTAAGAGATATACGATTATTTTTAATTTAGGCTAATTTAAACGCCATTTTGAGATTATATTCGACTGTATTTCACCAAACATCAGGCGGCATCCGAAGCTGGAAATCGAAGCGAAAATTTTGAAACCCTTATGTATATTTACACCATTATATATTTCTTACCCCACCCCCACATGATCCTATATCCATCACCAATCGTATACACATCGAATTGTGCTAATTTACTACAAAGTTACGCAAAGCAGCATCTACTATCTAAAATATGTACTGCGTGACTCTTAATACGTCCCTGCCGAATGTTACAGCGTTCGATGATCACGTGGTCTTGTTTATGTCCGGTCTATCTCTTATCTGAATATACTTTAATCGTTTCTAACAGGTCTCAGCAGGCAGACATAATATTAGGTTTCTCGCTTTGTATTGTATTTTTCAGTTCTGGGTATATACTGTTTAGTTTCGTTTATATTAGTGTTCTTATTTTTGTGTTGATCATTTTATTGATATATCATTTGCTGCAGATTTTAATATTAAATCTTCTGGTAAGTAACAAAACTGCTTAAATATCTAACATATTATAGTTTGATCCAGAAATAAATCTTATTCGCGAAATTTGTTTTTAACGCTTTTTCTTCTGGAAAATAGGAATAATGGAAAGGCGACAGCAGACCATTAACGATTTTTTTAATAAAAATCCTTCTAAAAAACAAACGGTGAAACCAAACGTGGCCGTACCATCCACTTCGACTGCATCTGTGTCGGACTCGGAGCATCCCGAACCTGAATACAGACAAAATAGAAGAGCGGAATCTAGTGGAATCAGATCTGAGCCTGATAATTCGACTTGCGAATCTTAGGATAACCAAGATCCAGAGCAACCTGTTAAGAAAAAGACACGAAAACAAATGTTTACTTCATCATGGCTAGAAGATCCGTTATTTAAAGGCTGGTTGGGACCTATTGAAAATGACAAGTTGAAAGCAAAATGTAAAGCTTGTAATCAAATAATGGGTGCTAAAAAATCAGATTTAGTGTATCATTCGAAATCAAAAACGCATGCCACTAATGTACAAGCAATTTCGAATGTAAGAACGTTACTTAGCACTATTCAGTCTCGGAAGCACGTGAGTTGGAAAAACGGCAAATATTTGCTTGCTTAAAATATAGTCTTTTAGTTGTAAGTCATTATATAAGTTTTAGAACTGGTGATCATATAACAGGAGTTAGTCAATTATGTTTTAAAGACCCAGATCTCTCTAGCTCACTTAAATTAAAAAGATCCAAATGCATAAGTATAATTAAAAATGTGCTGGCTCCTGTTATTAAAGACGAAATAATTTCAGAATTGGAAAATAAACCATTTTCTATTTTATTGGATGAGAGTACAGACCTGAGCAATACAAGACTACTATGCATTCTTGTAAGGTATATTCATAAAAATTCAATAAAAAGCCCATTTATTAGATATAATTAAAAATAAACGCAGATGAAGGTACCGCCAAAGGTTTCTTTCTCTTTTTAAAATATGCGTTATATCCAATCAAGTAAAAATTACCAATATTGTTGGATACTGTTCCGACAACGCTAGTGTTATGATGGGCAATAACGAATCTTTCAAAACTTATCTTTTAAAAGATAATCCTAATATAATTGTCAATGGCTGTATTTGCCACTCTGCTCATTTAGTGGCGGTGGCGGCAGCTGAAAAGATTCCAAGCAACGTTGAAGCTCTTTTACAAAACTTATATTCTTACTTCACAAGCAGCCCAAAAAGGCAGTGTGTTTTTGAAGAATTACAGGAATATTTCAAAAAGGCGAAATTAAAAATTTTAAGCCCTAGTAAAACAAGGTGGCTTGTTTTATCCAAATGTGTTGATAGAGTTTTGGATCAGTGGGACCTTTTGCTTAGCCTATTTAGATTAGCTTTCATTGAAGACAAAAATCCTGTAGCAAATGTAATACTTAATGAGTTACAGAATCCATTTGTTAAGGCGTATTTAATGTTTTTTAAATTCGTGTTGCCCATTTTTAACCAATTTAATGCTCTCTTTCAATCAGAGAAGGTTATGCTCAATATCATATCAATAGAATTTGTACGTCATCTATGTACAAACTTTATGCGACCAGAATATTTTAAAATGAGAAATTATATAAGTAATCTAAATCCTAATGATCCCCACTGCTTATTACCAATTGAACAAGTGAATGTTGGTCCGCATACAATGGATGCAATAAAGCACTGCAATAACACGGCAATCGAACAATTTAAATTAAAATGTGTCACATTTTACCAAAAATCGGTAGAAGAGTCCCTTAAAAGATTTCCTACCAGAGACAACTTCTTTTCAGAGCTAAAGTTTCTCTCACCGGTTGATGTGATGAACAATCGTCTTATTATAAGTGATGCCTTTCATGACACCGTTTTAAAAAAATTTGTCCTTCATATTGAAACCGAAAAGGCAATTTTTGAACTAAAGAAAATATGTATATTTTTTAGTGATAGTGAGAAAGAGGAAATTGTAAAAACAAAAACGACCTCAAAAATTTTAATGACGAATATTTATTTCGCAATATAGGTAAACTGCTCTAATCATTTTAACATTGGCTCATGGAAACGCTGATGTTGAGCGAACTTTTTCTTATATGCTTGATTACAAAACAAAAAAAAGAAATAAAATAATACCATCAACTTTGTCTGCACTACTTACAATTAAATTAGACTTGGAATCAAAAAAACAGTGCTGTTTATCCTATAGTTTTAATTAGAATCATTTAAACAAATATAAAAAGAATTTATATAATGTAAATAAGGAAGAACAAGCTGAAGAAGAAGTAATTTCTGATTCTGACTGAATAAAATAAGCAAACGTAGGCATTTCCACGTTTCTGCTTCTTCTTTTTCCTTATTTTTTGTTTTTTTTTTTCTATTAAGATTAATATATTGGTGATAGTTTCTATTTTTTTATTAGTTCCTAATTCTAAACCAAAGACAGTTTTGTTTTTTTAGAGGTATACTTTTTATGTTTTTACGAAAAATTGCAATTATATTATGTTACTGTTTGTATTTTTAGTAGTGTTTTTAGACAGTGTTTAAAAAAAAGTAAATATGTAAAAAATATATTTATTGTTTATTTTAAGCCTCCCCCCCCTATTTTAAACTTCGCTCTGGCAACACTGCATAACACTCATAACCTAAAAAGTTTTGTTTTGAAAAGAACAAGAGTGTATTTTTAATTGTTGTAAACTTTAGCGAAATAGTGGCTCAAACAGCAAAAAGCGAACAATTCGTTATTAAAACATTCCATAAAAATAATAATTCTTCGTGAAGCATGGCTTATAGGCCAGATTCAGATAGTGATTCAGATTGTTTCTCAGATGATCCAGACTATGAATATTTCAAGGTATGAAAGAATTTGGTATCAGTTATTGAGCGATAAAAATTCACTTAGAGCTCAAATGATTTTAGACACGTACCAGACAAATAGCAAATCAAAACAAATCTACCCAAGTGTTATCCGAGGCTGATCGTAAAGAGCAAGAATGCCAACAGCTATACAAATCTATCTGCAATGGAGATATTGCAGCAGTACAGCAAGTTCTACATAGTGGTAAGCAGATCTCAGATGACATACTATGCATTGCTCTCCTACAGGCGAAGTGCCTCATCGCATTTCCAGGGGACTCACAGAAAATATCAGAATCAGATATTAATGTAACTGTAACGAAATTCTACCTATAAATTGTAAGCAGAATGCCTACCATTATGTAAGACAGATGTTTTGAATTTTATCAGGAATCATTGATTCCTTATCTATCAGATGTGCCAGTAAAGCCTAGGGCCTCCTTTATGCAAATAGCCTTGCTACTGTATGTTGTCTAAAAACTTTTTAAAGTTTAATCTATTATCGTTGTCAGTCTTGCTTAATTCGGTGGGATCACTGGTAGATACAGTTTAATATATGTTAAATGCATGAATATATGGTATTTGGGTTTTCAGTGTCAACTAAGAGAAATAGTTTGTTTTGTTGTCATATTCATTACGTCACAATTGTATAGTGAGATACTCATTTGAAAAGGTCATAATATTTTGATTTTGACAGTTTTTATAGGGACCAGGGGGAGATACTTTAAACATGATACACTATTACAAGTCTTTCAGTTCCATTGGTATTGAAGCAAGAATTGTGTAGATTGAGAGTGCACAGCTTTCATTTTTGCTAATATTTCGTATTGTAAAGAAATAACAAAACGAAGCAAGTATGAAAAAATAAAATTTGACATTAAAACTACCAGAGAAGTGATGCCAGAGTAGTGACAAAAATGCACATAATATCAAAGTAAGATACGTTTCACGAAAATATGTAATTTGAAATGTGCCAGGTGAGCCTGAAACAATTTTCCAGTAACACCAAAAACGTGTTTTTATGTATTTTTACAATTTTTTAGTTGCTCCTTCCATGAAAATATGCTATAGTGTGTATCTGGTATACAAGGAGTATGCACATATACCAGTTACACTTACAGAGATTCGATGATATTTGTAGTGAATGTTGGGAATTGATCATTCCAGTGCCTTTTGTTAATTTTCGAGTGTATTGTGCCTGAATCTTGATGGTTTGCTGCTCAATTTGCTTATGTTTTTTTTGTCAGAATTTGAAAACCCCAAATACTGTATATTGACTCTATGAGTTTCATTAGCATTGTTGAGGATATTATTCTTGTTGTTGAATATATGTGACATCAATCAATTATTATAGGGTATGATATAAACTCTCCTGTATATGATAACTGGACATCAATTCAGTTAGCTGTATCTTTTGGAAAGTATGAGATTACTGAACTCCTAGTTGCGAGTGGTGCCAACGTGAACTCTGATAGAGGTAATATAAAGATTGATTACTTATAATTAGGGATTAAAAAACCAACCGAATTTAATTTTTAGATGGGTATACAGCTCTCATGATGGCTTGCAACTGTCCAAGCCAAACATCTCCATATTCTGACACAATGAAAATAATAAAACTATTGGTAGAAAAAGGTGCTAATGTGAAATCAATCAACCATAAAAGAATGACAGCTCTGATGTTAGCAGCAAGCAATGGACATCTAGTAGCTGTCAAATACTTACTTCCTCTTTCCAATAAAGATGCTGTAGATAATCAAGGATGGAATGTAAGTCCTGATATTTTCATAAATCATAATAATTTTCAAGTGACGGTTAGGTTGCGGTCGATTTATTTATATTTCTGTTCACTTTTACACTAAACTAAATTCTTATTATAGGCGCTCTATTGGGCAGTCAGCACCAACCAAATAGAAACTGTAAGTTACCTGTTAGAACAAAATTTAGATTACAGTAAACCAGATGTAAGAAATAATACCGCTATAGACATAGCGAAAAATAGTAATTTAATCCAAATTTTGGAGTTATTTCCTAAAGAAAAGGAAGATGTTATATTTTCTACCATACAAGATCGAGCATTGGCGTTTGAGGAAAGCTTTTCTTTGTGGAAAACAGGAAAAAGGTAACAATATGTCATATTTTTGTTTTATAGCAATTAGATTTTATATTATTACTAGTATGTATTCAGCATAATTGAATTTAATGTTCCCTGGGAAGGGCTATATTACACATTAAATTTTTTGTATGCTGAATGTCATGCAAAATATATTTGAATCACTAAGTAATTTATTAAAACATTCCCTTTTGTAATTGCTTACTTCTTCATAGAGTTCTTAATTTTTCTAGGCCACAGTTCTTTGTAGATATTTGTAACATGCTGTATGGCATTATGAGTGAGCCATTAATAGAGTTACTAGCTAAGAAAAACATTACCTTGAGTGAGTTTTTATCTATAACTGACGCAGATCTACAGAATCTAGGTGTAAAGCTTCCCTATCAGAGAGCTAAAATACTTGGAGTAATATACAAATTCCATAAATATCCTTACCATCCAAAATCATTGTATGTAATGCCTCTAACTGAAAAATATAGGTGAGTAAATACTGTAACTATAGTTTCCAATGTACATTGAACATAGAACTTTGCAGCAATCATGATGTTGCAATCCAAGTACTGTCAACAGTTAAGCAAGTCATAGCAATGGAGGGAAGTATAGAGTTTATTTTGAAAAACTTCGATGAAAGCCAAAGGTTTCAAAATGATAAAGACCTTGCTAGAACATTGAAATCTGTAAAACACAATATTGCTTTGTGTGAGAAAAGCACCAAGAATCTGATGCAAAGAGCAGAACAGGTGAGAGATTGAGAATATGTAGGTAAAAATAATAGCAAATTGTACTTCTCACGTGTTTATATTTTTTTTATTTTAGTGGGATCGAACTATAAGACCAGCTGATCTTATTACTAAAGATTCTTACAGTTGGAAAATACGATTTCCATGGAGGAAATTAATCTTCTCTTTAACTGTCTGCTCAATAATATTTATGTTCAAATTGTGTAAGAAATAAATTTTATATTTTGTTTTTCAGTATTAATTAGTCATCAGCTGCCTTTGTTTTTAGGAGATAACTCATTTGTGTCTCATCAACATAGGTATGTATATGTTTATTCAGATTTGTCAAGTAACTCAGATTGACAGATTAGTCAAAGATCACTAAGCTGAATTGCATATAAATCAAATAATATAGTAATTGCAATTTCTTTGTAAGATTTGCTTGTGTCAACTTTAAGTGCCCATAGACTGTTTTATATTCCAGAAAGACTTAGGCCGTTTACACACACACCGACTATACCGGTGCCGGTACCATTTCCTGTGCCGGAAAACATTAAATTTCACATACGCCCAGTGGCGACGCGTGAATTTTCCTAAACTGTTACCAAAACCAGATGTGAAAAATCTTATTAAAAACAGTTTATTTTGAACCTCCCAAATATAAGTGTTTGCTTATTTTAGGTATTTTATTTAAAATATTTTTAAATTAACGTAAACATTTCTGGATTGAGCGTCTGGGGCACTTGATATACCTCATCGTCTTATGCTATGACTAATCCAAACCCTCCGAAAAAACAGTCGACGTTTCTAGATGTTCGGAAAATTCTTGATCTTTTTTGGCAATAAATGTTAACAATTCCCTGTAATTTCATCCACTTCAAAATGAACGGTAATTCCTGTTTTGCCAAAAAAACATACGGTATCCAGAAGTGTGCTGCCTATAAGCTTGGTTAAGACATGTTTCGATTCTTGTTTTGCCAAACTGAATTAAATTGGCTACACATCTCACATGTAAAGGAGAAATTTCATGTCTCCTCTTTAGAGCCCTAAATAAAACAGGAACAATACAATCTGTTTTTTGGCAACCACATAACCAAGAGTTTCCATATACCAACTTAATTTAAAATATCAAACTACCTTTTTTTATTCCTTTTTAAAATTATCTAAAATAGGTTTTGGTCTTCCATTCTCAATGATCTCATTTTTTTCTTAAAAATGATACAAGGAGAATGACTTTTCAAGTAGTTGATCAATTACTCAGGTGACACTCATCCATGTTTAATTTCACGCACACTACAGCCGGTAACCAAAACGGCTACTAACGAGTGAGAAGTGAGTAACCAAATCAAAAAATCGTAACAAGCCCACATAATAGTCGCAGCGCCCCACGCACTCGGGCGACCGCGATCAGACACGTGCCGGTACCGACGGACTACCAAGTGTATCCATAAATGAAAACGGTAACAACCCACAACCAAGTCGAGGCGAGTCAGCTTCATCGTGTTCG
Source organism: Acanthoscelides obtectus (assembly GCA_963669975.1). Classification (NCBI taxonomy): domain Eukaryota; kingdom Metazoa; phylum Arthropoda; class Insecta; order Coleoptera; family Chrysomelidae; genus Acanthoscelides; species Acanthoscelides obtectus. The sequence goes on along the minus strand of CAVLJG010000008.1, from coordinate 59,853,447 downwards.
CAAACCTAGACACTATAGGGCGCATTATTTTCGTGGGGCTAATTTGCTATAATTTACTGAATTACTATTACACATCGCTGTTGTAAACAAATAAATGAAATTGTTTCACAGTACTTAGTCATTAAATATTTATTTTTAAGAATTTTAACTGTTACCAACGGTAACAATGGTTACATGGACGCTTCGCCACTGCATATGCCGACAATTTTATTCGGTGTTTGGCAGTGGTGAAAGAAGATGTATGTTTCTGCTCGTAATAAACGTTATCTCCTTGGGCTATTGCATCTCAGGAGGAAGTATCGATAACCTAAAAAACAAAGACAGCACTGGGTGCATCCTCTGCTGACTGTGAGATACTTAGAAGGTAGCTTCTACACGCTTTTTGAAAAACTTAGGGAAGACAACTCCAAATTCTTTAATTACTTTAGTTTGAGTATACTATTGACTAGAGAATAAATAACAAGGTTAAAAGGTACAATAAATATTAAACACCAACCGATCCTATTCTTTTCCTACGAGGTTAATGTGTTAATTATACACTAAAAACTTAGATGCGTAAAAAGAATCTCGGCATCGGCACGCCTGAGCATGTATGAGCAAGTATAATATTATAAAACAGTGAAATCGGAAGCCGGTGCGTTGCCCGACTTTCGAGATCACCACCGCTTGCATTAACCGGACTCCGTGACCGGACCAGGCTACGGGTAAAAATATTAATTTCATTACATTGCATTCGGTGTCGGCAACTTTACCGGTCCCGGTTTTGCCGGTGTGTGTGTAAACGGCCTTACGGTATGCGTACACCAAAACCGATTTTTCGGCCGATGTCGGGCCGGAGCTATTCGGACGACTGTCTCGGACGTTCATCTGCATACACTACCGCCGTCATCGGACGTTGCCCGTCGGACGTCATTGTTGAATACAGATTAACATATTAAAGACGTGTTTTTAAAATGGAGGATTTCGAAGAGATGTATCTTCTAAAAAATTCGTACAGCCATTTAATTCGTCGGGGTCGTCAAGTGTGAGTTAATGAAATACTTGTGCACAGAAAACAAGTAGGTGAATTTCACCACCTATTCGAAGATTTAAAATTACAAACTTTAGAATGTGTTATACATTCCAGTATTTTGGTCTCTGAAGTTGCTCCATATTTTTTACTCTTGCAATCGCTATATCGATTTCCAATGCAACTTCAGCCCATAACCGTTTTTCAACATCTCCATTATTGTAACTTTTGAGTTTTGGCCACAGCGGCGGCCTATTATAAACACAACCAATTAATTTTTCAATATCCATACTTGAAACAATTCATCTATTGTAATTGCCGGCGCACTGCCGAGTAATCCAACAAGTTCGGACGTTCCTGTTTATCGGCCGTTGCCGACCGTCAACGGCCGGTTGTAGAGGTGTACGCACTCTCTTCATTTTACATAAGTTTAATTTTATCGACGGTTAATGGCTTAGTATAGTTCGGCCGATAACGGATTATGTGTACGCCAGCCGTTCTGCTGATCAGCTTTCCGAATTTTTGGCACCAGTCAAGACTTCATTAATTTAAATAATTGCATATCACGTGCGTGTCCATTAGCAATCAGTCAGTCGTAAAAATGCCTTCGATTTGGGGTTATAGGATAAATAAAGAGTAATTTTAACAAACTGGTATATTTGACACTTTTGATACAAAATTTATTTATTCTACTTAAGATTATAATATCACATTTCTGATGTGGATATTACAACCCACAGGTATTACTTTTAAAGTAAATGGTACGTTTGCCAACTTCCACATAACATGCTTCTGTCCAAATGTTTGGCATATAGCCTCGCATACAGGGTGTAACAAATTTAAATCATGTATGCAGAGAAATCCATGCACCAATGACGTCGTAATGTGTACGAGAGAGAAGCGTGCAATACTTATGTTAGAAAGCTTAGCAACTAGAGTGACATATTGCACGCTTCTCGCGCTTCACTCTCGTAGACTACCTCATCAGTGATAATTGGATTTCTCTGTATGTACAATCTGGTCAGTTATTTATTGCTCTTTAAGTGGAGGTAAATGGTCTGCTTTAAAATAAAAGACACATTTATCACTGGGCCATAAAAATGCATTTGAAATAAAAACTATTTTCCCAATACTATTAACTAAACAAAATATGTTATACCCTGTAATCTATAGATGACTAGTTTACCTCTCAATCTAGGTATATAACAATGTTCATAGTTTGTCCGTAATTTTAAATCTTTGTATGCAATTCACAACCTTTCTAAGTAAAACGTTAATTTTAATTTTAGTTATCACTAAAAAATCACTGCTTTGAAACCAAGTAAACAAAAAACGTATCTTTCTTAAACAGAACTTTTTAAAAAATAACTGAAATATACCCGCTGTATATGCAAAATAAACATTTTAATATAATATTGACACTTTTCTTCTAATTTTTAGAACATAGGAAGTAATATCAGATTTCATTTCTGATAAATCATGCTAGTTTCTTGCCAAAGCATGGTTAACAACTTAAATTGGAATTCCCCGTTATTTTTAAGTATATACAAGCCATATGCCTTATCTTTTCAAGACGACATTTGAATACATTATTGACTAAAATTCGATTATTGTTTTCCATTGATCATGTTTAGCATTTCATTTAGTGATTTTTTAGTATTAAAATAAGATTTCTAAGCATAAGTAATTAGAAAAGTTTGGAGATCACCAGTATGATTAAACATGATATATATGAAATAAGCTTACTCGAGTTTTGAATATTTCTTAGTTGTTTACTGTCTTCAGAGATATTCAACGGTTTTTAAAAGTTTTCTATGTGTTGAATGTTCAGTAATTGTACCATATGAATACTAATAATTATTCACAAATGTATGAATCTTATGTTGATTTGCAGTCGATGAATTGGTTTCAATGTTCTATTCCTTGTAATTATTCGACTATTCTTCTATGACAAATACAATAGTATTATTTTTATGTATATTTAAATCCTTTTCTTTATTTCTGCCCAGCATTATTTAATATAAAGAATGCTGATCATATTGAACTGAAACCTTCAGATGGAAAATATCAATAACCGAACATTAGTCAACTATTATATTTCCTTTATGAGTGCATAGAGGAGCGCTAATATTTATTTTGCCTCGAAAGCAGTTGAGCAGTGATTTCTCTTGTTTTCTTGCAAGCTTCTTTTGTTGACACTTCCTCTATGCTATAGATGCCCTTTTTTGCCTAACATCTCCTTCTAGATTGTTGGCTGTTGAACACATGGGTTATTTGAAAAACTACTTAAGTAGGGTGCTTCCTCAGCTTATAAGTCTTTGAGAGATAAAATTGTGTATAAATATTAAAACTTAACAATTCTAATACTTTACAGTCACAGCCCTATTAGGATTTGGTAGATATCAGTAGAGATCATCTCCTGCCATGCTGCTAAGGAGCTTCTTTTTGTCTTCTCTCGGTTCAAAACAGGGCTAAAAAGAACAGTTATAAATTAGGCACCACATTTTTTTTTAGCGAAGTTATGGATGGATCAATGAAACCCAGGTGATAGAGGACCTCAGTATCTATCCCTTTTATGCGACAATCAATAGGTCAAGAGATAAACGCACTTTTGCAAAACTGAAAGAAATTGGGCTTTAAAACTTAACTTGTGCAGTAGTGTCAGGTTTCTGCGATTCTTTCTGAATGTATATGAAACTGCATAAATGGTTGAATAAAATTTGACAACTTTTGCTTGATAGTTCTGTTATCCCATCATTCAAGGGCTGTCAATAAAAAATTTACCATACTGTTTCCTCTAAAATCTATTGAATAAAGTATTATATTCCATGATGAATCAATGCTGCAAATTATATCCGCCTATGATGAAAGCATCATATCGAAAGTTGCTCTTCAGTTATAAAAGTATAAAAATAGTTTAACACGTTCGATGCCTACTGAGACTGGATTAACTGTTCCCAATAGCCAAATACTTTTTTCGCCCATCAGACTAATATTGGTATATGTAATCATTTTTAGTTATTTATATTGGTATCGAATTTAAAAAAGGTGTATATTGGTAGAGAAAAAAAACTGTCCTCGATCGGAGCCGGCGGCATTCAAATCAGGATTATTCGTATCACTGCCGATGACTCCGATCGGAGCCATCGGCACATGGTGAAGGTCGCCGATTGGCTCCGATCGGAGTCATCGGCAGCGAACGTGTTAAGCGGTAGAGTTACAATTCATATTTGAACATTAATGTGCTTGCCCAAACTCCTATGAATGTACCTATTGAAGGAGTTAAATGGTCCTCGTGGTTCACAGTGATGAGAAATTTTAGCTATAACCAACCTCAATCAGGTCAGGCAATCAAAATGAACCTATTTCAGAAGGCAGATGACTCAATAAAGAATAATCGTAGCCGTAAACCGTTTAGTTTTGCTGAACTTGCAAACTTACGTTAAAAATCGAATGTTTTCTAAAAATTCACAAAATTGGAAATATCTCCTAAACTATTAAATGTCGGATAACACTTACGTGTATATTATAGGCGTTATTTCGATATGTAGGTATTGGAATATATGGTTGATGCTTAGTTATACTTCTAAATTGTAATCAGCATGGAATTAGCTATGTTGCTACAGATACAATCTTACGAGGTTAAAAGTACTAAAAGGGCAGGATACAGAAGATCGGCACTGGCTCAATATTGGCAACAATACAGTTCACGGTTGTCAACAGTTACAGTTTGGTGGAGTTGTCAAAAAAACAATATATTCGAACAAAAAAACTATCTATTTTGTGGCATTCAGACCTAAATATTGGTTACCTTTAAACTATAGGTTTGCTTTATTTGGGCAAAAATAGTGTAAAGGGTACTCCAATAGGTATTTCGAAATCGCTTTTAAATAAATCCAATATTCCTGACGAGATATGATTATTCATATTATCTTAATGCACAAGTATGAGATTTATGCTTTTTAACTAATATTCTCGAAAAAAAAAATTAGCTCATTTCACCAATAACTTGAGTGTTTTGCTTCAGGTTAATAGTTGCCTGCGAAATTTCTGAATATAGTTTATTCTTGTGGAGTCCCACAAAAAATGTTAAGTAGAATTAGAGCGCATGATCTCACATTGTAAGAAATCACCCGACAATCAGGTAAATGGTAATTTCAAAGTTACCTTTTCCGTATACACATTGCTAAGGTATATCATTGTCCAACTGGGGCCACGAAAAGTCCATATTTATGGTAAGGCTCACCGGAACATTTACCATGTCACCATTGTATTCCATAAAAATATCTCTAATGAGAATGAACTTTTGTACATTTGCACAATTCTAATGCCTGCCTCCATGATAAATGCCCCAAAGTTAAATTCCCGGTTCTCTAGATGACACGTGTAAATCAAACCGGTGCTCTTCTAACAACGTTATCTTACCGTTTCGCAAATGTTCATGTTACAGCAGTTCTCAATTGTGATTTCACACTGCTCTGTTGTGGGCTGTGGCCTATACGTCAAAGGTGTAACGTTCTTATTGACGATGATGCGTTTCTTTATCCTTGGCCTCCTTTTGTAAATTGTACGGATGTAGACAACTAAAGAGATTATGACCAGTACGCTCAGAGAGAGGAGAGCCCCCAGGTAGAATTGTGGGTCGTTCAGTTTGGCTAGGATGTTTTCTCTTTGTTGTGGATCAGCAGATAGGAATGCTGCTGTCCTGTTCCTGTGGATGTCGCATCTGAAATAGTTGAAGAAATTTAGTATGCAAACTTATTTTAGAATGCCGTTTATAAAATCAATTTCCCTGAGACAAAATTGCTTTTAACACGTTAAGCGCCAAGCAAAATATTAGAAAAATGCCCATCCGGCCAAAGCGCAGAAGTCCTGTTTGCAATAAATAATGTGTCTAATCTACCGTCTTCGTCAAAAGTTGACACAAGACGGGACCGAGATGTACTGAAAAAAAGAAGGAAAATCACATGAAGTCAGATGGTATTGTAAAGGATGTTACAATAAAAAAAAATAATGGGTGAAATACCAAAGAATGAAATTCCAAAAGCTACTACATATCGTGGCAGTTGTGAAGGAATATGACCAATAGAAGCCTCGTCATAAGTATCAACAATATATGAATATGCTTATTGAAAAAGTTAAAAGTGATGATGCTTTAAATGACTTACCGGCACTGGGTCTCTAAGACATCCGACAAAGCTTCTTGATTTGTACAATAAGACTGACATAACGCCCAATCATATTCGCATCTCTCGCCAGTAAAACCTTCTGAGCAATGACATTTAGTTTCTGTTCGAGAATAAGTATAACACTCTCCACCATTTAAACAGTAACTGAAAGAAAAACAATAGTGTGATTAATAAACGAAATCGCGAAACCTACATAATTAAAAAATGCAATAGTGGTGCATTAATGAACCACTACAAACTCCCTTTGCCCCAATTTAAACATTAAGGTATATCGCACTGATCTGATGATTTCTAACATGGATAAACCGACGTCATGTATATACTGAGTTGCACCGATACAAACACCTAATGTTTTAACAGTTTTCCAAATTAGTATCGGAAACAGCATCTCTATATTTTTAAAAACACCGTCAAGTAGGTTGACTCTGCTCTTCCCAGGCAACACCGTCATCGGTTCATGACGATTATGTTCAGCACAAGTTAGGCCCTCTGAGAAAAAAATTGTGTGTGTACAACAGAGAATTTAAACGGATCAAGTCAGCCAAACAGATCCATACAATTAGTGCATAGGCATTATTTCCCTGCTCGACCGGTAGTTCATCTGGCAGCGTCGCCTCTTCCCGTTACCTAACCCGGCGCGTTAGACGCGGCAATTCGGCAGTAATACCAGAACACTCATTAAGGCAGGCACGCCGGCGGAAGCAGAAGCACGTGCGTATAAAACACATTTCGTTGTAAAGTAAAGGGAAAATAAACGGGCATATAAATATAAGATCGAAAAAACATTATATCTAATTTTGGAAATGTTTCGCAATTACAATACTTTCTCTCCAATCAGTGTAGGAAGTAATAGATTACTCGGGCTTCGCATTTTGATATTTTCTTGATTTAAAATATTTATAAGGGAATACTAACCCATCACATTTATTTCTTTGGCACCTGTCACCATCAAATTGCTGATCACAGCGGCACATTGGTTTTCCAAGTGATGATAAATAACAGATTCCAGTCAGGCAGTAGTTGTAGCATATGGATGTCTCGCACTGTCTACCCATAAAGCCACGTTTGCACTTGCAGTAATGGCCTACCAGTTCTCCACCGTTTAAGCATGACTCGACCTGAAAAAATAATCAAAAATTAGTGGAGATATTATTGCAACAGTGGAATCTAGCAAACACGAGTAATACATAGTAAGTGCATCGGATAAAGATTGTTGTCCGAGGGATGAAAAATCTAAAATGTGGCGAGTGCATTTTACAAATATAGCTACTTCTTCTATGTAGTCCGCCAGATATGCCTGCAGATATGGTGCAATATTTTTTCGTAAAAATTTGATCAGCAGAATTCATTTGGTAAGTTAGTCAACGTTGTAATATTTAAATCTGCGGATCTAAGCTAAATAGATATAAATCCCCTTGACGTTCCAAAAATAGCTATTTTCCATCATTCTTACCACTTGTTCTTCTTCTGCCATTCTATTGGTGAAGTCCAAGTTCCCAGTTCTCCTCTTATGTGTCTCTAAAGCTTTTTCAAGTGAAGTGCAGTCCGGCTTCTCTTTAACAATATTGTTGTTTGCTACTAAACCCATGGGAACTTTGTCAAACTCTAAAAGCTTCAGTGGTTCTTCATGTTGGTCAAAATTCTTGAAAAACTTGTACAACCCTGCAACATTCGAGTAAAAGAATTTATGAGAAATTGTTGATATGACTTTTGAACTGGTCAGGATCTAGTATACGTAATCTCGTATAGATCTTTCTTCACTCTTAACACCCTAGGGCAAATGTCACACTATCAGTATCTACTGCAATCTGTCAGTATTTATCATGAAATGTGGTGTGTGTAGCCAGGTCTTCGGTAATTATTGATATATAAGGTTACGTAGAAATCTATAGACACAGACGGAAGGATTGGGAATGATCAGTAAATGAATAAATACTGATTGTATGACATTCAAACCAGGAACGAATAACCGGTCTTACGAACCATTTCTCAATGTACGGGGTGTTCTGACAATACGGCCTTTCCATTTCAGAAACAAAGCTAAAGTGCAGTAAAACAGTAGCGAAAAAAGTGAAAGAATTGAAATGTGCGATTTCCGTTTTTCTCGAATCCAATTTATAAACAAACGACTCGATTCACCTAGAATTAGATACTGATGCAAGCCATATGTCTTCTCTTAATCTTTTGCGGGATTTTTTTGAAACCTAATAACTCTGTCATCTGATGACTCTGGTGTATAGTGTTACTCGGAAAATTGCTTATTTTTACAAGAACTATACTCTTAATAACACGTTGTATAGGATTCTATAACCGAGTTGAAAAGTGAACCAAAAGCCTGACGGGTTAGTCTAGCAGGCCAAAAAAGTGATCTTGTTGATAAAGCCGTTTACCTTTGTTATTGATGTCTGTCCAATAAATAGCATCTTCATCTACAGCCATCCCAAATGGTTGCATAGTGTTTCTCTCCACTTGCACTCTTCTGTCCTCTCCATCCAACCCAATACTTTCTATTCTCCCAGCGATCGAGCCTATTCTCGAATCAGCCCAATAGAGCCTTTGAGCCTTGTAATCTATCGCCAGTCCTTCTGGTGATATTATGGAGGTGTTTACGAGAACTTGATGATCAGTGCCGTCGAGTTTTGCTCTTTCGATTGTGGGCTTCTTGCTGGGATTGGTCCAATAAATATACCTGAGATAGAGAACCTTGTATTAAATAGGTTGATTCGGCGTAATTTCAAGCTACGCACGAAAACGATCAGTATAAACTGAAATTTTCCCCTACTTGCGCTAATCTCGAAATATTGGATGAGGTGTATTCCAGTAGGAAAAGTAGCACTTTGCATCCTTACCGCATAGAAAACAATTTTGGCAAGACTACCAAGATACAGGGTCCGGCATAAGGACGGATGTCGGGCGAGAGTGGTGGAGAGAGTGCCGTTCGACTTGGGCGTTCCTAGCATTTTTACCAGTAGACATTATGGAGCAGTGGACGGTTCAGGACCGCGTTTTCGCGAATGAAGGTTTTGACCGATATAATGAGTCTATCACGGTGGTACAGCGTGAGTTTCGTCGCCACTTCAATATTCATCGGAATCGAGCTGTTCCTTCTCGAAACACCATTCTTCGTCGGGTTCAACCACTTCGCACACGTGGTGTACCACAGCAAGTGGCTATAACCGGCCGCGTGGTTGTGGTTAGTACTTCAATGTGTAGGTTGGCTCTTGTGTTTATTTTTTCTCTCTCCATCTTAGTTTCCTCAGGTTACACTATTCCGATGTATCGGCATGTGTATCTACTTTTGTAGTTGCATATGTGCATTCATGTCGGGCCTGACGAACCCAACAAGCAAAAATACGTATCGCTCGGGCTACCTCTCCTATTTTCTGCTCGAATCCACTTTCCTTCTTTTTCCGGTTTTTCCCCATTATTTTTCGTGAACTCTTTAGTTTTTGTGATCAGTCTTCCCTTAGGTTAGGTGATTTAATACCACTGGTTTTCTTTTTTATTGGTTATTTGAATTTAAGGGTATATGCCAATGAGCTCTCAGACACTTCCGTATTAAAAGAGAAAATTTAACGCTGCCTCAAAGATTGATCTTTTCACATTTATGCAAAACGGCCATGAAAAATTTTGACCAAGGAGCAAAGCAAAGGCACAATTGAAAATATCTCGCGACTCGGGAGTCATCTCATTTCGTCAAGCAAGTTTTTATTAGTATTCTAATTTTTGTGTCCTAGTTCGACTATTGTAGTATAGTAAACTTGGTCAATACAGGGTGTTTCAGAACTATGGGATCAAACGTGTAGGGTTATTCAGTGTAACAGTAGAAAACATTTGATTATAGGGACCCATATCCGTAAAAGTGTCACTACGGCCCTAAGCGCGTTAAAATTTAGAAAGACGATGAATTGCCTAAATAGGATTTAATGCATTTAATTTTTGCCTTTTGTACATGATGTCATCACAACAATTGTTCAAAATGTCTTCCTCCAACCTGAATACACCGATTTAACGTCGCTAGATTTTTTCCTGTGGGGACATGTAAAGTTTTTGGTTTACGAAACTCCAGTAGAAACAGAGCTAGGCTTAATTGGACGAATTACAGCAGCATTTGAAATCATTCAAAATGAGTATAAAATTTTTAGTCAAGTCCGCCGAAATCATGTGCGAAGAAACTTACCGTTTGCAAATATCCACGACGATGGAGTGCGGCCTTTTTTCCTCGTCATCGAAAACGAACAGTGGTTTAGATTCATAGTAAGTGCCATTTAAGTGAACGTAGTTAATTGTATGGTTTATCGCATCGGTCCAATATAAAATGTCATCGATCGGATCTACAGCTAAACCCTGTAAAAGTAATTTTCGTTCAAAAGCAGCCCGTGGTTTTAAAAACATTAAGGAAACTAAAAATGATATATTTGAATTTCTCAAAAATATGGATTATTACGATGGCTTGAAAGAGCCATACATGATTTCGCTGACGATTATTAAAATATGAGTGTTAAACAGAATTCACCTGCGAAAGTAAAAACGTTTAGCATACAAAACGTTACGTTCTATTTTAATTCTATGAATTTGCGTTTCATCATAGAATAACTTACTACGGATATTATTCGGATCAAGGTTATCAAAAGTCACTATTAGAGTAAGTATCAACATGTATACTATACTCTTATGAACGGGCTATTTAAAAAGTACTGATGTCGCTGCTGCTTGATTTTTTGTTGAAATGACAACTAATAAAAATAAATGCACTCAACATGAAGTCCAATATTAGAAGATCGGGAAGTGTACTACAATTTCTGGTGTTAAAAAATATCAGATTAGTTCCGTCCTTATTGCGACAATGTCACCTATCTCCCTTTTGAAAATATTTTTGTTCAACAACATTGATTGCTTTCAAAATTTTGAATTATTTGAGAAGCTCCCACATTCCCACCGCAAAGTTGATGTTTTTTATAGATGGCGTAATCAAGATATGATGGATAAATGGCCATGCTTTTTGCAGTGCCTATAAAGAAAGTAAATCAATTTCATTCTCGTGATCATCAGATAGGACTCAACATTTTCATTTTTATTACACCTTTGTATGGATATTTCTAAATCATGAACATTTTTCGCATTATCTAATTATTACGTTTCGTTGTTGTCTGCTATGTAAGTAGTCACCGACTTATGTAATGTTCTAATCTTCCCGAAATTACTTATTTCTCAAAGAATATTGCCTCAATTTTCAATGCCAAGATTTTTTTGTTTTGGTAATGTGATGCAAAATTGTATTTTTGCTCGTTTAACGGTATACATATTTTCGACACGATTCATGTTAATTCACGGAAAATTAGGCTTAATGTTTCTCTTTATCGATAAAATACAACGGTTGTTATGACTAAATTATGAAATCGTTGGCGGTATCTTTGTCATAGGTCTATTTTTCTTGTACAAAACACTAAAAATGTTCTCTTCAAGTATTCCTTCTATTTCTCTATCCGGGTAATTATGGAACGTGAATGAAGATAAAAAAAACTGCACTGTCATTAATAATAAAGGTAACGATTCCGATATAATGATACCTACTATATTGTGGAAGAATGATCGGATTTTTTGTCCTCAAAATATTTGCGAACGAATGTATGTATCGTCCACTAAAGTTCTATTTACTAATGGAATACTCCGAACAAGGTGAGAATTTTTTCATAATACTGCTACCACAACTTGGATTTTCGATAAGATTATCGTATCTCACTTGTTGATGTCAAATACAGTGAATGTCTTCTTCTTATTGATCCATGCAAATAAATATCTATTAGACCTTACGGCCTAGTTTTATGTTCATTTTGGGAGCTCGAACACACGTATATTCTTAGTCAATTCAGAATGCGAGATGTATCTCGGCGTATTGCCGTTTGAGCACATATATAATGTTCTAAATTAACCAAAAATTAATCAAAAAGCTGCGGCTTCTGAGAAAAACATTACAGCCTCCTAAGACTCAAATAGTGTTGGAGCCCACAAAATAAAAAAAGTATTAGATATTGCACATTTTCATTGCTCTATAGAGGGGTAGCCCCCCAAGAATCCGGTTGGCCCCGAAAATTTGCAGATTTAACATGATTGTGTGTACAATTTTAGGGATTTCTGAGACCCTTTTGAGAAAATTTGCTTCCCCTCGCTTTTCAAAAAATTTTGAGGACTGATGAGCTTCCATAATATTACAAAAATTGTCTCTTGGCGATGTCTAATTGGTCCCCCTCTGAGAAAAATTTCTACTGGCGCCCATGCATTGGTTTAGTACCGGCTTAGCGCACCACACTTCTTCAGGGGACTAGGTGATTTGTTTAGGGTTACTATGGGCTTTGTCAAATTCCTAGGTGGCATATTTTTCCATAACTCCTGTGCCGCGGGCTGGCCATACGACACATACATTTTGTATCTTCTCCTTCTTTCATATTTTTACCTGTACGTCCCCTGGAAGCTCCTGTATGATTGGTACGGTGGTATCAGTCTCTTTGGTCAGTTGAACGGTATAGATGGTGTCATTGGTTGCGTCCATGTCACTGACTATGAACTGCTCCCTGACATTGTCGTACGCCAGAGCCTTCAGTGAGTTAAACGGCTGGGTTCTGGACTCCATCAGGTCGCCATTCGAGTGCAGGAGCTTGATCTGGTTTTCTAGGACCAGTGCCAGCTCTGTAAAGAAGATATATAATTTAGAACCCTTTTTTAAAAAGTACTATGACACTATCATAAACTTAGAAACAGAAGTTTCACAGAAGAGATATTTTTAATCCTAAACCCTACTGGCGGGGAAGTTTTGTAATCGCGACAAATTTCAAAAATGAGATATTATGTTTTTTAGATGTTATATGACATGTACAACACGAAATACCATGTAACTCATTTTAGGTCGGTCTGTCAGTCTGTCCGCTAATCCTTGAACCGCCTGTAACTTGAGAAGTACCGCTCGGATTTTGATTTTTACACCATGTTACTACTATGCCAAGGACAAAAAACTTTGTAGTTTTTGAAAATCGGTACAGTGGCGGTGGAAAAAATGCCAAAATAAAAATCGATTAAATTGCGTATTTTTACAAAATGTTTAGGGTTAAAAATTGGGGGGTATGGGTTGTAGAGTGGCGGGGGAGCGTGTATCGCAATTTTTTGATATTGTGTATTAATACACTTCTAACCCCGATAATGCTACGCACCTAATAGTCATATTTCACGCATCATGGATTTCGCCGTACATTTTCCCTACAAACTACAACCATAAAATTTTTCAGGCGACAAATCGCGTACCTACTTATCGTCGAGCCGTCCTTGTAAATAATGTATCTTGGTAAGGGAACCGAGGGACAAAAGCAGATAGAAGAGTGAAGACGCGGGCGGTGATGTATCACATGTGCATTGTAGGCGCAATATTATCTACTCTTATTATAAAAGGGCATTATTAGGTTACCTGATTTCGTGAGATTATATTATATTGTAGAGCATATAAGTACGTATCAAGAGTTATTATGATCAGTTATAAAACATTGTTGACAAACAGTTTTATACCAGAGCTACAAAGGAATCAGACTATCATATACGGACACGCTGATTGCTCCAATCTGAGGATATCCTTTTTCATAAAAAGTCCTTACTAACGGTTCTGGCAAAGCCTATGTCTTTCTAATGCCATTTCACTACTCATGAAAAATTATGCTAGAAGTTGTTTCGAAGGCGAGGAAGGTATAGAGTCAGTCTACTTGACGCCATTTTTTTTAATATTGGAAATATTGGCCAAATGGAGTAGATTTAGTCGCCAAAACGATAGTCATAAGATTTTGATGGAGGCTGAATAAAGATGTTGAAGCGAAGGTCCAGCACCAGCTAAACACCCACTAACTACGCTGTTTCCATTACGAACACTATCAGACCTCATTTTTGCACACTTTATTAGTAGTGTTCATGGTGCACATATTTAAATTCAAAAATATTTCTCCCGTATAGCTCGAACTTTCTGGTTGATTGAGCAGAACAATATGGAGATGGATCTTTCTATCTCTCTTCTCAAAAAAACTGTTATAAGTATCTTCAACGTTTAATAAATGCCTTTATTAAATAGGAGATAATACGTGTATCGATCCTGTAGCAATGGGTTTTCCTCATATTTGTATCACGTGAATGTGAAGGGTATCATTAATGACCCCAGCGTAATTCTCAGACTACAAGTACGATAAATCTTATTTTTTTTCAACTTCGCATATTTATTATTTACTTGTTGTAGCTGGACCGAACGTAATTTATTTACAACTTCATATCATTTTCTATTTAAGGAATAAATTTTCCTCATATTTGATAGTTTTTTGAATTATTACGATAGGTCAGATCCAGTTCAGTATGAAAGAATTACATATCGGCAGCTCAGAGGTAAACAATCGCACAAACTCGTCCATAAATCAATGAGCGCGTCCAGCCAACTAAGTCGTGAAACAGTCCAACGGTGCATAGCCTTTTATTCGATTTTAGTTCAGTATTAGAGAGCCAAAATATACTAAACTCCTACGAGTCTTTATTGATGAGTGTTGGACAAGCCACTGTGAGCAACTACGTAAATCATTATCCTCTTCGCAACGGTTAATTAACAAACTATCGAATCTAACCGACCAAGACAAAACTGTCAAAGCTATTCCAGCGCTACTGCTCTTCAGCATATAAGCGCTGCAGTGCTGGACCGCTTTACATTAGCATGGCACTTTCAATTGTTGGGTTTAGTTTCACCATTGATTAACGTATTCAACCTAATATATTCGCGCATTCCAAAATTATCCGAGATAAAATAAGATACCGGAGCGTCCTATATAAGAATTTGTCACAGCTCTTTCTCTATTTACTATATATACTTTAGGGTCTCATAGACGGCGCTATATATATATATACGAGTATGAGCAAATAGGTGACTACAGTGCCATCTATGAGACTTTCAAAGTATACCTGATGATAGCTCTGGCAAAAACAGAGCCTAGAATCAACCAACTGGTACAGAACATCCAATCTCAAGTGTCTCATTAGTACATACTATTTTATTCAAGTTTTTCGACAAGAAACATTTATTAGTTTATTTAAAGTTTTAAATTTTCTTTATTAGAATTAAAATAAAAGTCTTTGTACCTACATAATGTGCGTTTTTTTTTTGTATTTATTGAAAAAGTAAAGAGGGGCATGAGAATATAATTTATAGTCCGGAAAGCCTCAACAAAAAAGGTTGGGATACCCTGTTTTAGAGGATCCTGATCATTTTTTAAATAATTTTTAAAGGTTAAAAATTTTAGAGTGTGGTTTGTAAGGAGGGTGGGAATGGTAGTAGTTATTCAGTAGAATCTCTCAATTTTTTGATGTAAGTATATTTATATGCCCTCAACATTGGTAATTCTACGCACCCATTACACATATTTCACACATCATAGATTTCTCCGTACATTTACCCTTGAAACTTAAAATCTTCTCAGTATACGGATGGCGTTCCTACCAGCCGCGACTGCGTCTGCCCCCGGCGGCGTGCCGCCAGCCTGGTATTACACGTATTACTGCCGCCCAACAGCATAGTGTTTCCCATGCTATGGACGCATTGCCACGTCTGACCGGATTAGGTATCGGGAAGAGGCGAATCTGCCAGATGGACTACCAGTAGGGCAGGGAAAGAAGTCTATGGACTTGGACCTGTATGATTTTTTGAGAGAGTCTAGTTTGTGCTGAACATGATGACGGCGTTGCGTGGGGAGGGCAGAATCAACCTACTTGACGCCATTTTTTACTTCTATTTTCAAACACTTGATAATCGAAGGTACTTTGAGTACCACTGAGTGGAGTAGTACTCCTCTAGTGTTATCCTAATTCTGAACAAAGAAATAATCCAAACCTTCTATTATATTGGGTTCAAACGTAACATGGTTGCAACTGACTTCCTTTTCCGGTATGCAGCAATAATATTAGATGTATGTTTTCTGCACAGATTTGATCTAACCTTACGTAGTCATCCATTACATTTCAAGTACATTTTCTAAATACCTCTATTACACACATACGAATGGTATTTATGATTATGTGATCCTTGGTCTGGAATCTCATCTACCACGAAACGTTGAGTGATTGCAGAAAAGAAAATGTGTTAAATTGTGTGGTAAAATATCTCCAAATAATACTGGATGCCATCAGATTTAGGTGTAAATGCCGCTAATGGAGTTCATCCTGTTTGGATGTAAATTAGCAATTGCAATTTTTTTTCTATAAAGCTGAGAGTGTTTTTACCATAATTATGGAAATTATATCAGCAGTAATAGTGTTAAGAACAAAGAAATATGAGTAGATCAATTTTGGCAAGACCGAGACTATGTTTAAACATACACATCCATACATGAAACCTTTTTTGATTGCCCAAAAATTTATGAGGTTTAGCCTGCCGAATTCGCACCCACTGACATACCAGGCATTTTTCGGACATACATTTACATTATATTTACAGAATTATACATTATACAACAACCGAAAACAATGAGCTGTTCTTACTTTAAAATAATCTTTCAATCTATACACTCGGTTATCTCCCTCATAAATAATACCTACGTAATTGTCCTGGCCAAAAAAGTATAACATTATGAAATTGAAAAAATATACTCAATGATAAGATGCATACTTGGGAAATTTTATTTACATGTATTGAATTCACGTAAATCAAGTACTTTTCCGAGACGAAATCTCTTATCCAGTGACCTTTCAGTACAAAACAAGAACAGGTTGCAGTTTATCGAAGGAGAGAATTTATTGACACTTTCGGAACCTGGATAAATTTGGATAGAAAGCTATTTTTTCCATTCGGTATGAATCATAAGTAATTGAGATTATTTATAGACAATAACAACGGTAGATTTATCTTTTAAGTGTGCATACTGCTGAAAAGCTTGAAATTATACTTTATTTTGACGACTTGATGACCTGATGTCTGTACGTACATCGTATATACAAGGAACTACTGGTCTTCATTCAGGGATGACTACCAATTCATAGTCAATTTACTTCGCTCCTGATAGCATTCTCTCTCTAAACCTGGCCTCAAAGCATTAAGGTACGTTTCCATTACAAGAAATCTACTCCGCAACATATGCCGCGTCATGTCTCAGAAATGCAAAACTGTACATGGCCGCCCGCTGGGCGGATAAACTTTAAAATCCATATTAATATTCAACATAATTTTAGAGATTTTTAGGATCTGGCCTCCTTCAGAAAATTTACTACCCCCGCCCTTGAAAAAGTTTTTAGGAGAGGTTTACTTTGACAAAAAAGTTATCTCTGGCCAATTATCCCCCCTTGCAGGCGCCCGTATATAGTAGATATCCTCTATCAAATATGGCGTTTATAGTCGCCGAAACGTCATATTTTTGATAAATGTTTTAAGTTTACCGAATCCCATGAATGTATCAGGAATACAAAACTGCAAAGTTGATTAATTCAAGCTACAACAGTTGTAATCAGTTTTGTCATGACCATGGGCCATTTTTTGCTTAGAAAATCAGTTGAAAACTAGCTTTTGGCAAACAGCTTACCAAGATGGTATTTGATGTAATTATTTATACTTACTTCTACTTGTAGCATGTTCGACAGGATTTGACATAATTTGTGGATATTAACCAACGATATAGACCAAACAGAACTGAATTTACTTAAGCCACGGTTCAAAATAGTCACAACCATAGAAGCCACAGCCACTGCGGTGCTACTAAATAAAGTGTTTGATATATCATCAAAAAAATGCGGATGAAACCGAAATCATTATAACAATTCACTTCAATGTTTGTCAATGTCAATGAAAATAAAAATGACCCATGTGTGTGATGTCGCAATACTTTCGCAAACAATCTATAATAAACATTTTTGTTACCTATTTTTTATTATACTTCTGACGTCTAGCAAAGTAGCACATATAATAAAAATGCTGATTAATATTCTTAGGAAATTGACTGATCACATAAAAATGCAAATATGTAATACATGCACACACATAACTTTTTTCACATTTCGTTCTGATTATTTGCGAACGGCCACTCAACATGATCGTCGATAAAAAAATGTTATGGTTTTCAATAGGATATAAACAACTTTTTTAAACTAATTTAAATTGACATACCAACGTAAGTGAAATTTTTATGGAACAACTTTCAATCTTATTATAATAATTATCCAGTTTCATTTCATATTTCGACCAAAACATACGGATTAGCATTATCTTTTAGTCAAATGGGAATATGAGGAATCATTGGATATAAAAGCCGGTTATACGACTATTTTCGGTTATATATATATATATAACCGGCCGCGTGGTTGTGGTTAGTTGTCGCCAAAAATAGGAAAATAATGGGCAAAATCCGCAAAAGTGGATAGGATAGGTAACCCGAGCGATACGTATTTCTGCTAGTTGGCTTCATCAAGCCCGAAATGAATGCACATATGCAACTACAAAACTAGATACACATGCGCATACATCCCGATACAGGTGTAACCTGAGGAAACTAAGATGGAGAGGGAAAAAAAGACACACGAAGTCCACACATTGTAGTATAAAATGGCTAGAAGACCTCGAATTTTCAAGGCAACAAATAACCACAACCACGCGGCCGGTTATAACACTTGCTGTGGTACATCAAGCCCAAAGAATTCTCTCTCTCTCTCTCTATATATATATATATATAAATCTGAAGGTTAAATAACTACATACATATATGGATCGCGTATGCTTACACCGCAGAGATCAGTCTGGCAGCTGGCCTGCATATAAAGTGCTCCCATCCACAAACCTGTGGATAGATATAGGAAAGGATGTCATTAATGTGCCACAGGAATAACATTGAAGATAAAACCAACCTTTGGAGAACACCCGTGTTGAAAATATGGGATGGAAAAGAAATTCCATCGATTTCGACTGATTTGTGACGATCGATAAGGAATCAGTCACTCCTTCGCAAAAGACGGAAGTTGGCATTGAAGATCAATATGACACAGCTGATCGAAAGCTTATATAATACCAAGAATAACAGTCCTAAGTTGATGGAGTCGGGCTGATTTTGACTGATTTCGATATCCAAATTAACATGCTGAGTTGAAATTATCATCCAATATATGACGGTACTAGCATGACAACATGTAGATTAATCAAAAGGGCCGAAATCAGAATATGGGTCAGATTCTTACTTAAGTTCGACCGTTTAAATCAATTTAAACCCACATATTTCGGAGGGGACACCCCCTGTATCAAGCTACAAGTGTCTGAAACTATACAGCGTGTCCTAAAATTTGGGACCTCTCTTTTCATTTGTTTTGCTAATGTTGGAAGTTGTCGCCGTTCAATTCAAAGACAAGTTTGTTAACTTTTCCCAAATTTACAATATACGGGGCTGTCTAGGTCTTCTACCGTATCCAGCTCAACTGCATTTGCCGGACGTAAACAAGCATGCCTAGCTCGAGACGGAAATGATCTGAATACACTCGAAAAGTGTTAGTAGAACCTTGAAGACACTCGCCCGTAAAATAACATCAAATTGATAACTTCGTTATTGCTATAGGCCAATTTCGGGTTTTCAAATCTGATCCCACACATCGCGGGCGCCTGATTTGAATTTCGTACCACAAAACACCGAACACGTAGGATGCGGAATCGAGCTTAGCCCACTCAGAGATTTTCGGAACTTGATACCCGGTTATTTTAAGGCTTTTGTGTATGTGTTACTAAAAAACTTGCTTAATGTTACCTGACATATACGTTATATAAAGTAAGGTCCCAACTTTAAGGACAAACGAATAGGACATGGTGTACTTATAAATAAAGATACCCTTGATAATCTGCTGGGGTATGATAAATGAGTGGACTAATATCTGAGTGGGACTTTGGTACTACTATCATAATAGCCAAGCAGAATTGCAATTGCTGACGGAAACAAAAGTATATTCGACAAAACTCTACTTAATCTTGTTTTATTCATGTGTGCCAATAACATGAGTATTTATTACATGACTTACAAATAGGATATAAAATGTACGATTAAAAATGCATATATCACAATAGGATATTAATTTACGTCTGTCGCTATACGTGACCGTTTGAGAAATGGAAATGGCGCTCAAAACACATTGCATTATATGAGTTACTGAGCTATATTCAATTTGTGCCACCGATTTCACACAAATTAATTTTGTTTGTGTCGCCAAACGCCAGGTTTGCTTCGCTGGGGATAATGTAACATCACGCATAATGTTGGAAAAAGCTTAATCAGGAATTCGAAAGGGGAAGTTAAACTCGGTGTTGATGCAGTAAGGTCAGGGGGAAATTCGGGGCCCTACTTTACCGTTGGGAAAAATCGAAAGGGCGGTAGAGCTGGAGACACTCGAGATATTTTTTTAATATTTTGATTTTCGGGCATTTGGAGGCCCCCTCATCAAGCCAGAACCTTTGTCACGAGCCCTGTGTGCACATAGAATAATAAAGATTGAATAGGCGACATTATGAGATAAGTTTGTCACTCGCAATCATTGTTGCAATTTTACTTAGTTTGTTTCAACATACAGCAACAAATATTATCGGGCATTTACTTTGTTTATATTTTGTCAAGTGGTAATTTGGAGACAAGAGTCGGAGGTGCCAGCAGGTCAAACATGCTGAGTCACTTAGTACCGCGTTACTATTTATGTTTTTTTAATATATAGGTCTATAATTTTGACGATTGCGAATAGTGTCGTGGTCTTAGTAGTCAGTGAAGGAGACTTCTGATTGCTGACAATTGGGGATTCAGACCAGATTGCTACGTGTGCAGGCGATTCTCGTATTTTAGAATTTAATATACTAAGTGACATATAAATCCCACCCACCCAGTTTAAATGGTTGTATTTTAATAAAAGTTGGTGAATGTATTTATCTTACTGTAAATAACAAGTGAAATAATTTTCAGCCTTATCAGTTGGACATTCCGGTTTTTATACTGCTTTTTTTTCAATTCACTAACGCTCTAAAAATGAATATTTCAGCCGCAGTAAAGAATCAACGTTGGCGGATTTTGGTTCTTGACATCCTTTACGATCGGTTACGGAGACCTGTACGATTTCGCCAACTTAGTGAGTTTGATAGGGGCCGTATAGACTTCGGGAAGCTGGACATTCTTTTCGGGCAATTGCAGTTAGAGTGCAAAGAAGTGTAGACACTGTGGTTAGGTGTTGTCAGGCATGGCTTCGAGAAGGCCGTACGCAAAGAGCAAGGGGCACTGGATGCCGCCGTAGAACAACAGACCGTGAAGATCGCCGCCTAAGATTATTGGCCTTAAGGGACCGTTTCTCCACTACCAGGTCCATTGCAAATGAATGGTTTGCAGAACACGGAAGACCTATTGGCATGCGAAGTGTTTACCGACGAATGAGAAGTTTTGGCTTGTTTTCATACCGGCCACACTGGGTCCTCCCTTTAACTCGAGAACACCGACGTAATCGCCTTGAGTGGTGCAGACAACGGTCACTCTGGGATCAGGAATGGAACAGTATTGTCTTTAGTGACGAGTCTCGATTTTGTTTAGGCATGCACGATGGTCGTGCCAGGGTTAGAAGGCGACGTGGTGAAAGGAGGAATCCACAGTTTTTTGTTGAAAGACATGTTCATCACACTGTTGGAGTTATGGTTTGGGGTGCTATAGCTTATGGTTCCAGGTCACCTTTAATCTTCATCAGAGGTAACATGAACGCGCAGCGTTATATCCACGAAGTTCTAGAACCCCATCTTTTACCCTATCTTGACACCCTGGCAGATCCAACTTTCCAACAAGATAATGCCCGACCACATGTTGCAAGAGTCACAATAGACTTCTTTCAACATAATGATGTCACATTGTTACCATGGCCACCAAGATCTCCCGACTTATCCCCAAATGAGCACGTGTGGGATATGGTGGGTAGGAGATCGCTCAATTTGCAACGTCCTCCTCAGATTCTAGAAGCACTTCGAGAGGAGTTGGTGGTTGCCTGGAATGAGATACCACAGGAGGACATTGACCACCTGATCAGAAGCATGCCTAGGCGCGTTGGAGAATGCGTAGCACATCAGGGTGCATCCACACATTATTAAAGGTCAGAGGGCTTTAAAGCAGTGCAATCATTTTGAAATTTTTATCATTTACTCATTATGCTTCAATAAGTACTTATACAAACTTTTATTAAAATAAAACCATTTAAACTGGGTGTTCGGATTTATATGTCACTTAGTATAGATGTGTTTTGGATCATCCTGACGTCTTCGTTCGAGAACCCGCTGACCAAAGAAATAGTGGAAAAGCGAGAATTTAACCCATTGAAATAATTCATGATACTCAATGCGTGATATGAAGATCGCATGGTATAAAATATACAGGTAGCGTAATTTCAAAATTGGACAGTTGGTACTGTATAATGCAAAGAGCTTTTCGTTTAACCTAGACTCCTAGAGCCATATCCATAATAGAACTAAATTCACGGTACCCTGAGGCACCGCTGTCATTTTAAAAAATGTAAAGTTTCATTAAGAATCAGCTTACATAGGCTTTTTCAACATTAATTTCAATTAATTAGGAACACATAAACAATTTTATCGGAAAAAGTTACGAACATTTTAATTATTTTTTCTATTTATACCCTATAGGGTACAGTTCTCTACGGTTAGACATCAAACTTTACCTTTGGCTTCACTATATCCTTAATTATACAGGGAAAACCAAATTTAATGCCACTTAGTGTTTTAATTTATTTTCGTTGTCTTTGATTTACACTGATGGGATAAAATCAACACATCCTCAGTATAACAAATACCATAACGCAATACAAATTATCATTGTCTGCGTGTACGCAGGTGAAAGCAGGACTACACTACCCAATAAGCGCTAAATGGGTACTGACCAAAAACCAAAATCGCTCATCTATGATCAAGCTGGAAACCTTGCCTTGGAATGTAGATGCGGTGTTGCCAAGCGAACCGGTGATGCAATGATGCACATCCTGAGTGCCGTTAGAACTGATCTGGTATCGATCCTAAACAGATTCGACATAGTTCACAATTCAAAAATGTGTACGCTCAAAGTAAAGCCATTATTTGGGCGTAGAGAATAAACGCATATTTTCGACATGCACCTTAATTCAAGGATTCTAGGAACAGGTGGAACATAATGACAACGCGGCAGATTGCCGCGTCAACGTTGCTATGCAACGCGGTGTTGAGCTTCGCTATCCAGCTGGCTTCTATCCTTTTCTAACATATGTATGTGTCTATAGACACTTCTCTCGAACACATGAACTCAAGCCGTCAGACAAAGTTGGTTCTCAGTGAACCTATATTTTGAAATATATTACTGTATTCCCGTTGACTTGCATGCACCTTGTATATGGTGACTGATCCAGACGAAAATGAAAATTTGCTTTGACAACTATTTCAATCCCAAAAGAAAAATCAGTTCCGTATACCTACCTATCATGGAACGAGAGAACACGCAAACATTATAGGTAGTTACATAACTATAGTTTTTCTGTATAATATTGAATAAATGCTAATTATTATTAGCTCGAAGCTCTGAATCCGCGCGCCTCACAGCAAACTCAAAATTACCACCCTCTGAGATTATTTTTGAACTTTGAATTGAACACCTCACGTGGATTCAATTTATATTCGTATATTGCTTTCTAGTAATGATTTTAGAAGGACTTAAACCAACTTATGGCTAAATTCAATCAATCTCCATTCATTTATTTCATTGAAGAATAAGTATAAGATTAATACAGGCATCAATCGATCAATGAAAAAAGCATAGCAAATTTCGAATTTATCATGATTGAATCAAATCTAATGAAAAATATCTATACAAAAACCACAAAATACTATACATATTTTGTCATAATTGGATTATAAAAGGTTTTGTTTCCTATTATATTCGCGTAAAAGTGTGAGATTATAATTATGTTGGACCGTGGATTTTTTATATAATTAAGGCTATATTGTGATTGGGTTCAATTAAAAGAGATGCCGAACACATATTACGTAAATTATAGATACTACTCCTCAGAAAAAAGTTGAGCTTTCATAGATTTTCTCAAAAAGTTCCTACTTACACTGCGTACGTGACTTTCCACGAAAGCCGCATGGCAGGCGCCGAAATCAAACTGACGAGCGAAAATCGAATTTTCTCACTTACCCCAGTCGAGCGTTCTGCATTTTCCGGCAACAAAAAATGCGGCAAACACGAATATGGTCAAACGAACTGTCATTTTATTTTATCGGAAGTAGTGCGTTACGTTTTGGGTGCTTCAGGCACTGAGATCGTATTATCAAGACACCCAAATCATACGCGGTTATCACACTGACGGACGGAGGACGGAGGTTCCTTGGACACGTTTCGCAGAGCACGCGTTGAATACTATGTTGCCACATCACTACGTAATATTTCCCCAGAATACTACACTATCTGAGGGTCCTCTAGTTGCAAGCGGTCTCAGATATGCATACTTCCTCTTGTCCCGTCTAGGCCCAGATAGGCGGGCACTTCGCTCCACGTCACGCTATCAATCACACGCTTTCGACACTGAAGCAAAGCCCACTTGTCAGCGATATATAAAAAACACATATACGCACTATAAAAATGTGGTTGGCGCTGTCAACGAGATAAAATAAGCAACATTTTGCTTACAATACCTTCCGAAAAGATACTAGGAAACCTTCACACAAACTTGTTCTGGTTCGAATTATTCTAACCCGGAAAAATTAATTTGTGAAAATATTGAAAGCATTGAATGCTTTTGATTTTAAATTGTTTAATTAAAAAAAGTTAAAAATGTCTGAAAACTAATGTTCATTATTCAAAATAATTCAATAGCTCTAAATCTGTATAACATATCAAAATTAATTTACTCGACAGCACTTCGTAGAGAAATAATGAAGATTTTTATAACATATCAGATAAGCAAGACATATTCCCAGCCCTTTGAAAGATTGCGTTTTGCAATAAATTGTAATATTTCATAGATGTAGACTTTTTTGATCCATGAAAAATTTCTTTTATCGCTATATATAGAAATATTGTTTTTGTGTAACTACTCAATACTATGAATTTAAGGTCAATAACTGAATTTTTGTAATTATAAAAAAAGTTTTACGGCACTAGATCAGCGTACTTAACATTTCAGGAATTACCGGATTTTCAGCACAATCCGACAACTGCGTACCCGTATCAGCAGGTCAGTTGGTAAAGTAAGGCATGGGCCGGCATTATACTACGAAAATTGTCTCTAAGTGACATCTGCATAAAGTCCATAGTCTGATTTTGACCGTGTCCAGTTGATAGTAAAAAAAGTTCCTTTCAGCTGTTTATTTTAACAGAGGCGTAGTGTAGATTTGGACGGATAGGATCTTTTTGTCGTTGAGTTAATATCTGTTTTTAAACTGGACCGATGAGGTTCGATTAGGACGGAATTATTTTATTGTTAAATGGCAAATCATTTTGAAAGGTTTTAATCAAAATTAGGCGTTGATTGGTTTTGGAAGAAATTTGGAGATTTTGAAACTATCAACTATTGAAAATTCCCTCGAGATTTCATCTTTTTTTCCACTGATAACCTCCACATTATCCAACAATGCCAATTTCGGCAACAATCTTACTTACTCCAGACGATGAAGAAAAAATTCTTCGAAAGCTTGAGATTTTAAGTTATAAGAGTGTACTTTTGCAATACTTTGCCTTCTACCCAAAGGAATTAAAGGATATCTTCTAACAGTTAAGACAATTAACTATGAATACTATATATATATATATATATATATATATATATATATTACGTTTCTTAATTAGTGAATAACGGTACAGTTGCAAAATTTATTCAGAAGCAGTATTTTTTTGTACGGCTTTTTTATGCGAAAAAAACCTTTTTTCTACCAGCATACCATTTCCGTTTGGAAAGTATCAATTTTCCGCACGTCGTCCCTATATAATGTCAAAAAATCTGTAAAATGTCAACTTGTGCACCAGACAGCGAGCATGAAATGAATGCCATTTGGTTCAAAGGTGACATTTTATAGGAAGACCTACATAATCTCAAAAAAGCCAAAATAAAGTCATAAAAAATCGATATAATTGTCACTTTTTAAGTCGCGTAACATGGATGCTGGTGTTAAATTTGATATAGTTCACAATACATATTTCATTGCCAACATAATTGAAATGGAGCTGTCACATTCTGAAAATTGATTGAATTTGATACTTGATTAACTCGATAACCGGGAGATGAAGTACCGGCACTAGAACAACTTTCTGCACTGAAGAATAGTTATTTAAATAGCAAATGCGGAAAGTGATACTTTTCCGCAAGTGTTAGGTATAAGATTTTTTCTAACAGCGTGCGGAAAGTACTCACTTTCAAGACGCATCTGCGTGTAAAAAGTATCACTTATGCGGAAAAGTTTCGGTCGGAAAAGCACTACTTTCTGCAAGCTGATGCACGTTGAAAGTGTGTACTTTTCGCACGCTGTTTTCTCATTCCGTTTCTGAAGCCATCGTTTCGAAGCTAAATAAAAAATACCGATTTTTTTACAGATACTATGTTAGTAGCAGCCCTATGTGTTTGAATATTAGGGCCCAAAAATCATACAGAGGTAGTAAGGCTGTACTCGTCTACTTGTGATACCTGCAGTGTGCTCACTTTGGACACGTAAAAATATACAGGGTGTTGAGAATGCAATGATTGAATAAATTCAGGTATGATATAAAATCTGTTGGAATCAGATCGGGGTCGGGGAATCAGATTTTTTAATTTGTACTATCTAAGTTCCAATGCCTGCCAGCTTGCCTTAGACTATGCCTAAGACGCACAACCTTCATACATGACTTAATTATGTTCTGTAAATAAATATTATTATGGCAACCTTCTCAAAAATAGAAGGAAGTTTAAGATGTTCCCTAAGTTTTCTACGTGGGAGATGTAGCTTGTTACGTGTGCGTTTACCATGATAATTTGAAATGCGAGTGGATAGTACTATTTAAGTAGATACCAAAGATAAAATGATTGTTAGGAGACATTAATATTTGAAACAGGTTCAAGAAAGGCAAAAGGACGATGAAAATGGTAACTAGGAGTAGGAATTTTTTTTATTTGGAATAATATATAAGAAAACCGTTGATCAAATTGAAACGAATGAGTATAAAGAAACATTAAATGGAAATTGACTTTGGTGATTGAAGTCCCTGCGATCAATGACGTCTATAAAACAAATCTATGAATGAGTAGCCAATAGTTAATGGTGATGAAACTTTTAGAAATATATACGTAAAATGCCTGAGGCTAATAGAAGATATTAACTTATCTTCGCCACAGCTTTTACAGACAGTTAGGTGTTACTATCCTGCGTCTGACACCCTCTAGAATCGAAATAAGGCAGCACAAAGTGCAATCTATTACCAGATCGCTGCTGTCCATTGTTGGCGGTCTATGGTTGGACCAACGAAAGCTATATATATTACCAATTTAGCCTCCAGAATATTTCGAGAGCTTAGCTAGGAAGTATGAAGCAAGTATTCGGATATTAAACAATAGAAATGAGGCCGTCAAATAAATAGTAGATAGCAATATATTCAATGAGGTAGTTAAGAGATACGATTGGATACGAGCAAATGAAGATGAGAAAAATAATGACAGCTTAAAAGAAATGAGGAACTTAATCCAGTTGAATACATTAAATATGATAAAACAATAATCGAAGAAGTTCATTAAACAAATACCTAAAGATTCTAAATACAAAAGGTGTGAAACACTACAAGGATGACGGGATGATGGCAATAGATTGGGATATGAGGATTGTATTGACATGCAGTGTAGGTGGGCAGGGTTGATTTTATTGTCGTTTATCCCTTTGTGATATGTAAAAGATACACCACTGAAACGGTGAACGCTTGCGCTCGGGATTCCTAGACGCTTCGTAATGTCAATACTGACGAGGAAGCGATGTGCCAGTTTTACTGAAGTGCCCAATAATCTAACCTTAATTGTCATTGTCAAATTAAAAGGAATGTGCCCTTTTCGTCCGGGTGATTTGTCAGTTCATCTATTTTCGTAAGAGTTTGATTGTCATGTGAAAAAGGTAAGTTATATCGAGATACTTCTCAACTATTATAGAATTTTAGAATCATCCCTAAAAGGATGTGGCTCAAAACTTAAGTTCCGCTCACTTTGATGGTTGATTGATAATGAATGCTTTTTAGCTTAATTGCCAATATCGAACAATTAATTTGGCTTGATTGAGGTTAGGTCGTCCTTTTTAAAAATAGTATCTAGGAGACAACTACATATTTCAAATCTTTGTTATATAGGCACGTTCGATCGCAGACTTTCTATCAGAATGTTAGTAATTTATTTTGACCGCAGGTTAAAGTTCGCAGAAATGCAGTTATTAGCTCACAAACATGATGTTTTCGCTCTGTAAAATAAACAGTAACAGTAATTAAAATTTATGATCTATTTTCAAAATTCAGTACAAGCATTTCCCATGTTTCTTAATCAAGTGTCACTAATATTTTGAAAAAAGAATAAAATGTTCGAAACTATTAACGATTTACAAGTATATAGATACAACTCCAAACAAAGTTACGGGGTCCATAAGGGTGGAGATAATGAAGTGCTTGTTATAAACCAACGCCCATGATGAAGGTGTACTTATGAACTGCAAAGAGACGCACTTAAAAATAGTAATCGATGCAATAACGCTATGTTTTTTTTATTAAACATACAACTTTCATATTCTTACCAGTGGATTGCCATTTCCTGTTGTAGTCAAATGTATCTTACCTAATGTCCTAAAAATGACTCAAGATATCAGGCAAGAAATCAAAGGGTGATTTTTTGGAGTATTTTCACGATTTTGTCGCATATTTTATAAGTGCAAGACCAGCAAAATTTTTAAAAATATTTTTGTCATTACTGAAATTTAGATCTGAGGATGTGAGGCGTATTTTAATCTAGAGAACTGTCAGAAAATAGGTTCCTCCAGCTCTTCCAGCAAGACGCCGGTCCGAAGTCTTTAAAATACATAATGGCCATTCCCTATAGGGTTATATTCACTTTGAGCGTCAAAATCGTTGACAATCAATCAACCCTTCACACTGTTTCCTATAGAACAATCCAAATTTATTAGTTTACATAAGCCAGTGGAAAATGTGAAATGCTTTCGGCAGTCTCTGAGCAGGACAATGAAGACTGATTCTACCTCAGGGTGGCCATTTCAAACAATTTTCACAGATTAAAGAAGCTCCACATTAGTAAAACTGTTATTTACGAAAACTTTCTTTGTCCTGTATCTTCTAAACAAAGGTCTCTCGAAAATCGCCAAACCGCGACAAAGCCCGAAGAGCCCGTCGCGATTTGACCCATGTTTTAGAAACACCTTGTGAAACAATACAAATACATACATCTGGTTCCAGCGCCGAGAGCATCCGCAATATTTTTATTTTCTTCGATTATGTAGCAATTTTTTTTTCTAAATTGTTGGAATATCGAGATTCCTAAAGCAATAATGGGCATTTTAAAAACATCGCTGGTATGGGAACAATTATTAGCAGACTCGTTAATTTAGATTTGATGAAAATTATCTGAAATGTTCGACAAACCAAGGCCAAACTATCCAGAAAGTGTATGATACAAAGGTTTTTTCTGTCGGATTTGACCTCAAAAATTACTATGAGACTTGTATTTGGGTTGCCAAAACACATAAAATGTTCATTAAAATATCATGTGTACCGGGCTGAATCTGATTCTTTTGTCATACTAAAACTCTTATCCAACTTAATAACTGTCAGACTTTTTCTACCGCTGTTTTCGAACCTTGAGTTTTCTTACTTGGCTTTGGAGTACATTTGATAAGAGTTGGTCAGGTCTCATAACACAAGTATACAAAAATCTTAAAATTCTAGTCCAATCTTCCGGTTTACCCTGTTGGCCAATAATATGAGGTACTATCAAATTTTTAGTATCTTGCCTTTTGTTCGTTCTATAAGTAATTGAAACTGACAACCTATTACAAAATTTATACAAGACAGAAAATTCCCAAGACAGGCAGACGTAACTGGAGATTATT
Organism: Acanthoscelides obtectus; assembly: GCA_963669975.1. NCBI lineage: Eukaryota > Metazoa > Arthropoda > Insecta > Coleoptera > Chrysomelidae > Acanthoscelides > Acanthoscelides obtectus. Next base: position 59,823,107 of record CAVLJG010000008.1, on the reverse strand, counting down.
TGTGGTGATGTCTTAATATCCTAATTAATGAAAAAATGTAATACATCAGGCAATCTGTTTGTGATTATAATAATTTATCATCCCGTGTGAAGAACATCACTACTGGTGTGCGAAAATCTATAACCCGTAACCATTGTATGCTTGTATCCTAGCTAGTAGGGTATCAGTGGCTTACAGTGGAATCTTATTTATTAGAGGCATTTACCATTCATATCCAATTCAGCCTTCTTAAGTAGCTTGTTAACATTATTGAGGAAATTGGCTTTTTGCTATCTTTTACCTGTTAGGTCCCTTTTCAACCCCATTTATCATACTTAAAGATTTTTGGGGATAGTGTCTCATATTGTAATTATGGCTTTGGGCTGTGTTTCAAGTATTTTACTTCTTACAAACAAACAATAAAGGTATTGTGACCACAAAATGTAGAATTTGAAATAACAGGTTTCCTTCTCGTCGATTTCCGTAAGTATGTTTATCTATTGGGCTTTTTGTCACCATATAATCTTAGTAATTGATGTTTGGAAATTTGGTTGTGTGAGATCACGATCATCAAAAATATTGTGTTTCAGAGAATCTACTCGGCCATTGTTTTTATATTTCTTGATTTCCCAATCTGTTAGGATATAAATGTCTTGTTCAATAACTTCTACAAAATTTTTCCTCTGTCCCATTAGAGCTACGCGTATAATTTATTTCTGTAAGATTATGGAACTCTTTTTAAAATGATTCTTAATATGAAAAATAACATTTCTTTTTTCGGGAAATGTGCGTCGTAATTAAAAAAAAATATGAGATCAAATCATTCTGTATATTTTACAATTTCTAATTTCCAAAACTCCCACATTCTCGCCCTTGTGGAATAAATATTCTTGCAAAAACATTTTATATTATTTCTCTGACACAGCTTCGATGACAGGATTTTACTGTCAGAGCACTGGAACTCGGGGCTTTCGGAAAAAAAAAATTTCAAGAATCTTAAATTTTGGAAAGCAGTTGCAATATTGTCTACCAAAAGTACCGAGATAAATCTGATCGCCTCTTATATTGTTTTCTGTAATGACAGAAATTGAAATGCATATACAAGACTGTAACCGAAGTAGTGATCCGACATGCATGAATGAGCATCCAAGAAAACATATTTGTTTACAAATGTACCATTCTAACAGTAGCATTAGTCAACTAGTAGCTAAATAAGTTCTATAAACGCAATAATCCTAATAACACCTCATTAATTATTTAAATTGATGCCGAGGGCCATAGAAAAAAATTAATACACTGTATACATATATACTACGTAAGAATACAACTATTTTTTCCAACCTTGGTTTATGATCGCGTATATTATGTCCTCTACTGCCAAAAAGCTAATACAGAACCGGCTGTAGCGCAAAATGTGATTATTATATTTGATGAAGGGCACTGACAACGTTGTTTCGCTATAATATTTGGTAAGTTCTTGTTTTCACGCCTATAATAGTTTGTAGTGAACTCGACAATCAAAAACTTGTAACATAATATGTTCTTTAGTTGGGACAAATTGTTAATTGTAACGCTTTCCTATCGTTGTGCATCTCCTGAAACCTCAATTAATTCCATGCAAGAAGGAATCCAAAAGATATTCATAAATTTCGTTTCTACTTGTACTTTTGTTCATGTATAATGCAAAAATTGCTTTATGCAAAAATATGTCCCACTCTTACTCCCAGAAACCCCCCCCCCTACAGAAGTATTTTTTTTTTCGATAAATACTCGTAGGATACCCTAAAGTTAAGAGTTTCGTTGGCTTTATTTAGACCTGTATTGGTTTCATAAAATCTGCCTAATTAATTCAGAACAGATCTATGTCTTGGGCAGTGCGTTAAATTAGTGATTATTCTTAGCAGACAGTCTCTCAGATCCAATGATCTACTAGATCGATGTCAGCCCACTCCTCCATGATGTCACCTCATTCTAAGCATACCAGATGCAACTGTCAGGTTCCTGCTTGTCAGACAACCGTACTATAGGCACCGATAACTGGCGGGTACTTCCTAGGGTGTCGGGAATTTGGAAACAATAATTTCAATATATTTAGTTTCGTGATCTACCTGAAAACATCTTTAGGCAAACATCACACGTTCAGTATTTACTGTGATCCCTCCATGTTTGTCTGTGATAAAATTATTGAACGTGTAGTAGTTCTGTCAATGAAATTTTTGGATTTTTAATATTATTTGAAATTAAACAGTAGGCATATTTATACTGCTCTTATCAAAATTGCCTACTGGGGCGCTACCGAAAAGCAATTTTTTTCAAAGGTACTTGGCAAAATTTTGACAGCTTAGTAACCAGCTGGAACCTGAATTGATGATGTCCGTGAAAAATAATTTACATTTCCAGGGACGGACTAGTCCTAACGCAAGATTGCCGACATTTTTGTCACCCTATATAATAATGGGCTAAAAATACTTTTTTTGAAAGGCCTAATGATTTGGCCGAATAAAATGTCTTACTAGATTTTCGTAAATCTAGCCTTTTTTGAGAAAAGTTGATGCAATACTGTTCCCTATCGATTTATAGTGCAGCCACTCGCCAAATAGTGCATCCACTCGCCAATAAGGATTACATCCAAAATTAAGTCAAGTCATCTAAAAATATATTCTGGGGCTTTATATATTTCCGAAATGGCGTAACCCTTATACTGGATATGATGCTAAAATCAGTAGACCTGTGCTAAAACAAGACATTATGACACAGGGTGTAGACATTTTTAGCAAAATTGCATTGTGGTTAGTACTTTCCTGGCATATTAAATGCGAAAACTATTTTACATTGTCGTTCAAAATGTATTGGAAAAAAATATTTCCTATTACGTCCTTTAGGCCCCTGTGGAGAAATCTGGTAGGATCTTTTTATGAAAACTTCTTCTTATTTGACAAATGAAGGCCTTTACGGCTAATTCTAATGTAATTTAGGTTTTTCGGGCTGTTGAGCCGTGGTCGGGTTGGATTTGGTCCATAGCTACATCTAGATCTACGATAGCCATCTTCAGTGGCGCTGTCGCGAGAGCGCAGTGCTCGGCTTGGCGGGTCGGTTAACTGAATGAGCGTGCGGTTTTATAGGCGATCGGCGGTCTCTTGCGCTGTGTTTTTTAAAATTGGGAACCACGTTTTGCTTAAAGCAAGGCCTTCATCTTTTCTATTGAAATTATCATTGTGTCTATAGATTTAAATTGCTTCTCTGTACATTCGGGCTTAGTAGTGGGTGGAAGGAAGAAAGGACTTCAGTTTGGTCGAACAGAACATTGTGGCCGTCTTGGAGTACGTGTTCGGCCACCGCTGATTTATCACTTTGTCCCAGTCGACAGTTTCTTTCATGCTCCTTGATGCGTGTTTGGAAGCTACGTTTAGTGGTGCCTACGTGTACTTTACCACAGGAACATGGCATTCTGTATTCGCCGGCACCGCTCAGGGGGTCCCTTGGAACCTTTACCGATGTTAGGAGTAGCTGGATTTTATTTGTAGGCTTGTAGATGGTCTTCACGTTGTGTTTCTGCAGCGACCTTCCTATTCTATCAGTGATGCCTTTAATGTATGGTAGGAAGGAGACTCCCGCAGGTGGTTCCTTGTCTCCTGCCGGCGGTCTGCTTTTTTGTCGTGAAACCTGTTCTATTTGTTCCCTGCGATAGCCGTTTGCTTGTAAAACCATGTTAATATAATCCAGTTCCGCATGCAGGTATTGAGGTCCACAAATTCGATGTGCCCTGTCTATCATATTTTTAATGACACCTCTTTTTTGCCCAGGATGATGGTTGGAGTCCTTGTGTAGATATCTGTCAGTGTTTGTTGTTTTGCGGTAAACCCTGTGACCCAGCTTTAAGTTCTCTTGTCTGACCACCAATACGTCTAGGAAGGCCAGTTGATTGTCCTCTTCCGTCTCCATTGTGGATTTTATTTTGGGGTGAATGCTGCTTAGGTGATTTAGGAACACTGCTAGTTCTGTTCTTCCGTGGCTCCATACCACGAAGGTATCATCCACATACCGTAGCCAACAACTGGGACGATTGGGAGCGGTGTTCAGTGCTGTTTCCTCGAACCTGTCCATGTTGAAATTTGCTATTACCGGGCTTAGTGGACTTCTCATTGCGACGCCGTCAGTTTGTTCATAAAATTGATTGTTCCACTGGAAATATGTAGTTGTTAGGGTCTGTCGAAACAAGGTCAGGATATCCTCTGGAAAAGCTTGCTTCAGGTATTCCAGTGATAGGTCTAGTGGGACATTTGTGAAAAGTGACTCTACATCACAACTGACCAAAATATCGTCTGGCGTGAGCCGGATGTTCTGTATCTTTCTTATGAAATCGGTGGAGTCCTTGACATTCGACTGGCTGTGACCTATTTGAAGCTGGAACATGTTCGTTAGGTGTTTCGCTAGTTGATAAGTACCCAGATTGTATGGTCTACCAAAAATTCACAAGCCATCTGTCCCCCTTAGACCTATTGTCAGTGCGATCGGGTCACCTACCTGCTGCGGTGGCCGAACACGCCCTCCAAGACGGCCACAATGTTATGTTCGACCAAACTGAAGTCCTATCAACATCCACCCACTAGTCAGCCCGAATGTACAGAGAAGCAATTGAAATCTATAAACACAATGATAATTTCAATAGAAAAGAAAAAAAAAAAAACAAAACGTGGTTCCCAATTTTAAAAAACATAGCGCAAAAGCCACGTCACTCAAGATACCCAGAGTACCCCCACCAGATAACTCAGTCCTCAGTCCACCGATCGCCTATAAAACCACACGCTCATCCAGTTAACCGAATCAGTTTCATAAATATTGTTCAAATAATTATTTCCTCCCTCTGAAAGGCTTCTGATTTTAATTAATATGTCTTGAACATCTGATCTGTTCTCGAGGATTTTATGGCAACTATGGCAATGAAGTCATTATTTAATGATGTAAGGCTATGTAGAAATCCAGGCTAGTCAATAAATACTAATAACAGCAAATACTGAACGAGTAGCATTCGCCTCAGATTCGACAATTTATGTTTCATGCTCCTCACTCCAACTCTGTAAAAGTATGTACACAGGTACATATACCAAGTAAACGGATTAACAAAGACAATTACTCTTTTGTCAGACGCAGCGTAGACCGGAAGTACTCCGTGACCTCCCGAGATTGCACACGTTAATGCCTGTAGACCGCCTTATCCGCTTGCTACATAATGCATCTATAGTCGTACAGAAAAAAAACCGTTTTTGATATCGGAGCATTGCAAATTGAAAGTTTTTTAAGACACGTACCTATACTGACGTACATAAATATATCCGCGTAGCATTGTCTAAAAAATATGATGGAAATGTAACTTTATTTTGTACATGTAGCGACAATTCGAGAGAGGAAGCTAATTGTAGACCCTATTTCCAGAAATGGACGCTAGATTTAATTTGAACTCGCTGGTCACAACTACACATCATGGGGGTGGTCAATGATTCGCGTTGTGGGCGATGTCACGATGAGGAACCATCCACAATTTAGGTCTGTGAGGCAGCGTGACCTTAGGTGATCATATGCAGACTTTGTCGGGGTTTGGTGCCTTGATACCAGAAAGTTACTGGTATATCTCGTAAATCGCTCAACCTAGAACTATCGGTCAACATTTTTTCTAATAAAAGTGCCCAAGAGAAACAACAAACATTCAAACGCAGTTATTTTACAAAAATCCATAACCAACATACTCATTAAGAAGCATTATAGTGTTCTCAGCCCAATTTCTCAACATTTTTGTTCATGTCAGTTTCTTATATTTTAATAAATTTAGGGTTGGGAAGTGTATTCACCTAAGCTCCTAATAAATGCACAACACTGTCATGTTAGTACAGTTTGTGGCCACTAGATGGCGCTTTGTGAATGTGTTAGTGTTTTTTTATGTTTAGAAAATTTCAAATGCAACGATATTATTTCTTATATTAATCGGAAATCCTATAAAATGGTTAAAACCGTAGATCAATATCGTTATTCATATTGAGTAATAGGCTTAAATTACAACTTTCAAGTATATCATGTACTTCTGGATGAGAAGGATTAAAGATATGAATAGTTGGGTCAAATGTACCAGTATGACACTATTAAAGATAATTTACTTTAAAATTTAGTTTTACGCTCTAGTGGCGGTGACTTTTGGTTTGACCTTGAGCCTCACGTTCAAGGTTATTTCAATGTAAACTTTTTTATAGAAGCCTCCTGTTTCACACCAGCCATCGAAATAACGAAAAAATGTATGTCCCAATATGTAGGAAAAACTAATCTCAAAATTTGCAGAAGTTTAGCAGGAGGACGTATTAGAACGTCAAATTGCCCATTACCGGTATCAAAGAAAGGGGTTCCCAGAAAGAAAACGGTTGATGCTCGTGATCAAATCCAAAGTCACCATTGAACTATTTGTTCAAAGTTAGTATATGCCTGGAAAAATACAAAGGATTTCCGTTACTTAGCTGTATTATTCTGCACTGACAGCTATCTAGTACCTAAAGAAGACAATATCAGAAGTCTAGGAAGCAAGATAAAAGTTCAGCAAATGTGAACGGAAACAAATATATTGTGGACTCTCAAGAATTGTTCTTGTGACTAGACCAATAAACATGGCCATACATAATTTCGCCAGTGAGTCTGCACATAAAGTAAAATGAAGCATTTAGATTTGCCTTTGACCGTTACGGCTATTTTATATTTATTTTCATGGTCTTAGTAGTGGTCTTTCATGTCTTTTACCTAACTTTAAGTCCGAATCTAAGGTTCACAAGTATTCCTACTGTTTCTTGTGATGGCAGCAAAATTTCCATCATTGTGTATGTCTGCCTATTTGTAGTTTGTCCAAAATGAAAATAACAATATTTATATTTTTCCATTTATGTTTTAAAAACCATGCATTTTCATGCACACAAGGATCTTGCTGCAAAAACTGCAATCTCAAATTTTTGAAGAACTGAGAAGAACCTGCGAAGCTAATTCAGCTTATTTTGGGTGTGGTATGGCCATGGGCGCCCGCAGGAATTTTTCCTATGGAGGGGGGGATTATAGATATCGGCAAGATGAAACATTTGGAATATTGTGAAAGTGTACCCACCCCAAATTATTTGTGAAGATCGTAAATTTTCTCAAGGATGCTAAATCTTGCAAATCCTGAATATTATACGCAAAATCATGCTGAATGTCCATATTTTAGAGGGTAGCCGGATTCTTATAATGGATCATCGATCCTCCTGCCCCCTGTGGGGGCCCATGAATGTTCCGAACACCCTACCAATAACCTTAAATATGCTGAAACGAAAAGAAAAAAGTAGAGTTTTGTTTTCGAAGTTCGGAAAATCTTCAGATCTTCAGATGTGAGTTTTCCAAGATTGTAATTTTGGAACTAACACTCCTAAAGGACGAACGAGGGAAGTAGTAGAGAGAATGTGAGTTTTGAAAACAGATTAGTTTTGCATAGGATGTACATATACACGGTGACATTAGAAGCGTTACACCCAGAAAAAATAATTTCTCCATTTTGATTTTTTGGCAACGAGGTAGTAATAAGAAAAAAATAATAATTTGTTGGACGACCCCGCAGCTGAATACTCTCCTGGATACGTCTAGGCAACGACAAAATGAGATGATTGATTTCTGGTCGTGGCACCTCATTCCAAGCAACTAGAACTTCGAGTTTGTGGCGGATGGTGCAAAGTGGATAGTCTCCTCCCCATCATATCCCACACATGCTCAACGGGATTTAAATCGGGGTGGCCACGTCAAAACATTAACGCCTGCTTCTCGAAGAAAGTCCGTAGTACGACGAGCAATATGGGGACCTGCGATGTCTTGCTGAAAAATGACGTGTAGACGGCCGTCTAGATACGGCAGTAAAGTGGTTTGAAAGGACATCATCAACATAACGACCATCGTCGCTAAAGATGACATTATGAAATTCTGCCTCCAAATGTTGCCGTTCTCTGCTTTAGTTCAAACGTTGACGACAGTGGTCCGCAGTCAGAGGAAGCACTAACCGTGGACGGTATGAAAAAAATCCAAAGGCTCGGATGTGGCGATAGAGTGTACGCATAGTAACAGGTCTACCTTCTTCTCCAAATCATTGGCCAGCGATCTGACGCGTAGTAGCAAAACGGTCTCGTAGGGCTAGTTGTCTGAAGCGCCTATCTTGACGCTTTATGGTACGCCTTCTTCGTGTTCCTCAACCTTCTGCTATCCACACACAACAAACATGCATTACCGTCATTGCAGTTCAATTAACACGGCGGCCAATTTCGCGATAGGACAAACCAACATCTCAATAGGCAATAATTCTACTCCTGTGGCTAACATGGTGATCATTTGGACGTCTCCGAAGCCGAGGCATTTTGTTATGCTTAACACTAGTAAATGAACGGACAATTACTAAAAATTTCTGTACTACTCAGCTCTCAGAAACTGATTTCTTCACAAAAACTAAGAGATAACATTTTAACAAAGGTAAACAAAAACAAAACAAAGTTAAACGTTGACATTGTTGCCACAGCATGCTTTAAATATAGTCATTATGTTGCCAGAAAAACAAGTTGAAGAAACAATGTTTTCTGTGTGACACTTCTAATGTCACTGAGTATATATAAAAGTTACTGACATTTGTGTGAAAATGGCGAACAAAGAACCGCCATTACATGAATTTCGTAAAACGTTTCAGAATGCAGTTTTGCATTTATACCCTTAATATAATCCTATTTCTGATTTAAACTATCACTTGATCGTGAACCAAGTGAAGAAGTGAAGGTTTGATATGTTGCAGTGTAAGGCTAATTTTATAATGAATGTTCTGCAGTCGCTGGAAATAGAACAGAAATGTGTGGCACTCTAGTGTATTACACGGGTAATACGCATACCGAAATGAACTCACAGGATAGAATGATCGATGCCTTGTTTATATTATGGAAAATCAATATTTATCTATTTTGGTATGTTAAATACCTACCATCCTTATAAATATTCGACAAGTAATTTACTGCTTGGATTCTGTAATATATGATTACCTAGTCATTAACATCAAAGTGTATTTAAATCTATAGCGGAAACTAGTCCTAGAGATACAGTTTCAGCACGTTCATCCTCATAATTTTCGATTGCATCTGATAAGCTGTATTGAGGACATTGTAAAGTTTCCAAGCGCCAATCATCGTAAAGTTTCGAAGTGCCCATCTCCAAAGTCTTTGAGTGCTTATTAAAGATATTGTAAAGCTTCGAAGCGTCAAATTCTCCGTTTCCATCTGATATGCTTTATTTTTTTGTACCGAAGCAGGCACCGCTGCTGCTATGAGGAGCTTAAAGAAACTTTGTTAATCCGATTTGTTGAACTGCCTCGATACTTTAGGGTCGACGGAGCGGTTGTATTGGTCAGTTCTTAATATATGAAGTTAGACACGGTTTGGATCGGAGGCCGAAGTCAGGCCGATCTGTCTGGCAGGCAATTCGCTCGGCGTCATCATGGAGAAGGGCTCCGAGGAGCAAAGCCCGTTGGCGTAGCGATAGAAAAGAGCTAGATCGCCGACTGTTCCCCAAAGCAGTATAGAGTGAGGAGGTTATGTGGAAAAATATTTCTCAGTCCTAAACAAATAGCCTAGCCTTTCCCAGTAGCTGTCGCTATTGACGAGATGTGCTCGCGCCAGATCAAGTCATCGGTGATCTGGACTCCGACTAGCCGAAACGAATGTCTCTCCTGTAGAACTCGGCCATCCATTGAAACCGGATGAGCGCTATTTCTCTTGTTAGTCCAAGGACGATACTGTTTTAGAATCATTAAACCAGATTATTGCGTCCCCCAGCATATAGAGGGTACGGCCATCAGCGAAGCTGTGGATAGGATTGATCATACAGGAAAGCAGGTGGTTGATATGTAACAGGAACAATACCGGTACCAAGACCGTCTTCTGGGGAACACTCACGTTGACATTATGGCATCAAGAGGAGAACCTGTCAATTACGATGGATATCTTGCGGCCAGAAAGGAAATCAGCCAGCCTCTGCAAAGTTTCTTTGAGAGGCCATAGGACGGAAATTTGCTTTAGATGACAGTATGATACAGCTGATCGAACACTTTTGTAATGAATAGAGCAACGACGTGAGACTCACCATATATGACTGGATGTGTTTACTTCACAGCCGCATGACGTAATTTAGAAGATCTCCGGTAGATCGCTGGTGCCGGAAACCATACTGCCCGGTTAATAAACTTTGCTGTGAAAAAAGTCAGATTCGAACTAATTGCAATTGAAGGATACAAGGCATAAACCAGTCAAGTCACATGGAGGAAAATGTCGAGGAAACATAAAAAACATGTTTGATGTAAAAGGTTTAGTCACTGTTTGTTGTCAATTGCAGATAATTCTGCTGCATTATTTTTTAAATCATTCAATCTGCAAATAAAAAATATAAATGGGCTATAAGGGAAAGACTAATGTTTTAATTCAGCTTTTGATACAAACTTGAAATATTTTCATCATTTATTCATCTTCACTGAATTCTGATGCGGAAGTTTCTTTATCATCTGGCGAAAAGCTCTCATGGTATATTCTGATCTCTTTGTAGAACCACTGATCACATTGTGGCACATAGTTTTTAGCCAGAGTCATAACGTGATCAAATTTATTTTTCTTCAACTTACTTATTCCACTATACATCATTCTTATTTCAGATTTCAAAAATATTAAACTGATACAAAGAGACTGTTTCACTACATTAAATGATACTTCATTATTTAGTTTTCCATAGCGCATTATTCGATATTTTGAAATCGTAAATTTATTGTCCTTGGGACTTGAAACTTAAAAATATATCCTGCTCTACATGGATTTCTTTAACATTTTTGTTTGTATTTTCAATGATCTTTAAGTACTATTGTGGTAACTATGTCTTGTCGTGTTTTTTTTTGTATTTATATGGCTCCTATCGCACTATGTCTGAGTTCGGGGTACCTGTGCTATATGAGACTGACAGCAGTGCGCAAGAACCAGTTAAGTCCAGTTACCGGTTTATGCAAAGAGTAAAAGGGTATGCAACCAATTATACACTGCAGTTTACACAATTTAAATGTTACAGATCAGGGGCTTGATTCTGATGGCGCCTTGTGACGATGTACTTGATCAGCTAAGATAATTTTGACACTGCCATGATAATTTGAATAGGTATAGAAGATCAATATAATCAGATGTCAAAATTACCATAGCGAATCAATTTCAACGGTCGAAACTCATTTAGAATCAAGCCCCTGGTTTATGCACTGGAGAAGGTTCAGAATTTAAAACTGTGCAAGAGTATAAACCCAACTTATTTTGCCCAAAAAGTGGACTTTTCCGGTTTATGTATCGGGCCCCTCAATTGTACTAAAGCAATTGGAAAATAAATCTCTGTTAAATTCTAATGTCAAGGGCTCTTGAGTTTCTATAATAGAACAAAATAATATATAATGTGAAAATGAACAGCTCCAACAAGGCATTTGCAAAAATTCATAATCAATTTTTATGTTTCTCTAAACGTCTAAACTTTAAAGATCAATTACTTGAAAAAATATATTTCTGACACATCTTTTTATAGAGATTTTTTGGTTTATTAGTAACTTTATTTGTCCTCTGTCTAGTTTATCAGTTATCATAGCTAGTTTTATCAAATTCAAATAACATTGATATTTAACAAACTCGTATAATAAATAAAATCCAAAAATATTGAATTTTCTTTACACTAATTTCCAGTTCATTTTCAATTATCCTATTACATTGAAATAATTCCGTAAAGTCTATTTAATTTGTATAAACTTGCTGCCCACAATGAAAACACTCCAGAAATATTCATTAATAAATTCTTTGAGCAGTTGTGTCTGAAAATAGCTCGTGAGATTTGATATTTATAACATTGTAGCGGTACTACTCTCAATGTTCACGGTCGGGTCTTTTTTTAGATTTTATCGTCCTAAATAATTATGTAAACAAAAATGCTCGAATTCACATGATTATCTATAAATCTGAGCGCTTGATCAATTAAAACGACCAGTTTTGCCGCTTTTCCACGGACTAAAAATTTTTTTAGCTTCTTGAGCTGGATTTTTTGATGAGCTGTGGAAAAAATAAGGATTTCCAAGCGAACTCTTGAAAATAACAGCTTCTGTCGATAAACCTTATAATCTGTCCATGGTCGGTCGCCTGTGGTCGGACGAAAGCTATATTACTAGTTTATACCACCATTTATTTAAATTTCATTTATTTTAGTGCTTGTTTTTCAAGCTTCCAAGATTTTCGTTGTGTGCTTTTCAGGTTCTTGATAATTTTATGTCGTGCTCATTTGAAGCTTTTGGGAGACATTTTTAAAACGAAAATAGACCCAAGTGCATTAAGACATATTTTTATGATGTATTTGTTTATTTATATAATTTCCGTTAATAATCATGGCCAAAAAACAACAATCGATCGACTTGACACTGTAAAATATCTTGGATTATTTATAGACACACATTTGACTTGGGTTAACCATATTAGATATGTTCTCATGGGCGTAGCCAGGGAGTTCTCCAGGGTGGGGCAAGAAAACAAGGAAACTCAACTTAACATAAAAAATTTATTAAAAAAACATGTTGGGTTTATATATAAGTATTTTATTTTAGCATTAGTTTTCTACAATTCTTGCTAAACCTGGACAAAATTTCTTTTTCAAACTCATCCTTCGCGTTTAAAACTCTTTTTCGATGGACGCTCATCATGCAAAGTCCAACAAGCCGATTTTCCAACATTGTTGATCGTAACCAAGTTTTTACCCGACGTAAGGTGCTGAATGATCTTTCTATTGTGCAGGTAGTGCAAGGCTGCGCGAGTGAAATTTGGAGGGCTTTTTTAATGCCTGGGTAAAAAGATTGCGCCTCTTTAACTAGTTCAACTAGTTCAATCTCTTTTAACTCCGAGTCTGACTTCTTTTTTTCTTTCCACAGATTATACCATAGTTCCATTTCAGCCAAAATCTCGTTTAAGTTGTAGTAGTCACAAAAGACTTTAACTTTTTTTAAAAACTCAGCAAATGATAAAGAAAGAAATATACTAGGGTGTAATGAAAGCAACTCGTAGGCTGGCAGATTTTCATTAGAGAATCGCTGTCCTAAAGACATTATCAATGAATCCAGATACGGAATTATAAAAGATCTCGTCCAGTACTCAGTACCAGAAGCTGCTGGAGGATTTGCACGAAGCGTTTGTCGGTTTGTAACTCTCGGCATTTTAAAGTCCGTATTAATGTCTTCGGCTATTTTTTCGGCTTCTTTTAGTATGTATACGCTTTCGGCACTAACATTTTCCCGGTGTGTTTTTAAAAGGTCTGTAATTCTTTTTACATGATTCATACATTGTAATAAGTCTAAACTTTTTGACTGCAAAACATTCACAACTGGTTGCAATAATGCAGAATATTTTGCTATTAAGCAGACACTTACAATAAACTCGGAATTTGAAGCAGCACAATGCATTTGAAAAGCAGCTTTTCTCGTAGCTGCATTACCATCTGTTGAGAGCGTTTTTAAAGCAGCCACGATTTCTACATAATGCTCTCTAAAAATGGCGATGCTTCTGTATTTTTGAGACCAGCGGGTCTCACAGAACATCGGCACGTTTGGAACGAATTTTCGCCGAAGTGGGGATTCTCGGAAAAATCTTATTATTTCTTTTATTGTGGCCACTGTATTTCGAATCATTGCTAACTGGTTTAAATCGTTCACCACTAAATTAAGTTTGTGACTAGCACAATGAAAATACAACCCCCGCATGTACTTTTCCCGGAGAATTTTTTGTACCCCGCCGTCCTTTCCAGCCATGGTGGAACATCCATCGTACCCTTGTCCGACGCACTTTTCAGGGTCAAGGCCTGCGTTGGCTAGGAAATTATCAATGGCGGAGGCTATAGAAATAGCATCCATGGCACTTAGTTCCACGAACCCCAGAAATTCTTCTCGAATCATCATAAGTTCTTCATCAAAAAACCTCACACCAATAGAAAGTTGTTCTTTTCCAGAAATATCGCTGCTTTCATCGGCTAGTATACTGTATGCGCATGCCTTCCTGATATCCATAATGATATCCTCTCTTATGACCTCACCACAAAGGTCAATAATTTCATTCTGAATTTGTGGTGACAGGTAGGTGGCATTTTTTGGGCCATTCTCCATGTGTGTTTTCAAGTTTTGGTCACCAGCTTCAATTTTAAGTTTAATCAGGTCTTGGAAAACTCCCTCGTGAAGTTCTTTGCCCCTTAAAGGCAAATCATGTGTCCCACAAAAAATGACGGTTGAAATTATTGATGCTAAAATCTTCTTATTCGCCTCTATTTCACTATTGTGAGCAGATATCAGCTGCACATCAACTGGTAAGTTCTCATCGAAACATTTTGCAGCTGTAGCTGCTGATTTATGCCATTGAGATGATGTATGCGATTTGGCAAACTCGTGCATATCTTTATAGCGGGTAAACGGCCGCACTATAAATGAGCCTAGGACACCACGCACATTAGTAGGAGGAAAAAGTACACAATAAATGCACAAGGCGCCCTTTAACTTTTTTGAGTATGCAAGCCAAGGGGCATATTCAGATAGCCAGCAGAATTTAAATTTCCTCTTCAACTGAACAGCATCCTTGGAAAAGTCACAACTGGCAGGTGGAGACCAGCAGTTTTTCAAAACTTCTCTTCTTTGAACTGAAGTCATACTAAATGAACGTCCAACCCAGTTACCAAGGTCATTTTCATAATAGGATTCATCAAATGTTTTGCCGGATCCTGACGGTAGTGAAGATTGACTCGGTGTATCCAAAACGACTGGGGCGCTAGAGCCGCAAGAACTGACATTTTGTTTTGACTTTTCTTCCCCGCCGCTATCACTCCCGCTCTCGCCACTACTTTTATCTGTTTGCTTCCTTTTCTGACTACCTAAAAAATATCCAAGTATACACAAAAGGTACATATTGTATGCTCAGCCTGCGCCAAATTTATTCTCATTGCTACTATCACTAGCATAAGAATATCAACACCGACTGAACGGAAAACCACAAAACATCGGAAAACGGCTAGCCGAGTAAACTCGCCATCGCCATTCATAAACAAATCACTTATTTAATGATAAGTGATATGTAATGATAACTATATTCCCTTCTTACCCTTACCTAATAATAATTAGTAAGTATTCAAATTATTGCTTGCTTACCTTTGGAGCTAAAGAATTTTCTAATGTCCATTATTAAATAAACTTTTATCCACGGCTCACTGGCAAACTGCTTGAGACAAAAAATCTTCGAGTACACCTTAACTATGTACGAATATGCGTAACACAAATAATTAGGTAAACCAAAAATAAACATTACTAACAAACAAACCAAAATCTCAAAAAAACAGTGATGCTCAATGCTCAAATACAAAACAAAGCAAGCTTTACATTTGATTTCGCGAAATAAGTTAACCTTAAAGTGTGAACTGTCAACTGGTAGTGGCAAACAATTACGAATTCAAAGTGGTCCCTCGCTAAAAACGGGTTGGGAACCGCTGATCTAAAACCTAACAATACAATGGCAAATGGCAACTTAAATGGGAGCTATTGAAACTTGTTTCTATGCAACCAGATATACACTATTTTATTATAATTTCTTGCATTTAAACTGGGAGCGTTGCTTTTTTATTCATTAATTTTAACTTTTTAGGATGCGAAAATATCTGACATACCCAGTTAAGAGGTTTAGGAAGTAAGTAGGGTAGGATCATTTGAATTAATTTTTTTTTAGTTATATAATTCAATTTAATTTTTTTAATAGGGTCCGTCTAGGGGGGCAAGCGCCCCACCCTGCCCCACCTTGACTACGCCCATGTATGTTCTCAAAAAAATTAGAAATGCTGCCTATAAACTCAAAATGCTTGCTAACATTCATTCTTAAGGAAAGTTATCTACGAATTCTGTTCCATGCCTTAGTTGACACCCATATAATATACGGCATCACAGCCTGAGGTGCCACCTGCAAGACATATATTTCTGAACTAGATATATCACAAAAAACTGTTTTGAAAGCCATTTTCCATAAGCCAAGATTATATCCGTCGAACAACTTCAGGAAGCAGATATAATTGATACTAGCCAACTTTATTTCTTACATGCCACCATCTTATTTATACCATAAGCATTGTAATGAACAAAATTCCCATAGACACGAGCATGACACGATTTCGAATAGGCTCATCTAATATCCAAGGACCGCACAAAACATTATTCAAAATATCATTTAAATTCTTAGCAGCTAAATTATATAATGTAGTACCAAACAAATAAAAACACTAAATTTGGAAAAAAATAGACGAAAATTAAAAGAATTTTGCTGATTTTTCGTAATTCATTTCTGATGCCCGACCATTTTCAAAATGCTTTCCTACAGGTCATTAAAAATATCTGTTTATCTCTACTTATCGGCGACACCTTGTAAATTCTTACTCCAGAGATTTTTTCCTTTATTTAAAAAATAAGAAAACGGAGGTGTTTGCAAAAATAGCAACCAAGGTGAACGAAATTAGTTGGCACTGTAGCAACTAGTAATATTCTTGTACATATTTTTAAAGCCGGAAAAGTAAAACAATAAATATAATTTGAGCTTGCGAAATGAGAAAAGAATATATTTTTACTTAGTACGCCTACTGCCGGGAAGTATTGCAATCACGAAGATTTTCGAAAATGAGGTATTATGTTTTTTATGATGTTATATTACGAAAAACTATGTCACTCATTTCCGTTGGTATGACTGTCGATCTGTACGCTAATCTTATAACCGCCTATAATTTGAGAAGTACCGCACGGATGTTGATGAAATTTATACACAATGTTGCTGCGATGCCAAGGACGCAAAAGCTTTATAGTTTTCCAAAATCGATCCAGTGGCGGCGGAGAAAAAGGCCAAAAATAAAAAAATAAATATCGCTCAAACTTCATTTTTTGACGTTTCACACGAATCCTAACCATTTTCGGAAAAAAATATTGTAAGCATTAAACACTATGGCTTAGGGGTAGCAAGGAGTGGGGAAGGATATATCTCAGTTTTTTGACATTTATATATTTATACACCTCCAACCCCAGTACAGAGTCAGTTTGCTGGACGCCATTTTTTTAAACATTCATGTGACGATAATCTGTCATCGATCATAGGCCGCCGATGAATCACTTTATTAGCTTAAATCTTTTTGATCTGTTGAATATGTTGATTGTGATTTGACACCTGTATTATTGTGTTAGCGTATAATGTGTAAGTAATATAAATATTAATTCAATAAGCTTAGGGTGTTCTCTAATAATCTACATTATTCATGTATATTGTTTGCTTATTTGTCGTTGATGAAAATCCGTTCTCTAGATCTACAGTAATGGACACAAGTATATAGACAAATTAATATTGTGCTGTATTTCTTTTTTAACTTGTTTTATGAATACACCAACGTATATACATAATTCGTTATAGCATAATACTCACTTATACATAATTAATTCATTAGACTCCCTTCAATAAAAAATTAATTGAAAAAAAAACTGGAACTATGAAGGACAAAAATATATAGACAAAGCAAAACAATTATAGAAAAAAGAAGCAAAGTTCATTGAATTATAGAAAACCAACCATGTTTGTGTTAATATTTTGTAGCATAACCATTATTATCAATCACCGCCTGGCATCGTCTCGGCATAGATTGTAGAAGTTTCTTGATATAAGATTCATCAATCTGTCTCCACTTTTGCTCTAATGCGGCAAAAAGTTCATGCTTGTTTGAATAATTGCCATCTATTCTATGTAAAGGTCCCATCCCAAACCCCGAAAAGCACCCCCAAACCATAACAGACCCGCCTCCATGTTTGACAGTGGGCAAAGTGTACACTAGGGCGTCTAACCTAATGAACACCATCTGATCCAAACATATTGAACTTGAATTCGTCACTGAAACATACCCTCTTCCTGTCACAGATGCTCCATTCAAGATGCAACCGTGCAAATTGTAATCGGTCGTTACGGTTTTTCCTCGAGATTAGCGGCTTCTTACTCGGGTGACGTGCATATAACTTCAAATCATTTAATCTTCTACTTATAGTTTTCGTAGAAACACTGACAATTCCTTTTGTCTCGATTTCGGCTTTTATTTGTCTTGGGGTTTTAAACGGATCTTTGGACGAAATTACTTTTATTAATCTAACTGATCTGGCATTTAGTTTTTTAGGCCGACCACTTCTCTTAGAGGCTTCTAAGATACCTTTTTGTTTATATTTGTTCAATATTGCCCAAAGTGCCTTACGCTTCAGCTTCAAATTTTTGGCAATGTCGACTTGACGTTGACCATCTTTGTATAACTCAATGATCTTAGTTTTCACATCGAAAAAAATTTCTGGACCACGCGGCATGGTTTTAAAATCACTCAAATTATTCCACAATACTTGATGAACACAAACTAATCCTCTTCTGACACGAAACTGTACTAAACTAATGTCGAAAAGAATTTGTCTACATATTTTTGTCCCTCATAAAAAAGTGCTTATATTCAGACTTGTATTGTGTTCATTGCAGATAATGTAAAAACAAGGAATTTAGTTTTTCTACTAATAACGCATTTGTTTATGGAGCAATGAAGTATAAATTCGTTTTCTAAAGGTATTTAGGTAAATATTCATATTTGTCTATATACTTTTGTCCATTACTGTATGTTCTGTGGGAGTGAGAGTTTCGATGTATTTCGCAAGTTTTTCTGACTTAATTCGCAGTGTTCGCAGCTAAATATTTTACAATATTCATAGTTATTCGTCTAATTTTCGGTTTTATTATATATACATTCATCCTACTTGTGAAGGACAATGGTCGTATTTTTGTACTGATGACCGTGCGCTCGATCATTACAAGCAAAAGCGTTACAGCACTCCATAGCGTACAAGATTTGTATTCAAAACTTTATCTATCCCTTTTTATGTGGTTGTTAAGACATTCCTATAGTGTTATTCATTATATATATGAAATAGTATGATAAAAAACAAAAGTGTCAATTTTTATTTTATTTTGAGGTAATCATTTAAAATTTTTTAAGTACCATATACAGGGTAATCGGAAGACCAAAAGTAGAGCACCCTATGTATATGATACTATTTTTTTTTAGTTCAGAAGTTATGATCTTTTTTCTGATTTTCGGATACCGAGTTTATTTTGCTCATAAATCTGTGAATGCGAGAGATAAAAGCCTCATTTTTTCGTTATTATTTAGTTAAAACTTGACGCGTAACTATCAGAAGCTCAATTGACTCAATTATTACATTCTAAAATGATAGAAACATGACCTCAACAGCTTTGCAATTTCTTTAAAAATAGAAAAAACATTTTTCCGATTCTGTAGTATCTTAAAAAGGTGTGTACTTTATCAGCTATTAACTGCAAATATTTAATCGAGGTTCTGTTACTACATGCTTCCTTAATTTTGCCTCAAATAGAACAGAACCTAAAATTGATACTTGATTTAGTTGACCTTATGATACTTAATTCTCAAGTTTTAGCTAAATAATAACGAAAAAAGCAGGCATTTATCACATTCATTTACGAAGTTACGAAGAAAATAATCCCAGAACTTGAAAATTCTCAAGAAGTGAATTTCTTAGGCCAGTGCATAGTGATGCCTATCACATTTTCAATTCTTTTTAAAAATTATCTACAGGTTATAGAATGTAGAAAACTAGGTAATATACTTCGAATTACAGTATATTCCTACAGACTGATAAGCTGGGATTGCAATAAAAATTCTTCGACTAACTTTCACTACACTGTTAAGTTGTTCCGGAGTAGGGCATATCTACGAGGGTAAGGCGAAAAGTCCTGGACATTGCGAATGATTTTTCGTGTATTTTGATATATGCTCATTGGACGGCGCTGAAAAGTAGTTCAATAATCACGGTGCACAAATCAATGGCGCAGTCTGAACAGTCTATGAGATAAATCGTATTGTGTAGTATCTATAGCTACCAAAATCTTGTGTTTTTGGACATAAAAATATCCAGGCATATCTAGAAACCTAAAATCTCAGTCAAAATTTCAAGGGAATAGAGGGAAATACCAAGTAAATCAAAATTGCACTACAAGATATCAAGGATAATGATAATAACTTGTCAAGCAAATAACTACAAGGAGCTGTGTATCTTGTGCTTCATAGTAGGGACCTAATATAAGGATATTCCGTGCACCGTCTAGTAACATTTTTTAATAGAATCATGAGTCATGTAACAACTCGTTCTGAAGTTCCTTATGCGTACTTTATAACCCTAGAATATTAATCCGTTGACAGTCTGCTAAAGTTGAACGTTTTGTACAATTAATTATCAAAGGGTCTTTTTAAATGTGCAGTAAAACACGGGACATCCCTTTTAAACAAATTGACAGGTTTGACGCCTTTTCTTTAAAATGGAATGGTCGATACTTCATTACATATTCGGATAGATCATCCCAAGAGAAGAAGATCGATATTAATAGTGGCAAATATTTATCGAACTGTGATTTAATAACTGATATTTCTTAATCACGATTCACGACTGTTACCAAATACCGTGAAAAAGCGTGACATGATCACGACTTTGGAAATTGGTTCTTGTGAGTTACGTCATCAACGCCATATGATATAAGTAAACAGATCGAGTCTCCGTACGATGAGCGGATCTTGAGCTTCAGCGCATCTACTACTCTCTTCAGTACGCATGAACTGGGTAACAGAGGATCGCTGTTTTCATTCTCTTATATTGAAGATTGATAACAGGACAACTTAACTTGCACGCCGATGTCAAATAAGTTGTCACTCTGACAAATATGATTGAAGGGCACTCATACGTAACGATAAAGTTTTCTAGACGGAGACACACAACTAAAATACGTATGTCTTTGAGCTTACCGAACAAACGTTCATCGACAGAGGTAGGTTGCATGTGTATGTATGAGGTAGATGGGGATATATAAAGCGATACTGGTAGTCTTACTTTGACCCGCCAAGAACGGTGACTACAACTATACCTCCGTGTACGACTTATGGCCTATAAGCGATGTCGTGCCTTATGGACTTTGGTAGTAGCTCCTTGCGATTAGATCGCGGCATTATGCTCAGGATATCAGTATACCCATAGTCTCATGGTTATTCAAGTCATGATCACGTCACAGTTTTAAATCACTGATACCAAATGGTAACGATATCATATATCACTGTTATTAAAAAATAACTATATCATCGGCCTCCTCTAACGGATTAGCGTTTTGATGCTTGGTTGTTGGGTTATAGGCGATGAAAAAATTGACAGAATGTCAGATCCACTTGAAAGCCAGTGAATGAATAAATTTGTATTCTTATAAACAAAGAAGCAGGAGCTTCAAAATTGTATCACATATCCCTTCAAATAATATTCCAAAATACCCAGCTGTCAAAGTAAGTAGGAGGGGGCGTTTTTGGAAAAGACTGTAGAGATGTTGGTCTCACTCTATCCTTCATTTTCTTAACACATGTGCTAAAAACTCTACCAAACCTCATATGAGGGGCGAACCCACAAAATTTCTTGTTTTCTCCGCTTCTGCATGCGAGCGTCAAAGTCAAAAATACATCTTTTCGCGGCAGCGGCGTCAGTATCGCGTCGCACCAAAAGTATACTTTTGCCGTTAATGAATCGGGCCAACACTAGAGATGCTTGTAGAGAATCGGTTCATAGCCTGATTTGTCAAATATACTCAGTGGTAAAGAACACTCAGAAAAAAATGATGTTATTCAAATGAAATTTTATATACATTTAGACATAAGCTATAGGAAGTCGCGACTAAAAAAGTTTTACGGCATCGCTAGACTTCGCTATCAATGTGTTGGGTCACCTTGATACCGATACATTCGTTCATTTTCGGGGCATGCTTCTGTGGAGGTGATTTATGTCATCTTGAGATATATAATCCCAAGCTATGTGTCTCCTCTAATGAAAACTACAGGCAACTTTGCACCGAATGTATGCAAATATTGTCCTCATGTATGCGTACCTTATAATCTATGACACTAATGAAATACAAAAATACTTTGTTTTACCTAAAACTGATTGTTACTGGCTTGTTACTGGTTATTGGTACTTATGATGCTAAGTAAACTAGTATACAGTATCTAGATTTTTCTGACCTATCAACAGCTCAAAAGTGGCAATACATATGCCATAAAATTGAAGACATTCCAAATATATACAAGTTTATTTAGTATGTTTTGTCTTTTTAACAAATTTAATACTGTTTCATTCTTCCACCCATACCAGCCACTCAATGTAAAAGGATAATATTCTTGTATATATAGTTTTCGTTTGTTTTGTTTTTGCAGTTCTATTAGCAGTCGTTGACCTACACTCAAACTACCAACATCTATCTGGCAGAAATGTAATTATTTTCACCATTTAGTAAGTCTTTCTGTATATTAATTTTACATTTTTTCTTTTTCAAGGTATTATGTGTTGGGTGAGTGGTTCTAGAAACTAACATGTACCTGAAGATGGCGCTTAAAGTCGCCGAAACATTAAAAAATGATTCAAGTTGACCAAATCCTAAGAATTTATAACTTGAACTTTTCGTTAATGTCATCATCCTTTGATCCTGTTAGATGGACTTTTCTTATCCTATCTCATAACTAGTAGCAACATGTCTTAATTTCAGTATGTGTGGTATCTTTGTAATAAGGATACTTTCGTAAATATTCGGGTGATTACAATCATTTAGGAAATGGATCCATTGAAAATCGACTTAATCCATACATCACTAGTCGGTGATGTCTGAGTAAACCGCGTGTCGGAACTTCGGGAGATGCTCGCCGGCGCGGTCCTACATCCCGCGATACTCTCACTTATTCATACATTCATGTGTTGGGGCCCGCTCATACGTCATTCAGTTTCGTCTCTCGTCGAACGAACGCCAACTGTGATCCAAAATATAGGAGTGATTCAGTTACTCAGTGCGTGTGTGTGTTTTTTATTGTCAAAAATAGACGTTTATTGTTTTGGTGTTGTTGGTGCGACCGGAAGTGCCTTATTACAGTTGGATACCTAGACGGATTACTGTTTCAGTTTTGTTTTTTGAAAATTTGAGGTAAAACTTACTTGATTGGCAAATATTAGCAAAATACAAAATAATTTTCCTCTTTACGTTAACAGGATAATGATGTATAGAGACCCGGACTAAGTGAATACCTTAAGCTTTCAGCAGTAGTTACAACAATGTTAATTAATGTACCATTGAGAAAAGTATGTCGAATGGTTCAATATTTATCCGTCTTGATAAAATAAACAATAATTCTTAGTTAATTGTAGCTATCGAGTAGGATTCACTGCTTGTTTTGATTTTCAAACTACTTGACTTGTTCTGACTTAAAATCAAGTCAAGCTCAAGTATTAGGTATTAGCAATCTAATATTGACATATACTTTTTATTACTTGATAATTTATGTAATATGAATACGAGTATGCAGGGCGTCCAAGATCTCAATACCTGAGAGAGATACAGCTTAGGTTAAATTAGGAAAAAGTTTCGTCCTTTGCGGCCTATTTACTTGCCGTTGAGAAACTTGTAACAATGTCATAAAACCATAATTTGGCTAAATCATTTTAAAAAACTACTGAAACTTTTCCATTGGCACTTTTTAGGCACCGCATGATGGTGTTTTTAAATTTTCTGCTAGACGGTTCGTTTTTGAGAAACCATCATCAACTTTATTTTTTATATGATCTGAAAAAAGTACACACAGTTTCTGGTATTATTATATTATAAATACCTTCACAACGGAAATACTTTATTTGTCACAATTTGCAGAAAAAACTTGAAAAAATAATTTGTTCATCGAATAAGCAATAATAGAACGATAAAATTCTAAACTCAAGTAGAAAAAATAACATTTCTTCATGAGCTGACACAAAAAAATGAAAAATTATGAACTAGCTTATCATTCGCTAATCATGTATTAAGGCAATGAGGGTCCTATCGGATATACTTATAATATTGGTGAAATTAAAAACAATGGTAACAACAGACCGCATTTTGAACCACACTCGTATATCATAATTATTTTTGAGGTGTGATTGTTATAATACATGTTTAATAACTAAAGATGTATGGACATTATATTTTGTTCTTGTAAAAACACGTGAAATTAGTTGTCGAGTTGTGTTTTGAGGAGGTTCAATTTTAGCTTATTTTTATATTTATAGAGAATTTGTGTATCTGTGTTGTGTGGTGCGCCCGCGCTATACGAAAATATACTTTTCATAGATGGCGCTGCCTGGCCCAAAGGATCTGTCGCTGATTTTTCTTCCTACCGATTTTATCTTTGAATCGACCGAATTTCAACAACACTGTCGATTTCTTGTTTTTTTGGTTAGGCAACGCAGTGTACAAACATGCGTCATTTGAGATGGCAGTGACAATTTTAGATTTTCTACATGATCATTTGCATTAAAAAATAAAATGCAGCAGAGCAAAAATACAATTGCCATCAAGTATCATTAGTTTGAAAATGCTTTACGACAAGTCAAGTAAAACAAAAAAAAATCAATTCAAGCATTAACGTTTCAAGTAATTTTATTGTCGAGTAGTTTATGAAAATATTAAGCTATACCTACTTGACTTGATGAATCCCTAACTATTTTCGATTGATCCTAGGGGAATGCTAACTGTGCGTGTTCGATTCGTCTATTATGTACACACCGGTAATATTCTGTAGATATAGATAACTGATCACACGCTTTGGGTTCAGAACATACAAAAATGTGCAAAAGGTCGATATAATAAAAAATATGTAATACAATTATGTGACAGATGCAGAATGTATATTAAAACATGGAAGAACAATGTCGACCTACTTGACTCATTTTTTCTACAAAGAAGTAACCTTTCAGAGAACTCGATTATGATGTCAAGGGTGACATCATTGTTTGAATTGCAAATATTCGACAAATTGTCCTTTTTTGTCGGACATAACCATAAATAAAAATAAGTAGTTGAACTAACTTACACTTTGTCTAAATAAATTTGTAATATATTTTCAAGTTATTTTTGAAGCTCGTCTTCTTTTTAGTTTTAAGGCCAATAGACCTGATGAAAAATCAGATATGGTGTTTCAAGTTTGTTTATTTTTGTATTTTTTATATTTGGTTATGGTACAGCCTGTTGGACGATCTTTAAGCCTCAAGATAAGTCAATTATTTGATCACACTTACCTTTATTGCTTATTACAAAAAAGTAATCAATTTTATACGTTCATTTTTACATGAAATTGCGATTGCAGATGGAATTGATTATTTGAGATGGAATACAATGTTCAGGATGAAATAGTGAAACTATAGTCTGCAATAAACTGACTTTATTAATAATAGCTATGCGTTGAATATTACAATTGATATGGATAATTGACAGGTGACCTAACCATCAGGTTCAATAATGAATTCAAAGTAGTTTTATAGTATTTTGATTCAGCGAAAACGTGTTCTTAATTATATTTATAGTCCATACATGCTATAGTCGGTGAAAATGCCCCATTGAAAATATGTTGGTACATTTATAAGAGGTTCTAGAAATGAAACATTACGTCGGCGTCGTAGGTAATATTATCACATACCATAGTAGTGTACCAAAGAAAAAAATGTCTCATTAGAGAAAGTATTATTTCATATAAAATAAAGATGATGAGGATGTAATTAGTCATTCAGAGATATCGATTTAATATGTGTTAGCGTTCATGGCCACCGGCAGGAATTTTTCTCAGGGGGAGGGGGCAATTATCAGTTTGTGAAGGTGTACCTGCCCCTAAAATTTTTTGAAGGACGGGGAGTAATACATTTTTTCAGGGAGTGCCAAAACTTAAAAATCCTGCTAAAAAGCATGCTAGATATGCAAGTTTTAAGGTTCAACCGGATTCCCACGTAGGACCGCGGCCTTCGTCCATTTTTCTAAAATATTCCAACCTTCCTGATAGATACTAACATTCGTTTCTTATTTCCAGAGTTAAGCAGCATATGAATGAAAATGAACAGTACGCAAGAATTTTCCATCTACACTGGCAATACAAGCTTCGCATCACCAATAAGTAGAACCGTCGATTGTAGTTACGAAATGCCCGAAAAACTACGGAAGAAAGATAAAAAATGGTCCATTGGCAGCATTTTCAGGAAAAAGAAAAAAGAAGACTCCGATACTAGCAGCGAAGAAGATTCACACAAGAACTTCTTCGGGTTGCGCAGAAGAAAATCAAAGTCTAAGAAAAAATTATCACATAAAACTGTAGGAACTTTCGATCATATAGTGATACCACCAGAAATTAGGACTCCTGTATCATTAACTTTGTATAGACATGAAGACAGTGGTGTGTTCTCAGATCCGACAGAGGGTTTGCACAGATATACCAATGCAAGTGATAACTGCATAGCTACCAGAAAGGTATATGATGACAGGATTACAGATTCTAAACATCTACTCACTACTGCATCTGTGGATCGCAATAAAAGGCCAAGAAAGCAGGCAAAAGCTCGAGCAGAGGCTCGAAGAACACCTCAAAATGCGTCTAGCTCAGAAGAGGAATCAAACTCTTCGTTGAAAAAATTCGCGGATGAATCCAAGACGATAAGCAAAAAAACAAGAGCTGCTAGAACAGAAAGGTATCTAAAAAGACGGTCCAGAGATGGCGAGAATCCATATAACTACTTAAAGCTTTCAAAGTCTGATACAGAAAAGTCTAACCTGGGTATACTGTCTTGTGGTGATAGTAGTAGATCGCACAGCAGAAGTCCTCTTATGCCAAATTTAATTACACCAGATAATAACATCGTTGCATCACTAACTCCTCCTCCATGTCCATACAGCAACATCAGATGCCAGTCCATCGAGTCCAAATACATGCCCTCCAACTACTACCCCAATAAGTTCCTGAAAGAAAACTTTCCTGAACTGAGAAGTTACTCTTACGATTCTAATATCCACAGAGCTGTATCCGAAGATGTGATCCAAACACCTATGAAGCAAAATAACAGATATAGCAGTATTGGTTTCAGAGATAACTGGCAATATAAGCACCCTCCAACACCCCCTCCTAGGGATCCAAATAGGGTCAATAACGGAAGACCTGATAGTTGTGCTTATAGTTCCTTAGGTAGGAACAAAAGACATAGTGATGTTAACTCGTACTTTAACCATAGATATACAACAGACTGTATTTTACCAAAGAATCTTTACGCTACCAGACCTTTTTCAACATCTATAGAAACAGATTCACCAAGGTCTGTTCATAGAATAAATCAATTGAATGGTGATGACGAACGATCTAACGATATCGACAATCATAGGAATAAGATACCAACGTCTGTAACAGCAGACACATCTAGAACGATGAATAAGTTTGATGAGTTTGACTATCTAACAAGCAAGAGTCCTAGAAGTAGAAGACCTATCTTTATTCAGGAAACTATAAAATCTACTGTTCCATGGAGAAAGATCGAGCATCAAAATAACGTTACCAATTCATCTGTTTTGAATTGTCCACAGTCTGTAAGTCCTAAGATGTTTGTTATCACTGCCAAAGCCAAAACAGAGGTTTATCCGGTTAGTCAATATCGCGATGATATCAATAATAACTTTAACATAAATGGTGAATCTCCAAAACCAAACCTAATATCATCACCTTCACTTGATTCAGCTAACTCTAACCTAGAATCTAATGAACAAGACTCGAAAAAGCCGACTAACTTAGAAGACGCGCTGAATGAATTAGAAGAGATCTACAATAGTCTGAGACTTGGTGATGAAGATCTGCTTGAAAGAGCTGAACAAAGAGAAAAAGAAGCACAAGCAAACTATATTGGTGAGTTGCATCCGAATTACTCAGCAAGAGGAGCATTGAGTGACTCTAGCTTTTCATACGAACCTTATAATAACATTGCGCCCAAGAAAAAGAGGCTGACGAGGAAAGAACGCAGCGCCAATATAAAAGACGACGATATGGCGTTTAGAAAGTTTTATAGAAAGAGATCTACCACCATCAATGACCCACAATCAGTAGTTGCAAAAGTTAGCTACTTGATGACTTCTCCTATGAACATGAATGACTTTGAAGAGTTGCTATTGCACAACACCTCTAAGGAGCCTGACATAACGCATGATGATGTCCTCTATAGAAACATAAAACATGCAAATACGTCTTTGAAAGTGATTGAACCGCAACCACCTTTCGGTATACCTCTTGGACCTATTGCTGTTGGATCTTCTAATGACTATTTGCATGCTAAGCCTGAAAGTATTGTTTATAGACCTCTATTCAAGCATAAAAAGATACCCGATATCATAAAAGATGATTTGGCTTTCAGGAATCTGCGTAAAGACACCAATAAGGTGCCTGTGTTACCCGTAAATAGCAATACCGATACTTCTACCTCTAATTTAAGGTATCTCCAAAAGAAGAGAGCTCAAAGATCTAAATCTGCAAATATACGCAACATACTTGACCAAAGAAATGACAATGATATGGAAAACGAATTTTGTCGTCTAACAGACATAGCTGATGCCATGCAGATTGCTAGACTAGTATTGAAAGAGAAAGAAAATAGGATAGCTGCAACGAGGAAAGGTTCTATGAGTGACCCGGATGCCAAGTACGTTACTACTTGGCCTAGTGCCTACAGTCAGAAGGAAAATGTGTCCTCAAATATGTCCAACCAACAGTATACTCGGAATATGCTAACACTATTAGGTCCAAAGAAAGATCCAAAACCTAAATCTCCCGAAGCAACCAAAAGGTCTACTAATGAGTCTTTATCCGCTTCAGTCGAAGACATTCTATCGGTACTAGAAAAAGAAGCAAAACAGACTACAGAGAAGATTAACAAAGAGCTACAATCATTACAGGAACGTAAAGAAAGACTAGCAAAACTGAAAGTCAAGACAACAGTTTCTGAAGGAGTGAACGATCTAACAAGGAGATTATCTGATATCGATGCGGTGTCAAATCATGCCAAAATGTGTGAAAAACTGCTGGAGACAGCCATCTCCGAAAATTTGGATAATTCTTCTGACGACGGGAAGTCTAGCGCAAAAATCACTGAAAAAGTGGTAGAACTGCCTGCTGAACCGCACAAATCTGAGTTCATAGTTGGTCTTCAGGAGTTCCGAAATATTGTAAGTGATATAGAAATACCAAGCATCGACACAAGCAGTAAAACCGAAAAATCAGCGAAAGTAGAAGGCAAAATCGTTGAATCAGAGTTAGGCTCTGATGTGAAGGATCTCAATAATACGTCGTCAAGTGCTACTGCTGACAAGGCTGTGGATAAAGCAATAGATAAAGAAATTAAGATGACTCTAAAGTCTAGTTTCTTAGTAGCATCCATTGAGAAGACAAATGGTAAAAAACAAGATGATGCAAAGTGGTCTGCTAACCAAGAAAAGGAAGTATCAGAAGAGGATACTGAGAATGAAAATAAACAATTAGAAGATAAAAAGGAAGAGAAAGATGATACTGAACCGTTATACGAAAATATAGATGTTATTTGTAAGAAAGATGAAGATAAGGATAATTTAGGTGAGAAGTGTCATTTCTAAAATTTGTTGGTTGTACTAGTCAAAGAATGTGCCTTTTTAAGTGCTAAACTTTCTTATAAGTTGGATGTGAGTAGTACTAACACATTTTGTTGATTGCGATTTTTACAGGTATAATGAAATGTTGATGCAGTTGTTTTGCATCTGGCTTCAAAACGTACCAAATTAGATCTATTATCCTTAGTACATTTGTTCGATAATCACTGATGCCTGTGTGGCCAATAATACCACATGTGCTTAAAAGTCTTTTTTATTGAACCCAATTGTGACCCTCTTTAGTACAATTTACACTTTTTGTCAAAAAACGGGCTGAAACGTATATAATAAAGAATTTTTAACATAGGTGGCTTAATTGGAGACAAACATGGGAATTATTGACATGAAAACCACAGGATAAGTTAGAGATATTACATTACATATTTCAAATTATTAAAAGGTGTTATATTGTTGCAATACATTCACTCTATTTTATTTCATTGTACAAAATATTAACATTTAGGACCAGCAATGATTTTATTCATCAGTAAATACTTTGATCGTCACTTAAATTTTGAATGCAACATTGCTTTTTTAATAGGTGTTTAACAAAAAATTACACTAGATCACCAAAATAATAAATATATGTTTTTTACCGAATTATTGTGCCATTACTTAATGTATTACCTAAATATTTCAGACATGATTATTTAGATTTAAACATGTTGCCACCGTAATAATTCGTTTGAAAGTGTTTCAAAACCCGATGTTTTATTTTGCATAATTTTTGTAGTTATTAAAGTTTTCAACTAGGCGTCGCATAAGCGAATCAAAGTATGTTCATTTTAATCAATAAGTGTTAATCCACAATGAAAAAATAAATAAACTTGTTCATTACGAAATAAATAATTTCCTTACTTTGTGTGCATAACACTAAGTGAACGGCGTGTACTCAAATGTCATATTGGATGTGAAATACTTTTGTAATGTAGTTTTTGAAATACCTTGATTGAAATTATTCAAATACTTGTTACCTCTACTAATAAGATTGTAATCAATAATGAAAGAATATCTTTTTAGTATTACCTGTATTGTTAAGCATTTGTGGTTACATGTCGTTACTCTGGAAATGAAATATACTTATATAGAAATACCAACTTTCAACTCTTGTATCGTTACTACTGTTACAGCATGCATATCATTAGGGTAACTTTATATATCTGTTGTTATTGCATTTTAGTTACTGTTGTTTGTTGTCCAATAATAATAGCACTGTAATAACAAATTTCTAACCGATATATGATGTATGCAGGCACTTTTTTGGTTAACTTTGAAGTTTTTGACTTCAATGTTTGAGATTTGGAACTATACCAATGTAGAAACAAGCTTTTATAAATGTGTTGAAGAAATGTTAGTTTTAAGATTCAAGTGCAGCGTACCTTCTTGTGCTCAGCATCTTAAATATATTAAACTGATTGTCATTTTACCAAACGTCAGATGTTCCATTTGCATGTTATTTTATTTTATAAGTATGTATATATTTGTAATTAATTCTGTTGTTTTTAAGCTTAGCTAATAATATTTTTGTGATATCTTTAATAATTACTTACATCTATATGTGTACCTGTTGTATACCCATATTTTTCACGTTAGGTATATTGTTTGAATTCGAGAATTTTACCATAAAAGTTGTAAAAAATATATAGAATGTCATGAATAAACGTACTTCGTACACATTAATTGTTTAATTAAATTGGAACTTCTTTCTCAAAAACTTACTTCCTCACTTTATCGCAAATTGTGGTTTCCCTTATTCATTTCCATGACATTAATTTTGATCAACTTTTAATATTCTGTTAGACCTGTTGTAATGGCAAATAATTATAAAATGTACATATGTTTCATCAATCTTGTAAATTATAATCATTTTGAGATGAAGTGATATTAGATAATTTATTTTAGAGAAAATGACTTCAAGAAATATTTCTTATTCTAAGTTATCTAGCAATCCAAGTGAAGCCTCTCTCTCACGTCAGGGACTCACCTCAAACTCTTGAAAAAAGTCTTATCAAACTTTCACTCCTGTCTACGTTGCCTAAACTTGGAAGTTGTATATATTCTCCGTATGTCTAACAGAAGTCTAGATTATCTCTTAGATCTCACTCATAGATTACATTGTTTTTCAACTTTTAGTTGCAGAAAGGAGTCAAAAGATTAGAAGCAAGACACCAAGTGGAAGAGAAGGCACGATACCGTTGGCCGCATTGGAAGAAGCAAAAACTAAAAGTGTAACTATGTGAAATAGATGCACATGTTGAATTGATTTAGCATTTATTTTTGTAGAGTATCAAAATAAATATTTGTTTATAGCAAATGTGTTATGAGGATCTTGAGAAATATTGTAATTGACGAAATCTGCGGAGCAAGAACTCAAAAACCAGCGATATAGTGTTAGGTCACCCTGGAGGTTACGCGTCCTCCCTTACAAAGAGAGAGGTTCTAGTACAACAAAAATCCTTCCGTCACATTATTCTTGACTGCGACAG
Source organism: Acanthoscelides obtectus (assembly GCA_963669975.1). Lineage (NCBI taxonomy): Eukaryota > Metazoa > Arthropoda > Insecta > Coleoptera > Chrysomelidae > Acanthoscelides > Acanthoscelides obtectus. The sequence goes on along the minus strand of CAVLJG010000008.1, from coordinate 59,790,934 downwards.
CAAATAAAAAATTTCGACGAAAACAGAATGTTTATGGCCACTAAAGTGAAGCGTGGTAGATTGATAGTACTGACTGCAGACAGTCATGACAGGTTGCTTATTTTTTCATTTTTGACGTGAAGCTAACCCCAAAATTTCAAAACCGTGTTAAACTTTTTATAGCAAAGTCACATAAGCAAAGTTTCGCTAGAACTTATATCCAAACCGGACAAGAAATGGATAGGTTTCGGATCATAGAACCGCAGAAGAAAAAGTGACCACAAAACCAGCAGAACTACAATAAAAGGCTAACTTGCCACATTGCATACATGATACGATTGCATAACTTCCATTTTTCAAAACTTAATTGTATGAATCAGAACATTTTTATTGGATTTTTTATAATGTGGACGCATACCTAAAGTTGTATTTTACATAGATCTGAGGATCAACCGATTTCTGATGTTTGTTATGACTCCTGCCTGCATAGCAGGCGTTATGTTGGCAATTTTTTCCGAGATGTTGGTCTTCAAATCTTCTAACATGACATAAACACAGGATCACAATGGGACCAAATCCGGAGAGTGGGCCGGCCACGCCAAATCGCCTCTAATTGCGTGTTCCCTAAAAACAGCAATCGATGCTTTTGAAGTGAGTGCCCCAACTTATCTAATCGTGGAAAACATAACTTATTATATACCAGTCCAAATTCACTGTCACTTCAGATATGGCATTATTGATGGTCTGAGCTGTAAGTTGCATAGGTGAATAGTGAGGATTTGTGTGGTACTAATCTGTGTTGATGGTAATTCCGTTGGTTTCTTGTCTCTAATACACTTACTTGAGATTAAATTACATATGCAAATTTGCTGAATTTAAAAAATGAGAGAGATCAAACAAGAAAGTTCTTGTTTGGTGAAGTATCTTACAACCAAGAGATGAGAAAATATGCCCCAGATTTATGAAACGTGAAGTTATTACATATTGCATTATTTTCTATTTCCAGTCATCTAAATTTTATAGAAATTTATTTTGCGTTGTCGAATAGACATAAGTCAGCGCCTATAATGTGAGGCACTGCGAAAATGTTTTACATGTGATGCGTTATTCCTATATTTTCTGTGATGTGACTTAATTACGAACAATGCGGGCGCGGTGGCAATTTCCCGTAATGCTTCTCAAAGTGTTTGAGAATGCAAAAAAATGGAGAAATCGCGATTTATAACTTTGAACTTAACCTCTTTTCAGAAAGGACAACACAAATAACCTGTCTGATACAGAGTAATCATTTTCTCACATAGCAAATATTACTCGACCACCTTTGTCACATCTTCTCACAGACTATTTCGATATTCTGCACCCAACAAATCATGCTGGGGAAATGACTCACAGCTTGTCAATGAGCGTGTCGTTGAGTGTCTAGAAACTAACTAGTGAGCAAGTTGACATTTTGTCGGGTTTTTTTGACATCATATACGTTTCTTTACGTAATAACTCTGCCGGTTTTGGGACAGGGCCAACGTGGCTAAATTAAAGCGATTCCGAAAGGCGCGCTAGGTTGCGATCACAGAGCATCCCCTCAAAAATTGTATCTCAACGACAAAACCACCGTCTCCTCACCTTTCCAACGCATGATAGCGTTTGGTGGTGTCTGGAAAAAACTGTATAGTCCCGCCTCTCGAACAAGATCACTACCTTCCGCTACACCAACCGTCTGAATGGCGCGCATTTTAATTCCTGCTACACACCCTATATAACAAATATAAAGCAATCCAATTTATCTCGAATACTGCTTATTTCTTGCCTGTATTTTCGTCTGTGATTTAAAACTAATATTTCTATTATATTTTAGCCAGTAAGTTTTTATAACTTAAAGTTAAAACAAGCTTATCCAACTTTACATATGCCCCATGATATATATACAGGGTTATCCAAATTAAGTGTCCACCATTAGTAACTTTGTTATTAGTGAAAATACAAAGTTGTTTGAATTAGCAAACTAGTAGCATTTTTAACGCTGGTAAAAATGAGAAATAAAAAAAAACAATTGAGAGTCGTTATTTTGATTTTTTTCAGTAAAATAACATTTTTTTAAATGGAAACCCCTGTATATTATATTTTTTTCTGTTAAAGCATCAAATTTTAAACAAAAAAGCTTACAATAACTTTTCTCCTAGGTTACAAATTGTTGAAGTTATGGCCTCCAATCTGAAACAATTAAATTGTATCGACAAACCTTATTTTCAACATCAACTTATAATCTTACAAAATACAATAACAATTTTTTTTAAAGAAGATGCTCGAAAACACCACCTTGTTCTTCAATACATTTTTGGGCACGTTTTTCAACTGCTCGAACTGTCTTAAGTATGGTCCTACCATCTATCTGGGTTATCTTTTCCCTAACTGCAGTCTTTAATGCGTCAGGGTTATCGTACCTTCGCTTGTAAATTTGGTTCTTTAAGTAACCCCACAAGAAGTAATCAAGTGGGTTTAGATCTGGTGATCTGGGAGGCCACTGTATTGGGCCATTTGTTCCTATCCACTGATCATTAAAAGTAGTACTTAGAAAATGATAAGTACCTCTGGAGTTGTGGGCAGGTGCGCCATCTTGCTGAAAATGCAGATGATGTCTACTTATAAGATCCAATTCGTCTAAGAAATTAGTCAGAATTTCTGACATAAATTCCACATATCTTTCACCAGTTAGGGTTCCCTCATAAAAGAACGGGCCAACAATTTTTGAACCAATTATACCGCACCAAACGTTTAAACTGACTTGTGGGCCTCTTGGATGTACTAACAAAAGATTTTCTCTTGACCAATAATGGTGTTTTTTTCTATTAAACAGAATTTGAAAAATTTGATTCATCTGTCCATAAAAGGTAACGAAAGTTATTTACATTTTGGCGACAGAAGCTAAGATACCAATGGCAAAAAACAAGTCTTCTCTCTGGATCCCCTGCCAAAAGCGTTTGAACTGGTCGGTACTTATACGGAATAAATTTGTATTTTTTTAAAATCCTTTGAACAGTACCATAACTGAAATTAGAGTCCTTGAGAATATCTGCTATTGAATTCTCACGATAAGCTTCAAAATATCCAATAACTGCAATTTCCGTGGCCTCGCTTATTATGAATTCTTTTTTTGCCCTTGTTTTAGCAAAAACATTTTCGTTGCCCCTAAATTTTCGATAAAGTCTCAGAAAATATCGTTCATACGGTTGAATGCGAGCGGGATATAATTCACTGTAGTATTCTCTTGCTCTCAAGGAGGATTTTCTGCACACTAAATAGCATTCTAACATATCACACTTTTCTTCATGGGAGAACATTTTTCTTTAAATTAATGACACAATAAAGCTTATAAACAAGTATTTACACTAATGTTTGACATTATTTGATTTTATCATTGTTTTCCAAAGCCTTCTAGTTGCGAGTATGTCCAGTTTAACAATTTGTCGCTTATCTTAATGCTGTCAAATCGCGAACGCCATGTTGTTTTCATAGCCGTCTTAATATTATAATACTGCAAATAATTAAAAATATTTATCGTTATTTTGACTTTATTTTTGACTTTAGCGGAAAAGTCATTATGAACTTTTTTGTTTAAAATTTGATGCTTTAACAGAAAAAAATATAATATACAGGGGTTTCCATTTAAAAAAATGTTATTTTACTGAAAAAAATCAAAATAACGACTCTCAATTGTTTTTTTTTACTTCTCATTTTTACCAGCGTTAAAAATGCTACTAGTTTGCTAATTCAAACAACTTTGTATTTTCACTAATAACAAAGTTACTAATGGTGGACACTTAATTTGGATAACCCTGTATATACGTATATATATATATACGCGAATATACTATAGGTAATCTCAGAGAAATGTAACGTTTAAAATTTTCGCGTTGCATGTATTTTGGAAATCAAACATTCTTCCTAGTAAGCGAAATTTCAAGCTTTTTTAGATATACTCGTAGCATACAGCAACGCTAAGATCTTAGATCATTTTCTTGCTTGATGAGCTTTTTATGAACCAGCAGATATAGCTCAGCTTTTTTCAATAAAAGACGTTCAGACGAAAAAACATATGTGTAAAAACGGATGTATTACACTAAGATATAAATTACAAAAATATCCTATAATAACAAAAGTACATAACAATGAGATTTGTTGGAGTCCAAAAAATACTCCAAACAGTTTCTGCTATAGGAGATCGCAGATCATTATAAGAAATTTTCCGTGGTATAAATATGCCTTTTCACATATATCATAAAGTGATATAAAGTGAGGATGAGCAAGCATTTGTACTTGAACATCAAGGTAGGTACAGAATGGCTTCAAAAATTTCTTAATGTCCTAATATTGTTGATACTCTGGTTGTTGTTGGTGGTGCTCTCCTCTTTGTACCGGAACTTCCTGTAATAATAAAAAATAAAAGATGAATAGTAATCAGAGGGAAATTGTTTTTGATAACGTCGACAATCCTTCAAACATTATAATTAACTTGTTTTAATAGATATGAAGTTAAAAGTATCTAAACTGGTGGACAGTTGCTTTACCAAAATTCTAATCTCGATATTTTTGAAACAGAAAAATATATCGAGTTGCGGTATTCGGGAGAATTTGAAGAATTTAAGAACACGTACAGGTTTCGATCGGTATATTTCTTTTATTTATCCTCATATACAAGGTGAGCAAATGAATTCATATTTTTCTAGCAAAGTTTGGGGCTATGCCAGAATCTCAAAATTTGATCGTGGACATTTTTCTATGCGTCTTTTTGATCTTTATAGCCTAAAGGCATTTATTGCAGGAAGTAAGGCAAAGAAGGACCCTTTCATCCAGAACCTTGAATGAAAACGTACGGCGGCACAGTGGAATAATAGCATCCATCCGTACTGTAAGACCTTTAAATTCTAATTTAATAAGGTATGTAAATGTTATAAAAAATTTGCTAGGTACTTTTTTTTAAGTAGCATTTCTTCCAAAGCAAGGCGTCGCGCCAAGTGTTCCCGACTCTTGAACAATCATAGAGTCGCTAGGTACTAATGGGCACGGAGCGGCTTAATTGTTTTCATATGAAACACGCTTCAACCTATACTACTGTGATGATAGGGTCCTTGTTTGGAGACAAGCTGGGGAACGATATGATGAAGAAAACATGGCTCCACGAGAGGCATTTCGTGGAGGTGGCATTACTGTTTGGGCTGGGATTATGCACAATGGTACAACCGAACTTTTTATTTCAAACAGGATAGTCAATGCTGCGGTTTATTGGGACAGCATTTTAAACAATATTGTTGTACCTTTTGCAGAAAATTTTAGGGAGAATTTTGTCTTCATCGATGATAACGCCAGGCTGCACAGAGCTCGTACGGTTATAAACTTTTTGCCAGAAAATACTGTTACATTATTGCCTCTGCCATCAAAATCTCCAGACCTAAACTTAATGTGTGGTCTCGGCTAAAATTTTTAGTGCGGTCCTCAAACATTGGAAAAGTGAGAAATCGTATCCCGAGAATTTATTAATGACCTTCTGGAAAGTCTGCCACGAAGATGCCAGATGCTGTGATCGATGTGCGGGGTGGCCATACAAGGTAATAACAATATTGTTTGAAATAACTGTTGATGTTTTGTAAAAAAATCCTTTTTGTCATAATTATATAATTTAGGTATTTAACTGGTCTAACTAATTTTTGTTGTCTAAAATGTTACATATTGTTAATGTTAATCAATAAATTCTTTGATGTTGTTTAAGAATTTAATAGACCTATTGGAAAACATCCCCAATGAAGACGCGTACGCCAATGCTGAATGAGAAACATAAAAAAATATCAGATAAAAGATGAATAGCAGCATTATAGCATTTTGAAAAATAATTTTTTCTTCTTACCAAATCAAAAAATACTTTTGATGTTACGCTACTGGAATACATCTCTATATTAAGAGTAGTAACTTGGATTTGTTCATTAAGCTGTTTAATTGCATAGTAAAATTTATAAATTGTGTTTATATTACATAATGTCAAAGTAGCAAACTTTTACTGCACGCCACTGGAGGCAATAACGTTCAATGAGTGCTTCTATCTTTTCTTGGGCGCAAGAAATTCCACTTTATGCAACAGTTTGAGAAAAAATACCCATTCTCAAGAGAAACCCCAAAAAAGTCCCTTTTTATGGATAAATGTAACACTTCTTTCTAGTTATAGCCAACTTTCGAAAAATTTGAGAAATCTCTTTATTTAGGATAGTCCAAAGATCAAAAAGATGCATAGAAAAATTACACAACTCACTTGCATTACTCATGTATCTTTATAAGTTGGGGGTTACTTGAGATTGATCTTACGAAAATTAGACATCTTTATTACTATTTTGGTGGGAACAAAAGCCAACTTTCTTAAGACCGTTGCAGAATAAAAACATAAAAGATTTTCACGTTCGTGCTTAGAGGTAATCGAAGCAGTTGATAATCGTAAATATGGAAGTGATTGCTTAATTTTTTGTGCATTTATGAATCAAAAAATTTGAAACTACCGTATTGTGTGATGAAAATTTTGCCGTGTTGATTACTATCGAGTTCGATGAAAAACTTTCCACATTCCTCAATATTTTCAGTTGTACATTATACTACAGCCTTTTGGGTACAAAATAAGCTGAACCAGAAGTTTCTAAATGTTATCAGTTCTAGAAATTCTGTAAATACGAGTACAAATAAAATAGGTTTTATCCGATTTTGGATGCTCGGTTGAATTAGTGACGTTATGTATATTCTGAATGTTGGCGATAACTGGAACATTGAAAACGCCTAAAATGCCATAGGTATTTGCAATATACCTGTAGGTACTGCTGGGGGTCCTGGTGGGCATATTTTTGTTGAGTCTGGAACTGCGGCAGTGGCTTTGGAATCTTCACTTTAATATCTGTTGGTTGCCTAGTTACCTGAAAGTTGAATTAAGATACTTTAAATCACTCAAAATATCAGTCAGATAAAATATAAACGTATGTAGCGTGATTATGCCGATATAATGTTATGGCACCTCCATTCCTTTTTGTTTTAGTCTAGAAACACTTTCATGCTTTTACTTAGACTTCATTTATCAATGCTACATAATTTTCAATTTACTTGACGAATTGATGTTCACTTCAGCAAAAGGGATGAATAAGTTTATGTGATATACCTCAGCCTTAAAGCCTTCTTTTGGATCCGCCGTGTACTGCACAGTTCTTAAGAATCCATCCGAATCTACAACTGAGTAACTTCCGGTTATCTTCTTTCCATCACTTTGTTCTTTGCGGTTTTGATAGTTGGTGTAATGGTCATCTTGGACGTCGAAGCCAAACGCATAGGGATTTGGTGGACTCTGCAAAGTATATCAATATTGTAAGAAGAATGAGTGATACTACTAGCGACATCTGTTGGGTACCGCGCCAGGGACTCTCCTACGGAATCGACGCGAGAGTGACATCGAAGGTTCTGGACTGGCTTCTATGTGGCGTACCGAAACTTTCTCGAATCAACGAGTACCGGCGATGCGGAATACATACAGGGTGGCGCATCGAAAACGAAACAGACGCATTTACTGGCAGTGCTTTTCTCCACTACGCCCATGGTTGTTTATCATTTTGTTGTTGAAAATAGCTATTGGAGCGTTTTTTTGTGGCAAAAAAGTTATTTCTTGAAGAAAGATAAGAAAATATCTCGTACTTATTTTACACAGGAATTTAGTACATAGTTTGCGATTGATTTGACCAAACTTTGTTGCTAAAATAACTTGTAACGCTTTATTACATAAATTAACCCTGGTATATTCCACAGCAGAAAGAGTTGAAATTATCGAAATATTTTTCGGAAATAATCAGTGCGCTATATGTTCTACAACTTGTAGCTAAATTTCGGGAAACTGGGTCACTCGCCAATAAAAAACGCAGCATTGAAGATCCCATAAGGAACGGAGCAATAGAACTGGGGGTTTTAGGGCAAGTTTATGTAGATCCTACGTTAAGTACCCGCAAATTGGAGACTGTGTGTGGTGTTAGTCGACGTACTGTCCAACGGATTCTAAAGGCCCATAGTTTTCATCCGTATAAAATTCACCTAGTACAAGAACTTAATGAAGACGATTTTGATCGGCAATTACAATTTTGTGAAGATATGAGTGAACAAATTATAAACGATGAACATTTTCTATTCAACACTTGCTATACCGACGAATGTTTCTTTTTCTTAAGTGGCGTAGTAAATCGTCATAGCTGCCGATATTGGTCCGATTCTAATCCCAGAATTTATCATGAGGTTCATACGCAGCAGCCACAAAAATTAAATGTTTGGGCTGGTATTTTTGGCGATCATTTAGTTGGTCCTTTTTCCTTTACCTGGAAATTTGACCGGTGAAATGTATTTGGAATTACTGGAAGACGCCTTAGATCCTGCATTAACAGCCATAATTGAAAATCAGAATGATCGGCGGTACATTGCGAATAGGTTGATGTTCCAACAGGATGGTGCCCCACCACATTACGCATTACGTGTTCGACAATATTTAGATCAGACGTTTCCAGATCGATGGATTGGTAGAAGAGGTGCCATTGAATGGCCCCCAAGATCGCCAGATTTATCACCTTTGGATTTCTTTATGTGGGGTCACTTAAAAAGCAAGATCTATGCTACTCAACCAACATCATTAGAAGACCTGCGACAAAGAATTGTGAATGAGTGCCTCCAAATTACTCCTTAAATATTGCAAAATGTGCGGCAATGTTTTGAGCAAAATCTTTATTATTGCATGGAGAGTCATGGTGGCCATTTTCAAAATTTACTTCCCTAACGGGTCAGTTCATTCTTCATTTTTAAATTACTTTACTGCCAAATGTATTGATCTCCACTAATGATGATGTATTAGTTTTATTTAAGCTTTAAATCAATAAATCTTCAAAACTACTGGACTGATTTAAATTAATTTTATATCATTATAAAGGGAATTGAAAGAGCTTTATAATAAGGTATCACTCGAGCCCCATTTCCATTTAAGATTTTGGGGGTGGTGTCACCCCCGCTTAGGGGGCTGCATGTGCTAACGTGATTTTTTGCCAAACTTGTGTCCCCCTCGAAAACAAAATCGACGGGACTGAGCGTTTTTCAAAAAAAAAACTGAGCTGCCAGTAAATGCGTCTGTTGCGTTTTCGATGCGCCACCCTGTATACCGAAACCCGGCAAAGTAACTCAGACCAATTAGTCATTCCTCATTTCTTCTAAACGACCTAGAAAAGAATGAGTACATAGCAGAGGAGGCTTTGGGAAAGCATCCTCTGGGTATGCATGAGTCTGCCTGTCAGGCTGGCAGTTAGACAGATCTTGCTCTCAATAACTTGGTTGCGAGTATTGAAGCTTCCTTGAAGACCAAGGAAATCACTGTTGTGATGATTTAGGACATAGAGGGAGCATTTAACAATGCCCTGCCAAAATCCCTCTATGAATCGATTGCTGCCGGGGGCGTAGATCCTCTGATCTGCAGCTGGATCAGGGGATGCTAACATACAGAACAATAAGAACGTCCTTCCAGGGGGAGGCAATTTCGTTTAGAACTGCCAGGGAGTGTCCACAGGGAGGAATGCTATCGCCCCTCTTCTGGTCGCTGCTCGTGGATGACCTGATTGGCATTATTCGCCTATGGGAGGCTGAGGTTCATGCATATACTTATGATATAGTCATCTTGGTCAAGGATAAATCTGAGAAAAATATCTCAGGAACGCTCCAGATAATGTTGACCGCAAGATCAGATTGGGGAAGAGGAAATAATGTCAATCAACCCTCAAAACGTGGTCATGGTACCTTTCACTAGAAAGAGAGAATTGGATAGAGTTAAACTTCCAACAATCCGAGGTGAAAAAAATAACGGGAATTCGCATCTGAAAGAAGGCAGGGATGTCATTATAGAACTATCGAAGGTTCTGTGGAAAGAACCGGGGAGCAAAGGCTTTGGCTTCATTCCGTGGTCGTCCGACCTATGATAATCTATCTATAGCTTGGTGGGTCAAGGCAACATAACTCATTGTCTAAGCTAAACTAAGCGAACTACATGGAGAAGCTTGCATGTTGGCTACTGGAGCTTTTCACACCACACCAACTCCGGCTATGGATTTTCTTCTTAATTTACCTTCGTTGCACATATACCTGGAAGGCGAGGCAAGAAGGATAACTTAAAGACTACATCATACGGACATGTTGGTGTACATACAAAACCAACACAGTCTGCAGATGCCTTGTGGCATAATGCCAAAAATAACAAGATATCTAGTAATAATACCTCAAACGAATGAGTGGGAGCAACAAGCTTGTCTAATAAGCAAAGATATCTGTACATACAAAGATGGCTCCAAGATCAAAGTACGTGTTGGGTCATGGTATCTTCATAGTGAAACTAAAGATTGAGGAATCAGAGGATCAATTTTCCAAGCGGATCTATACGCTATAGAACTGTGTGCCAGAATGATCGCAGAACGACAACTGAGGTACAGGACCATAAATATTTTTTCAGATAGTCAAGCCGCGCTCAAATCATTTGACTTCACCTACTTGACATTTAGTATGGTAAAGAAGTTCTTGGTGGCATAGGAGATAGGAATAAAGTACGTCTCATGTGGATATCAGGACATACAGGTCTAAAACGAAACGAGACATCCGACACTTTGCTAAAGAGAGGGGCTAGCACACGCTTTATACGGCCTGAGCTAGCAATAAGGATCGCGTACACTACGGTTAAATAAATAGTTCCTTCTGAGATGAAACGGAGGATCCATCAACACTGGGATGGATTATCAGGGTTTATCCATGCTAGCGCAGCTATGCCAATCTTAACAAAAGAAGATAAAATACTCACTCCTGCAGCTAAATAGGAATAGCCTTAATGTTTTAGTGATACACTGGTCATTGGAAATTGTGTCACCACATGAGAAGACTAAGCATGGCGGAAGAGGCTGAGTGCAGACTGTGGATGGAGGGATACGAAACGGTCAAGCACGTTTTGTGCAAATGATCTGCAAGGTACAATACACTTAAGGAAGTGGTACTACTGGGATACCTGAAGGATATTTCTCCAAATCAGCTGATCGACTTCCTGAGGAGGTCATAGTTACTGAGAGAAATATAAATAGGTGTGAGACACAATAGACCAGTCAGTGGTAGTGGAGGATCGTGATTGACCCACTCACAAAAAATCTAATCTAACCATACATCTATAGGTTTTTCCATTAATGATTTCTAAACGATCATTTACAGTGGACCAGATTAATTCAGTATGTATCAGTATTTGTCTGGATGACTGTATTTGACAGTCCCTGATAGTCACAAGCTTTTTGTTGGAACTGAGTGGCTTTCCTTTCTCGAATGTGTTTAATCAACGAAGTAGTGCGAAAGTGTACAGCAAAATGAGAAAAAGGTAAACTTTAAAGTACACCACGCCAAATAGTATTATGAAATTAGTTCAAAACCTGTTCGCTGTTATCTGTAAATATCTTTAGTTACATAATATCTAGTCCACAATCCACTCACAATAATGCAGCAGCTGACTCGCCGGGTCGGACACCGCGTTCACGTAATCTCACATTCCGTTTTTTGTATTTTCGATAAAACTGCAGTTGAGCTCACTAATGTATACAGTAAGTGGGCGTATACGGAATTTTAACATACATTTACCTCAAAGAGAAGAATGGGTTAATGAAATGCTTTTTGAATTCAATATATTTTTTATTCCGTAAATGCTCGTAAGTCCCAAATTTTCCACAAATAAAAAGATTTCAAAATATACCTTCCAGTTTTAGAATCTTTTGCGTAGTTACAAGTTAGCAGTGCATAAATATTCTAAAAATGACAAAATCTTGATAAACAAAGTGTACAGTTTCTAAAAATACATATTCAGGAATCATAATTATTCATTATGATACTTTATTAACTGTTAGGGCCACCAGGGGTATGATTCTATTTGAACATATGCCGCTATGGTAATTTTAATTTCAACGGTCGAAATTCACCTAGAATTAAGCCCTAGATTCCATAAGATTTTATTTACCCCCATAAACTCATGATTCATGATTCAGTATGTGTCAGATGGAGACAAAGACATAAAACTAGGATTCTCTAGCGATGGATTGCCGCAAATGCAAATACACTCATTGCTAGTTTAAAACTTTTTCGCGCAATTTCGACTGACTTTGCATTTCAATCTCGACCATAACAACGGAGCCTAGCGTTCTCATTACGAGCTGCTATTCTCTGACTCTTTTATAAGACAAAAGATCAGTTCCATAAGGATTACCGTGGATCTTGTTGAAAATATTTGGATTTTAACCGGAAACTAAAGTTAAGATCTACTGAAAAATCAGTAAGATTAGCCATCTTGGGCTATAAAGGCAACAAAAAAATTGCCACCAAAACATGAGCAATTATACAGGTTACGTGGATATTCTTGGATTGCCTCAGACCTTCAGACTTCTTGGATTGATTTAGATGGGATAGAAAATCTCCATAGATATAATTTATTCACTGAAAGCAGTTACGTCATATTTAGTAAATTTGAATGCCAACCCTAATGCAAAATAGATCCTAAATTGGTTTGTATTTGCCGGGTACATTTATGTTGGTAACAGCTTTCTGTGTTCTGACATTGTCGCAAAGCTATTGTCAGGTAATTACGCCAACGGCTGTTATTTATTTGTGGTTCATTTTCGTTCTTTTTGCCTCAATATTTGCATTATTATTTTATAAAAATTTGAGGTGTCCTTGTAAAAGCATTTTGCTAAAAATCCGAAACCTCTAGGTCGACAAGCAAAAGAATTCGTCATTTCTTTGCCGAAATATTTTGAGATCGAACAAGATCATGGAGCTCCATTATTGCCTTTACAGTCCGTAAGAGAGGTATTAGGTGGTAAATAGAATTTATACTAGCTCTAGTGTTTACAAAACATACGCTCCGTAATGTTGGTTGCGGTAAGTCATCGAAGTCATAAAGTAGATTAATGTGGCAGCCATGTGCGTCACTGTCATTATTTGACGTAACTGCTTTGATTCAGTGAATATAGCCTCAAATTCTCTTGTATTGTCTTAGATAGAAAATCATCTCCGATGACTAACCCGCCTGTCTTACGCTTGACCCGTGGTAACAAAGTCAGGTTAATACGAGTATATTATAGTCCCGTCATTTGATCTGCTTTTCGCAAGCGCTTTGATCTGTCCCCAGCCTGGATCTTCCGATATTTCTGTGTCCTTGGGGTTTCCAATCCAGGGCTGTTCTAGCTTTGTAGGTGACCTATCCAGTTCCACGACCTTTTTACAAGCGATTAATTTGACTTGCGCGTTTGTCAGTCTGTATCTTAGTATGTATGTGTGGGACAAATCTTTGAACTGAATATTAAGCCAGTCAACCTAAATCAATTGAGCAGAAATTTTGAACACACTTTTGGTTTGCGTGACAATACAAAATGAATTAATTGCCGTCATTTTGAATCCAATATGGCGGATGCAACAATATGGCGATTCATCATTTCCGTACTAACCCCTATAATATGGACATCAAATGAAACGGCTTTATGAGGGAAATACAATAAGTAAAACGGTGCCCTTCTAAATCTAATATGGCAGCTGCCGCAAATTGCTATTTATATTTTCCGTAGTCAACCCCATGATATGGACATAAGATAAAAGGGTTTGTTGGCAGAATCTCGATAAGCAGAGTGATGTCATTCTAAATCCAATATGGCGGCGGCCGCAAAATGGCGATTTACATATTTCACAGTCACCCGTATGATATGGGTATCAAAGGAAAGGGCTTGATGACAGGAACACAATAAGCATAGTGATTTACATGTTTTACAGTCACTTCTATGATATGAGAATAAAAAAGGGCTTGATTTGAGAAACGCAATAAGCAAAGTGACGTCATTCTAAATCCAATATGGCGACCTTTCAAAACTGCGTTTATAATTATCATCGTCACCCCCTGTTAGATATCTAATTGAAGGGTTTTATGAGACAAGTAGAACAAGCCGTCACCCCTATACTCTGTGTATGAAATGAAAGACCTTGATTGAGGCAAACATATAAGCAAAGTCACGTCAATTTTCCATGCATAGTGTTAGATTGGAATTTAAATCATGTTTTATGGATTCAAATCCCGTACATATGATGACAAACATACATACATGCATTTTTTGTTTAAGTGCGCAAATTACGTAGCTTAATGTACATCACAACCTTTTGAAGTTTTTTCACTTGGTTTTATCTAATTTAAAGGAAAACTTGTTATCAAAACATCAAGTTGTTAAGAATTGACAAGCCCGGAGTACTGAATAATGATGGTATGGACAGAGTACTCACAGTAAATACTGAACGCGTAGCATTCGGTATAGAATATTATGGGATCTGGATCTAGATCGTGGGTTGATCGTTTGTATTTTTTTGTTTTGAAGTTGAAAAGGGTAGTGGTTACTTAGACAAGTTTAAAAACTTTACCTCTATATAACGGCTTCAGCCATATTTTTATGATTACAAAGGATTTGGATGATTTTTTATAAATCTTTCAACGAATGCTGTTTGTATAACTAGGTATAGTTGTAGTCACTGTTCTTGGAGGTTACGCCTTATGAAATAAGTAAACAGATCCAGTTTCCGTACCATGGGCGGATCTTAATTTTCCTGAGGGATACCGATCTGCTACTGTCTACAGTACGCATGAAGTGGGTAACACGGGACCGCTGTTTTCATTCTCTTCTTGGAAATACTCTATTAAATTTAGCACGAACTACCGGCATTCACCATTGATCGTATTTTCGGACATTGTACAATTTTATATTGAAGATTGATAACAGGATAACTCAAATTGCACGCCGATTTCAAATAAGTTGTCACCCTGACAAATATGATTGAAGGGCACTCATACGTAACGACAAAGTTTTCGAGTCGGAGATACACAACTAAAAACGTATGTCTTTAAGCTTACCGAACAAACGTTCACACACAGGGGTAGTTTGCAAGTATATGTATGAGAGAGATGGAGATATATAAAGGGATACTGGTAGTCTTACTGTAACCCGCCAAGAACAGCATCTACAACTATATAAAAGTTTTCTCTTGAAAAAAAGCTTTTGGCAATCTTCATTCAACGAAGAAGGATTGCAAGACCTCTCGAAGCATCCATCTTCGACGAAGATATCCAGTGGAGCGACAAAGTCAAATATCTGGGGATCGTATTTGACAAGTCCCTCACCTGGAAAGCCCAAATAGAAGCTGTCATCGCCAGACCAAGAGCAGCCATGGCTCAACTCTACCCATTACTGGTAGACACAGCTGGATGCCGCTAGCGACCAAGCTACGGCTGATCAAGGCCATCGCCAGACCTCAGCTCGCTTACGCCTCCGCGGTCTGAGGGTACGCTGCTCCCAGCTACCGCAAGCGACTTGCTGCTCTAGAGATGAAGCTACTCCGGATCGCCACCAGTGCACCATCCTAAGTAAGAAACTCAACCTTGTGTAGAGACCTGCATTGGTACACCATCCACGAATACATGAGGAAAAAAGCGGAGAAGACCTTCGAGAAAGCTCAGGACCACCCGAACGAGCAGCTACGATTCCTCGTGGACTACGATCCGGACGAGAGGCCTCGCAACCGCAGAACCAGGTACCTTAGACCAAGGTCCCAGTTGGCACCCGCTAACTGGAACCTTGACTAGGAGACTAGGAGAACCCGCGGTTGCTCCCCCCCACCCCCCACCCCCCCACGGCCTGGATGCAGAGGACCAGGAACCACCGGGACCAGGAACCACCGGGACCAGGACCCAGCGGGACCAGGACCAACCAGGACCAGGACCCGCCACGACCAGGACCCACCAGGACCAGGACCCTTCAGGACCAGGACCAGGAACAATATATAGGTAAGAGGACTTGAAACTCTTGATTTTTCGAAAACAAGAGTTTCAAGAGAACCTAGCAGATCCTCTATCGATGATCGCTTAACGACATCGATAGAATGTGCGAGGTAAAGGGAACCAACCCGGCTTTCCCAGAGACTGAAACACATGAGGAGACGTTGTAACAGACCGCAGGTCACGCACAACACATGGCCTACCGAGACGCTGATGAGTCGGGCCACGCGGAGGTTAGGGTTTAGTGGGTATTAGGTGGTCTCCTCAAGACAACCTGGAGTCCCACACACGCCGTAGCTCGGGCTATGGTATGTTGCGTAAACGCATTCCCCCCTCACCAAAAAAAAAAAAAAAGCTTTTCCTCCCCTGAATACGTGATACATTCGCATGTAAAGATATCAAGGTTCACAGATCATTGACTTTTAAAAATTTAATGAACATCATTCCTTACCTATTATATAAACGGAAATCGGTATATCTATTGGAAGCACGAATCAGTAGATACCTACATATTATCCTTCCGTGACTTGTATGTGAACAGCTATTCCAGTTATTCATTACCCAGTTATTTATGGATCATTTCATGAACAGCGTTAATAGATAAATGTACCGAAAAAGACCGATGTCGCGGCCGCTCAGTCTGAGACTGAATAATTCTGTATGTTGACAGAAAAAAGAATTTGTACAAAATCTGATCTGAAACAATTATCTAATAATAATTGCGTATTATTTATTTGTAATCCTTAACTGCTCATTCGAAACAATTAAACCAAGTTCCTTTAAATGCATCTTATTTGGCAAATGTTGGTGTCCTTCAGATTTTCCACAGAAGTGTTGGTCACATGTAAGTGAATGCAAGCCACATTTTGATTTATTTTAATTGTATGATTTAATTTAATTATATACTTGCATTTATTATGATTATTACAATTGTTGCCGACAGATAAAGCATTATTAATAAGATTTTATGCAAATAGTAAAAAAAGTGCCGTAGCATGTATATCACAGAAATCGTATCGTGTAAGTTGTGAAAGTATGTACGAGCCAATAAACACAAGGTGCCGGTTCTTAATCATTAATAATTAACAATATGTGAAAGTGAAATCTATAGGTATCTAGCATCTGTATCAGTCTAGTATCTTTGACAATGCAGAAAATTAATGGTGTCAATATATTTGGACAATACATTTTTTTTTGTTGTGCTATGATCTGGGAAGATGTTTTGTTGATTGTTTACTCATTCGAATGAGGTAGTGTTGTTTCTATATCTATGTCTACTTTTCTCAAGCTTTCGGAGCCATTGTTGATATGCTTGAAAATATGATATTGTATATCACCGTTAATTCAAAATACGAGAAGTTGTTCACAAATTTAGGGAAGAGTTTACTTACAAGGCATTTCTGTCGCATTCAATTCAATACTGTAGGCATATAACCGGTGAGATACCAAGATTCGTTTTGAATTCTTCCTAAATTCATTAGGGCCGACTTCTGACATGCTTACTAAATTGAGTAAGAATTACTGCAGAATTAACGTGTGTTTCTATTCTAAAAATCCCTTTATAGAGTAAGATCCCAAGGCTGTCAGACATTACTTTCAGCGTCTGCGTAATCGCTAAATGGGGTAGTGGTAACGGTAGTGGTCCGATTAGCTGGTACCAGGTAAGAAAGGATAACTAAAAATAATACTAGTTACTCAAATTCTGGTGGTTGATTTTTAAAATAGATTATAAAATATTATTAAACAGTAATATTCAATACGTCAGACTTCCCACAGGGGCTTAACTTCTGTTCTGAGACACGGTTTAAACAAGATTGATTTAAATTGACTTCTAGTTCTTTATATAGCGGCTTAGGAAAAAGTTTTATATAAAAATTAGAGTGTCCACTAGCTTTTTCATGCTAGGTTTTTTCTATACAGGATGTCTCAAATGAGTCCTATCGAATAAATTTGTACTTTTTCAAACGGGACAGTCAATAGTACTGATGCCCTGTATGCAAAAAAGGCATTGCACGAAACATTTTATATTGGACTATAATTTTTGTATAGAACATTTTTCTGAATGTTCATACAACAAAGTTAGAGCGAATACAATTAATAGGAGGAAACCTTGTTTAAAATGTATGGTAGTAGGTATGGCCGGCGGGAAGTGTCTGACAGTGCTGAATACTACTGTCTATAGTCCTTCTTACCGTTGTTGGCTGTTTCGTCATCAATTCGTTGATAAATAAGCAAGCAGATTAAATAATTGTATCATTCTCGGAGCGGAACTTCCCAACAGCGCACTTCCCAAGCCAGTCCTTAATGCATCTGCTACTCGCTCTTGCACGCACACATGTATTGGGCGACAGAAGACCGTTCTTTTTATTCAGTTTTGGAAAATTTCTCCAATAAATTTAACAGACCGTCGACATTATAGTTGTATCTTAAAGCATTGCTATGTTTTATGTCGAAGAAGAAAAGGTAATGTCGTACCCTCATGTCAAGCAAGTTGTCATACAGAAAATGACAAGCATACATATAGAAGACTCATACGCTGATGAGAGAATTTTTGAAGGCGGCGAGACAAAACAAAAAACGTATGTCCGAACTTACACAAATATACATGCATAGAGGCCGATTGCATATTATGTATGTGTAAGGGAGATCGATTTGTTAATGTTATTACTGTAGTTCTAGTGTCATCCGCCATAATACCGCAAAAAAACTTCTCATAATGCTCTACAAAGTATTGTAACAGCCTGGATAACGGTAGGTCATAGACAGCTGACGTTATATTTCAAAGTCACGTAACGTCACCAGCTACTTTTGTTTTGAGATCTTAGCTCTATTCTGCAGCTTTCAGTTTTAACGAAAAATCGAATGAGAGCAATCCAATCAAATGAAATAATGAAGCTAAAAGCCTTCTCTTTGAGATCAGTAACAATAAGATTTGATTGCATTCTATCATCGCTTTGGACAATTTCATCGCTCAGAAAGCTCAGTTGAACACCTATAAATGGTATACGGTTTACTCACATATTTTTCCTCTTCGTCATCTTGATGTTTCTTCTGTTGGTGAAGTGAATACTGTGGAGCTTGTGAAACCCTGTATTGTGATTGGACTGGCGTTGGATGGTGATATTGTTGAGGCGGTGGTGGCCTGTACTCTTGTGGTTGTGGCCGGTATTCTTGAGCCTGTGGCCTGTACTCTTGAGCTTGTGGCCTGTACTCTTGAGGCTGTGGTCTGTACTCTTGAGGCTGTGGCCTGTACTCCTGAGGCTGTGGCCTGTACTGTTGTGGTTGAGGGGTTACTACCTGAAAAGATGTAATAGGACTCATGTGGAATATTATTAACTATACAAGGTGTTTTCTGAACATCGGCAAACAGTTATTTGGATTATTCTAAGACCTCATTGTTCCTTGACGACTGTGGAATAAAACGCTTCATTTTCGCAAAATATTTTAAATTACTACCCTCTGCTGACATGCACTGTTTCAGTCTCTTCCACCTACAAGACTTGTAGACTAACAAATATGCCAGCGTTAGTTCTTGTTAAATTGGATCCAGCAATTATCTAAGTTCTCACTTAAGTATAGCAAACTAGTAGCTTTTTCTAATAGGGAATAATCGAGGAAGAGGGTCATAAGTTGCAGATATGCAACTTAATCAAAAGTACCTTATTATATCAGAAAGAGTTCTACAGTTTGGACTTTGTGCGTTCCTTCTTTTCTTCTCCGTTGAATTTTGCATGTCCCTTTTTTACAACAGGCTGTCTCGGGTTGTATTGATACTTTTCGTCTGATTGTTAATGATGTATATACGAGCCCCTTCCCACTTCAGTTGGCCCAACTATTGAAATCCTAGTTTTTTTCTTATCAAACACAAATTTTAAAAATGTAGCAGGGTGTTATAAGTTTAAAATATTAAAAATGAATATATTGATAATATATAGTAGAAAACACCAACTTTATCACTCCCTTATCAAATTTGCAGCATAAAAATAACACATGTCGCAATTACAGCATATCAACCTGAAGCCATGACAATTGTTTTTATAAATTACAGCTGTCAAAATATGTTTAAAATAGTTTTGGGTAGTTAAGGTTTTCAAAATGGGTAGAGGAAAGGTTATTAGGGAGAAAATTCGGTTACTGATAATTCAATTTTTTAATTCTGGGAAATCAAACTCAGAAATTGCAACTTTGTTAGACCTATTGCGGTACAGTGTGAGAAATATTGTTAGAAGATATAACGTAACTGGTTTAGTTAATATTAAGCCACGATATGTGAAAAAAATCACAAATGCCGACCGAAGAGCATTAAGAAGAATAATCGAGAAAAACAGGCGTGCCAATTATTTACAATTAAGTGCTCTGTGGAGTGACGCTGTCGGAAGCAGAATTTCGAGGTCCACAACTCATAGAGAGGCCCACAAACTGGGATTTAGCACCTGCAAGGTAAGTTTTCTTATAAAAAAAAGTGAAGTAAAAACCCTAAAGTTACACAACTTGTTTATAGGTCAAAGAAAAGCCACTATTAACTCCACTGCAAAAGAAAAATCGGCTTAGATGGGCTAAAGAACATAGACAATGGACACCTCAACAATGGTGTGCAATACAATGGAGTGATGAGGCCCGATTCGAAGTTTGTGTTGGTGACAGTCGCAGTAGAGTTATTCGCAAAAAAAATGAAGCATTCCATGTTGACTGTCTGAAGATAAAAGTGAAATTTCCAGCATCCATTATGGTCTGTGGCAGTATGTCATCAAAAGGAGGAGGAAAACTTCATTTTATTGATGGAAATGTGGATACAAACAAATATTTGACAATTTTAGAAGAATCGCTTTTACCAGTGATGGAAGAATGTTTGACATCCGGCCAAGATTTTGTGTTTGAGCAAGATGGTGCAGCGTGCCATACCTCAAAAAAGGCTATAAAATGGATGAAAGAAAATAATGTACCACTTTTGAAATGGGTTTCTAGCAGTCCAGATCTGTCACCTATTGAAACTTTGTGGCACGATATGAAAAAGGTGATGTTACCCAATGGTAATCTTTCAATTGTTACTTTGTTAACTTCGCGCATTTATTCGCACATTGTTTATTTGTTCAGTTGTTCTATTAGTTATAGGCCTAAGTGATTTCAAATATGTATAGCGACCTACTGCTAAAATACTACAAAAAATCTACCGGAAATAGTTGCAAAATGAATATTTTTATTTCGCACACCACCTCAAAGTACTAGTAGGATTTTGATAAAATCTTCACACAAGGTTACTCCTATGCCAAGGTAAAACAGCTTTGTAGTTTTAAAAAATCGATCCAGTTGCGACGGAGCTAAAGGAAAAAATAAAACAAATAACTTCGTTATTTGGTGTCGGACACTCTTACTTATTTAATTTTTTTTTGTGGCGAAAAATTGGGGGGCGGTCTGTTGCAGTGGATTGGGGAGGGTGTAACTTAATTTTTTCAATGTAGTATTGATTACACTTGCGACCCCAGTAATTATATTGGATATATTTCACACATGAATTTCCCCGTATATCTACGTTTCCCATCTGTTTTAGGTACATTTTCCTCAAACAGACCCGCAGTACCGCAACAGGGTGTACGGAAGTTGTCCTCGACAATTTAAAAAAAAAACAAAATATAAAAGATACCAGAACGGAAGAAAGTTGACTCAGATCGTGCATATTCAAAGTCCATGATTTTATTTTTCCAAATCAATACTTTTTTAATTGATATTCATTCTACTCCATGGCCTTATATCAAAGTAAAAGGATTTCCATCCTTCAAACCAGATTACAAGAGAGACGTCAAGGCATTCCTTACTTGAGGTACTGAAACTTGTCTAGGATGCCCAGCAGCCGCTGCGGCAGGTTGCACATGGACTGGGACAGCAGGGATAGGTCTGTAGTAGGCCTGTTGTGGCTTCCTAGCTGATGCGAAGGCTTCCTTCGCTTGAGCTGACAACTGAGAATGGATTTGTGCTGGGCTCAACGCCTGGAAGTAAATAAAACTCACACTCATGTTCTGAAAAACTTCTATCTTAAATCTGTTGAACAAATTATCTTGAATCAAATACTAGGTAACCGGTAGAAAAGCAACAACGTAAATAATTTTAGACTTCCTTAAATCTATTTAAAGTTTTAATAGCATAAAAATCCAATATAAGCATAAATCTGTTGTATTCATCGTAAATCTTGAATGCAAATAATTTACAACAAGTCTTTTTTGGTTTCCGTCAGAGGTACTATGACATTTCATATTTTTGTCCATTTTGAATCCGTTTCTAAATTAAATATGCGACATTAAAAATTACCAAAATTTAAGCATTCTCCTGCTCTGATTTCCTATCTGTACCTCCCATTTGCCCGACGCACTGGCAAGGCAGTATTGTAATCGCGAACATTTTTTGAAATAAGATTGTTTTTTAGATGTTATGTAACATATTCAACACGAAACTTCAATCGGTCTGTCTGTCGGTCTCTGTCATTTTGATGCGATTCACACACAAGGTTACTACTATGCCAAGGATGAAAGCTTTTCTATTTTTTAAAATCGGTTTAGTGGCGGCGGAACAAGAGGCAAAAGATGAAAAATAAAAATCGCTTAAACGGAGATATTTATGTAGGGGTTACCAATTTGGAGTTGTAGGGGGGGGACATGTATAATTTTTTTGGCGTCAGTATAAACTTAGTACACATATTTCATACGTCAAAGGTTTCAAGTACATTTGCCCTTAAAATTTAGAATCATAGAGATATATTTCCAAGATGTGCATCCAGTAAACGAACGTAAATCTACCTGCTTCGAGGGTTGCCCGACTTTTGACGGATAATGGGTGGATGCAACGTCGTGCTAGGATGGCGAGTGGCGATGTTAGTCACACCAACGTTGCCAAATTGCCGGTTGGTCGCTTCTGTCATTAGCGGAGACATTTCTAGATCAGAATGTTATCAAATGTCAAATGCACTATGAACTACTTGTATCTGCCTGTTTGTCTTACTTGATACATTTAATTCTTGTGTTATACATGTTCGTGGCTAGTAGTAGTGGTGGGCAGGCAAAGCCACCTTTAACCCTTGATGCCGACCCCGTACCTAACTTATCTCTAATAGGGGGTGACTTTTGCCAAACATACTCAATTTGAACTAATGAAGGCGTTGCTTCGGAAATGCAGAGTCTACACTATTGACGCCATTTTTTCTTTAATGAACCAGCATGGACCATTCAAACCGCGAAGAAGGTAATGAAATAGTATACTTTGTTCTCCAACAGTGTAAGCATTCACGTTTTGTCTATAATACTGTTGATAATCCTTATTACCCATATGATCAAAGAATCAACCATTTTACTTAAAAAAATGGCATCAAGTAGGCTGACTTTGCACATCTCATCGAACGTCGTTATCAGTTCATAAAGCGAAAGTTAAACCCTAGGAAAACAAAATAGTTTCAAACATGCACAGAATAAATATTAAACCGATCAATTGAATCAATCGGGCCCATACAACTAGTACATTCTTTCCCTGCACTACCGGTAGATGCCGCCATTTGACAACGTTGCCCCTTCACATATCGTCGAACGCGGAAGCCCCCAACGAAGCACCGCCACATTACGAAAAGAGCAATCTAGAACAGCGGTCGCCAACCCGTCGATTGCGAGCTACCGGTAGGCAATTCAAAAAAATCTTAGAAGTTTCCCTAAATTTTGTAAATTCTCATAATAAACACAAGCAGCGGCAACTCTGCGGTGAGCGATCTGTTCGAGAACGATCTCGATTACTTTGAACGGTATAAATACGCAAGACGCGGCAACAGTGCGCTCAGTTTAAAACTGCGGTTGGTTTAGAGTTGGCCTGCAATTAAACACATTATGAGCAGTAGCAAGAAGTTCAAGACATACCATTTCCATTCGGAATAGGAAGAACAATATTTCTTTACAGAAGTAAAAGGTAAAAATGTATGTTTGTTATGCTATAAATTTGTTTCCGTTGCTAAAAAACGGAATATCGAGAGGCACTATAAAACTGTACATTCGAATTTTGAAAAATCATTCCCAATACGCTCTGCAACCAGAACGGAAAAACTTAAACAATTAAAACATCAGTTAATTGGACAGCAGACAATGTTTTTAAAAACAATCCACAAAAGTAAGGCTGCAACTGAGGCATCATACCGTGTGTCCCAAATAATTACACAAAAGAAGAAAACTTATGAAAACGGGGAAATGATGAAACAGGCGTTTTTAGAAGCTGCAGATTCATTATTTGCCAACTTCATAAATAACGACGAGATAGTGTCTGCTATAAAATCTATGCAACTTTCTGCTAATACAGTGATGAGACGAATAGAAGTAATGAGCAATGATATAGTATTACAGTTAAGAAATGACTTCGATATCTGTTTATTTTTTACTGCAGCTGGATGAATCCTCAGATGGCCTTGTTCGTCAGGATGGTTTTTAGTGATTTTACGATTAAAGAAGATCTTTTGGAAGATTATTCCGCTAAAAGGACAGACTACTGGGCTTGTTTTCTTCCTTTAAAAATAGTATTTCTCGTGGGGTTATGTTGTAAAGATTAAAGTTTTCCGCAATTTCTCTGTTACCACTGCATTATTCGCAAGCGTTACGTGGACATTTTCTAAAACTAAAAAAGGTTATGAAATTTTTAGTAAAAATTGTGAACAAGATTAGAGCTCAAGCGTTACAAAGAACATTATTCAAAACTTTGGCCGATGAAATTGACTGTCAATACGGGGAACTACTTCTTCGCTCTGAAGTCCGATGGTGAAGTAGGGGACAAGTGCTGAAACGTTTTAATGATCATATCTGCCATAATTAAATGAACTTAATTTGCAGCTTCAGGGGAGAGACAAAGAACTAGCAGAAATGAATTGTTCATCAAAAAGCTTGAGTTTTAGGAATAAAACTTAATCGATGGCGATACCAGTCATTTTCCTGTTCTTTCAGAAAAGATATCTCAAAGTCCATTAGAACCATATGATAGTAAATATCATGTAGAAATAGTCTCTAACATAAAGGATACCTTCAACAATCATTTCAAAGATTTTAACGGAATTGCTATTGTGGCACAATTTGTTGTTTCACCCTTCATGGAAATTGATATCCAACAGTTTGCAACTTCTGTTATGCAGAATTTTAGCGAAGACACCGCTGCGACGGAAACGGAAGTAATTGCGTTTCAAAACGGTTTAGCCTTAAAATCATTAGTCTCAAGTACAAAATGTATCTGGTCTTCAATAAGTAAAGATATATATTCAGTATTTTGTCGTGTTACCTTGAAAGTAAAAGCGTTATTTAGTTCAACCAATTTGTGTGAAACTTCTTTTTCAAATATGAAGTTTATTAAAAACAAATACCGTAATTGACTTACAGATGAACATTTGGATAATTGTATTCGAATGGCGGTGTCAAATTATACTCGAAACATTAAAAAAATTGTCAGTGAGTTTGAGTGTCAGGCTTGAACCCGCATTTTTTATCTAAAGTAGTGCGTCGCTTTTTTATTTTTAGTTACCTTTATTGAATCGTATGTTCCATGGCATTGAAGCTGACGAAAAATTTCGTTCATTTTGCAAACACCTACGATTGGTAGGAATGGATGTAGTTATGTAGTATATGTATTAGTTATTAGTTTATTCAAGTTTATTAGTATGAAGTACTATTGGTAAAATAAACACATGTATGTCGCATACAACTCTGTATAATTTCATTCAATTTGGCTTGCATTGCTTACGACTAGGTAGCTCACTGTTTATCCCAAAATTATCAAAGTAGCTCAACACACTGAAAAGGTTGGCGACTACTGATCTAGAAGATAGTTGCGCGAGGCGCTCAGCTCACATAGCCGAAGGAGACGCAATTGAAAACATGTCTATCAAGTTTTAATGACAAATGTATGCCGAAACCTAAGATGTGGGAAGTATATGTCTAATAGGTGCGTAGAATTACCAGAGCTGGCAGCATATAAATATACTCGCCCAGTGACGTAGGAAGTAAAATGAAAAGCTCTAATAATCTGTTCAATTTCTTTTATACAGTTTTTCTATACCGAATACCTTAACGATGAACATTAAAAGTGCAGTAAACACCTTGCAACCTACAATTTACTTGATTTAATTGAGCAGATCACTAACAATGAACCTCTAGACGTGCGCAAAGGCGCGCAAGCGTGAAAAAACCAATTGAAAGTATTTTATAGTTCTAGAAATACTGAAATGGCTGTTTTGATTGAAAGCATCGACTATTAGTATTAAATGTAAACAAAAGGCAGTGTTTAGGAATATTTTTATTATTACCTATTATTAGGTAGGCTTTCTACACAGAACATTTCATACTATTCTCAGTGAAAATCAAACGACTGCTCAGATGGAATACATTTTTTTATACTCTAACCACCACGAAGGGCTAAACACCCATTGCGTACCGTGTGGCTATAGGGAGATACAGGAGAAAGGGGGGGACGCGACACAGACCCTAGCGAGGGAACACGTGCGCATGTAACATGCACACATTCTGGCCCCGCCTACACGATCCGCCGGGTGGTACCTCCGCGTTCGACAGTCAGGAACGTCTACAACCTGCGGACAATCAGAACAGCCATAGCCAAGATAAAACTTCTATCTTGAAATAAGTTTTGTTCGAATTCGCAATAAGCACCTAGCTTACACCTAGGATTGGAAGAACATACTGAACAGTTAAAAAACAAGGCGTGCACTTCAAACGAATGGCGAATCAAAGAAATTGAGATATGCTTTCCCCCACCCAGTATAACCCCCAACCCCCAATTTTAACCCCTACAAAAAATCCGAAAAAATCATCAGGAGCCATTGAAAAGTCAAAAAACGAAGCTTAACCCGTAACTGGTGAGGTTGGGTGTGAGTTACCCAGGCAAAGTTTTAGTACGCCACTGGCAACATATATGCTGACACCGAGGGCGCTGCTGTTGTTGGTACCTGCAAGTCAGTATACCGCCTGGCGGCTGCGAGTGTTCGAGTGTGTGTAGTCCGCTACCAAAGCGGTGTCCGAGCTTATTCGCGAAATTTTGGAAACTCGGGTATCTTTTACCCGACCTCACCAGTTACGTAACAGTCCGGCATATTTTCTGTTTTTTATTTTTTGCTTGCTATGGCATCTAGAAAGCTTTCTATGAAACCAAGTGACCCTGGTTTTTTTGAGCGGGCGACAGCTGTATTAGATGAACTTGAGAGTGAATGCAGTGGCGATGAAGAAGACATAACAAACCAAGCTTTCCAAAGTGACCACGCTAGTGCATCAGAACAAGAAGCATCTGACAGTGAGGTCGAAGTTAGTTATGTTCCTGGTCCTTCAAGTCGGCCTTCATCAGTAGTATCATCGCCACCCATCGAAACTGATAGCTCAGATTCTTCTGATAACGAGCCTCTTGCAAGAAAGCAAAGACGTCTAGGAAAGCAATCCAAATATCATTGCAAAAATGGCTTCATATGGTCAAAACAAGCACCCACTTCAAATATTCGTACAAGAAGTCACAATATTATCACCCATCTTCCAGGAAGAATTGGTCCAGCAAAAGTACTTGGTTCATTTTGTAGGCCCCAGTCTCCATGGGAACTTCTGTTTAGTGAGGAAATTTTAAACGAAATAAGACGACGCACCAATGAAAAATTGGCGATGATTAGAGAAACTTTGTCTGATAATACTCGTACTGACTACAGAGACACTGACTTGATTGAGTTCAAAGCGTTCTTGGGAATCCTTATGTTCACGGCCATCTTCAAATCAAATCATGAAGATCTTGAAGCTATGTTTGCGACTGATGGGACTGGCAGAGATATTTTCCGGTGTACGATGTCACTAAAAAGGGTATATGTTTTACTACTAAGCCTACGTTTTAATGATGCATTAGATAGAGAGAAGAGAAAAATATCTGACGCAACGGCTGCCATATCATGGGTATTCAAAAAATTTCTGGAAAACTGCCGCAATTGCTACTCAATTGGAGGGTATGCTTGTGTTGACGAGATGCTAGTTGGATTTCGCGGTCGATGCCGTTTCAAAATGTATATTCCAAATAAGCCAAGAAAATATGGAATTAAAATAATGGCACTCACAGACGCAAAAACACACTATTTACTAAATGCGTACATCTATTCCGGAAAGGACAGTGATGGCAGGATACTTACCGATGACGAGCGGAAGCTTTCCAAACCAACGCAGGCGGTACTGCAACTAACTGAACCGATTGTCGGCTCTAACCGGAACATAACGGCGGATAATTGGTTTTCCTCTATAGATCTTGTTCAGGAACTAAGAAAAAGAGGCTTGACTTACGTAGGAACTCTGCGTAAAAATAAAAGAGACATTCCAAAAGAGTTTCTACCTGCGAAACAAAGTGAAGTAGGAGATTTCCTTTACGGCTTTACCAATGACATAACACTAGTTTCCTCTGTTCCAAAAAAGGGTAAGGCTGTTATTCTTCTTTCTTCAATGCACCATACTCAAGCAACCGATTTGGAAACCCAAAAGCCTGAAAGCATTGCTTTTTACAACAGCACGAAAGGTGGGGTCGATGCATTAGATGAGAAGTGTACAGTCTATTCTACAAGTCGCCGCACCAGACGATGGCCGTTAGCGATATTCTACACATTGATGAACGTCAGCATGGTGAATTCTTACATTATATATTCCGCATGTCCTGGTAACCCAAAGGTATCCAGGCTCCAGTAGATCAAACTACTTGCCAGAGAACTTGTGCAGCCTTATCTGAATCACAGACTTCTAAACACACGCTTGCCTCGAGAACTACGACTCAACATCAGTAAAATATTGCAAAAACGACTTCCACATGAAACCAGACAGGAGTTGGACGAACAAGTAAGATGCAGGTGCCCACCTGGCTCTGACAGAAAGACAAAGAAAATCTGCAACACGTGCAAGGTGCCAATTTGCGGAAGCTGCATTGTTCCCATGTGTCGCGAATTTTATAATGCGAAAACATGTTATTTAGGTTTAATTTTACTAGAGTAAGAGTGTTATGATTTTTTTAGTAACATTCATAAAAAAAAAGTATCAAAATTTTTGAGTAAAGAATTTTCTGTGCGCAGTTACTATATTTTCTTTGATTATATTTCTTTTTATAATGAAAACATTTCAGCAACTTTCTCAATTTTCAATGAAATGTTTCATTTTTTCCAACTCTGTTGTGCATGGTAAATACTGGGTATCTGTATCCCAACGTCACCAGTTACGTTACAATGAAGTCACCTCACCAGATAGGGGTTAAGTGTTTTTTCTTTTTTCCCGTAGTTCCGCCACCACTAAGCTTTTTTGTCCTTGGCATAGTAGTACCTTTGAGTGAAAATTTCATCAAAGTCCAAGGCGATCCAAGAGTTAGCGGACAGACCGACGAAAATCAGTGACATGATTTTTCGTGATGTACATACCATATAACATCCAAAAAACAAAATATCTCATTTTCGAGATTTTTCGCGAGTTTAATACTTCCCAGTGTAGCGTGGGAAGTAAGAATTATGTACACCTGTGAAAAGTTAAAAATCGGCTAGATGTCTGTTTGTCATCTTACAAGCTGGGCACTACTTATACCATATCACTTAATACTAATTTATGAAAAAAAAAGCAACATTGTAATTTAAATTCATTGAAACCAAACATGGCTTCTTTATTAATCCAAAATTATAAGAAATCCAATTTTCGTAAAACAAACCTCTTGATATTGATAAAATTATTCATTCGCTCAATAACGAAATAAAATTGCTATTTCTTATGCATTTCCGTCCCCTTGTTTCGTATTGCTGTAGTAGTCGTCAGTTTACCAAGAGTGATTCGGTTTCACAGTACTGCGTAGCTTTTCTGAAGATTAACTGAGAAGATATGGCAACTGCGCATACCAAAATATTACAAAATAGTGAAATTTAATACACAGAAGTGGGATTAAAAATCTTCAGAACATTACAAAGCTTCAAAGCAAACAACACAAGCCAGAAGTACAAAACCGTAATACACTATGTATCGCTATGTTGTAGAAAATAAAGGAATACACACCCTGTATATATCTTGCCAATATAGCTTTAAAAGTCGAACCCACAAAATATAAATGTTTTTTATAAACTCTACTGAAATTCTTTGACCCTGCCACTAACTTTGATTTAAGGCCTGCAAAACATTTCATTGATCAGCAGATGCGTTTTTCACCTTTGTTAATCGTTAACATGATTTTTGTTGTCTTTTTGACTTCACAAATGTTCGTCTTACTTTCGTCCTTACTCACAGAAAAGGGAATATCCATAGAAACAGAAGCAAATACTACCCTAATTTACACGACGCTTGCAATTCCAGTTCTTCTCCATTAAAAACCTTATTATGTCACTTTACGGTCTGATTGATACGTTACATAAAGTGAATACAGGTCGTTATGTATTTGGCAAACACGAATTTTCAATTATGGATACTCACACTATGTATAATTTAACAGGAAATGCCGTGAATTTGCTCCAGTTTATCCAGTTCATTTTACATAATGTTTGAGTTATGCATTTATTGAGTGGATATTGAAATAATGTCAGACCCAGCGATAACAGGTAGTGTGTGGTTTCCTCTATTTTATGATATCTTAATTATATATTTACATATAAAGATACAGGGTATTCCAGAACAACAAGTCAATATCTCGTATACACATAGAAAACAAAAAAACAATGCCACAAGTTCCTATAAAAAAATGTCCCACGAGACTGTATTATTCAACGAATTTTTTAGAGTTTAGTAATCTGTTGGAGCCTTTTTTGATAGTGTCCGTAGAAAATAACTAATTCATTTAGATCGCCAGGGACAAACTAGCGCTAATGCAATTTTGCTGATATTGCAACCCCTCCGCAAAAAGTTTGACTTAAATCTGAAGTGGTCTGAAAATTTATAGCCTCAGATTTTTCTTATCGCTAATTAAGAATCTATTATCAGAATTAATATACCAAAATGGCGTAACCAGTATACTGGATCCAGGCCTAAATCAACTGAACTGTACTGAAACTAGAGTGTATTTTTTGAGTCAAAGCCAAACAAGAGTTCCTTGAATTTCAGGTTAATGCTCCCCACTACAGAGAGCATGCTGAGAATTGTAGCGCGATTTACATTTTTCACAGTCACCCCTATGACATGAGTAATAAATAAAAGGGCTTGATGAGGGGAGACACATCCAGTTCTATGTATTTGTATATTCGCAAAATTGCTGTTGTCGGGTGAAACTGTTAAGCAATACCAGATTTAATTTTCTAGTTGCTATTGAGGACATAATCAGAAAAAATGTTAACTCAAAATGTGAGGTGTTTTGAACTTTGAATTTTTTCAAATGCACTTATATGAATTTGTCAGAAGCACCGATTCTATAAGTACGGGAAGTACTTACACAGTGGCTAAAAAAAAATTGAATTTGAGTATTTTGGACGATTTATATGCTCTACGTAGTAGAGTCTTAGTAGGGTCTTTTACTTAAAAATCAGCGCATCGATGGGATAGTTATTAGGGAAAAACCGAAAATGTAGGAAGCATGTTAGCTCCGTTTTTTGTATTTCTCAAGCTTGGCGACTTTCAAGCATTGACACAAGTTTTTTAGGAGGACGCTGACTTTTTATAATTTTAGTCTTTTACCTTTTAAAGTTCCAAATATCACCAGTTCATCATATACAATTTTTATGGTTTACATTTTTAACAAACTTTTATTCAACTGTTTGTTACTACGAGCCCCTTCCCATTTCAGTTGGCCCATTTCAAGATTTGTACCAAAATATGCCTTTATAAACTAAACATGACGAAACTATTTACTTCTAAAGCAATTTATTTCCTCAAAAACATTTTAGATACACTCTAGTCGCAAAAAATACATATTTGAAATCACTTAGACCTATAACTAATAGAACATCTGAACAAAGCAACAATTGAAAGATTACCATTGGTAACATCACCTTCATTTTTTATTACGGCTGAAATTCTTTCGAGCATAGTGTTAACCAAGTTTTTTCAAAAATTTGGTGTAAAACAATCCCATATTTCTTGAAGCTTTTGTCTCAGTTCGGTGATTGTACGAGCAGGATGTTGTCGTAGAACCTTTTTCATCTCGTGCCACAAAGTTTCAATAGGTGACAGATCTGGACTGCTAGAAACCCATTTCAAAACTGGTACATTATTTTCTTCCATCCATTTTATAGCCTTTTTTGAGGTATGGCACGCTGCACCATCTTGCTGAAACACAAAATCTTGGCCGGATGTTAATCATTCTTCCATCACTGGTAAAAGCGATTGTTCTAAAATTGCCAAATATTTGTTTGTATCCTCATTTCCATCAATAAAATGAAGTTTTCCTACTTCTTTTGATGACATACTGCCCCAGACCATAATGGATGCTGGAAATTTCACTTTTCTCTTCAGACAGTCAACATGGAATACCATTGTCTATGTTCTTTAGCCCATCTAAGCCGATTTTTCTTTTGCAGTGGAGTTAATAGTGGCTTTTCTTTGGCCTATTAACAAGTTGTGCAACTTTAGGGTTTTTACTTCACTTTTTTTATAAGAAAACTTACCTTGCAAGTGCTAAATCCCAGTTTGTGGGACTCTCTATGAGTTGTGGACCTCGAAATTCTCCTTCCAACAGCGTCACTCCATAGAGCACTTAATTGTACATAATATGGCACGCCTGTTTTTCACGATTATTCTTAATGCTCTTCGGTCGGCATTTGTGATATTACTTTTTTTCACATATCGTGGCTTAATACGTTACGTTATATCTTCTAACAATATTTCTCACAGTGTACCGCGATAAGTCTAACAAAGTTGCAATTTCTGAGTTTGATTTCCCAGAATTAAACAATTTAATTATCAGTAACCGAATTTTCTCACTACTAAACTTTCCTCTACCCATTTTGAAAACCTTAACTACCCAAAACTATTTTAAGCGTATTCTGACAGCTGTGATTAATAAAAACAATTGTCATGGCTTTGATTTTTCACAGCCACCTATGCGTTATAGAGTTATTTTGCATTGAAATGAAAATAGGTTGATATGCTGTAATTGCAACATGTGTTATTTTTATGCTGCAAATTTGATTAGGGAGTGATAAAGTTGGTGTTTTCTACTATATATTATCAAAATATTCATTGTCAATATTTTAAACCTATAACACCCTGCTACATTTTTATTATTTGTGTTTGATAAGAAAAAAACTAAGATTTCAATAGTTGGGCCAACTGAAGTGGGAAGGGGCTCGTATTTATGTTAGTATGTTCGGGACAAATTTTGGAACTGAATTATGAGACATTTAACCTTAACCTATTGAGCTGAAATTTTGCACACAGGTTTGATTCGTGTGACAATAGAAAATGAAGTAGGTAACTGTTACCATTTTGAATCCATGGGATGATACAAAATGGGATACATCACTTCCACATTGACTCATATAATGCGGATTTCAAAAGAAAGCGATTGATGAGAGAAGCTCAAGAAGCAAAGAGACGTAATTCTGAATTCAATATGGTGGCCATCGCGATTTACATTTTTCATGGCGACCCCTATTATATGGCTATCAAATGAAAGAGCTTTATGAGAGAAACATATCGTCGGCTTTCTCACGAAGTGTCCTAACTAACGGTAAGTGAATTTTACAGGAGAGTAAGAAAACGAAATCAGCGTGTTGTTGATTGAGCATTGTATATAAAGTTTAAATATTTTCGAATTAAAAATTCAAGTGTGTTAGCCTATATTCATTGTGCATCATATGCCATTTCAATATTTGAGGTAGCTTATCAAGTCATTTTGGAAAAAATGGAAAACGCACGTAGGTCACTTCGTGAGCATTTTCAGATTTTTGTCAGATTGAGCTAACATATATTTTGATTGAAGTTCTTGTTATTTATACTTTTTTAAGATATACAGAATTTGTTTCATTTACTTATGAGCAAAGAATCATATTTCCAGCCAAGGGGGCGATTATCTCAGAAAATTTGTTGATTGTCAAATTTTTTAAGCAATCGTTGGTCTGCTGACAGCAAAGTTTATGTAAAAAAGCTCAGATCGACTTTTGAATTTTGGCTACCCCCTAAAATATTTTCCCCAATGTCCATGCCAAAAATGGATGTAGATTATGACAAAAATATTACGTGATTAGAAGAAGAAAAGAACTCGAAACGTCAAAGCAATTTTTATTGAAATAAAAACTAAAAGAAAAGCAACTAACTTAAATATTATATTTTGACATATTACCAGAAAATGTTGATATGTTGTGATACATAAAAAAAGGTAAAATTATCAATAATTCATTCCGTTTCATGGGGCAAATTTTTCAAGAGTTTTGGAATTCTGGTAAGCGTACAAGTAACTGGTGTTTTTTGAATTTCACATAACGAAATTAAGTCGGAGTACTTCTTTTTGTTATTTTTAAGTTGTTCTAGTTTAGTATCATTTATATTATTACTATCTATCATCAGTCTTTTTAACTCAATACTGTCATAACTAGTATAGTGGTGGCTAGACTTAAAAAATATTTTGGTGGGCGTGTCTTTTATTACAATAAACTCCGTTTAATATTTTGCCCTTCCTCAGTTTGCCGTGTAGACAATATTCTTAAACCTTTTGAAAGTTTCTTGAAGTCAAAAAATTCATTGGGAATTACTAAATAAGGTTGACGTTTTCTAGCGAATCGAAAAACCGGATAGAGTTATGAGGGCTCAAAAAGATCTCCAATTCCCTTTATCGCAGCATGAATTGCACTGTGAGCAGATTCTCCCTCACTTTGGCCATGATTCCACCACCGAGGAGCGTATACTAACAAGGATTATTGGACACTAAGGGACTTATCTTCATTTAGGTCTCTTCGTGGGAATCATAAATTTACCTTTGCAGATAAGACATCCAGGGGCTAATGGTGTGTTGCCCACGCTAATAGATATATAGTTATGCTTCTTCGTCAGATTAACCAGCATGGAATAATACACTTATATGCGGGTTATCTCAATTTTTGGTATTTTGTCAGTTAGAACACTTCGTGAGAAAGGCGACGATATGGGTACCAACTGAAGTTGCTTGAAGGGGAACCATACTAAGAAAATTAACGTCATTCTAAATTCAATATGACAGTCACCGCAAAATATCGATTCATCATTATTTAGTTTATATCTATCGAAATTCTACAATACAAATAAAGTAACAAGTTTTGCGGAGTTATTATATAGTTAAATTATATAAAAATAACCAATCTAGCTACTTGACATCATAGATGTCTACTAAAAGTAAAAACATAAAACATAAATTTTTAAAAACGTTTTTATTTGGTTAATGAAGTGAACTAAAAATTTAAATGATGATCTCAAGTTTTCAAATAAATGCGTGTTACTGCAGTATGGAAAAGGGTGTAACACGCCTTCATCTGAAAACTTGAGATGAAGGAACTTCATTATCGTTTAAATATTCCAATCGGAGAAAAATATTTTCAAAATTTTAGTTCACTATATTAACAGCTGAATAGAAGTTTGTTTTTATAAATGTATAATTTTAATTTATTTATTATACATTCTCTGATTTCGGGCTTTATGTTATCGAGACATACCTGCGTCCTGTGATTGGCCGGAACATCCTGGTGCGTCAAGTACCCTTGCGAGGCATGTTGGTTCCTATAAGTCGGTACTGGCACTGCATTGTATTGCGGTTGTTGGTGCTGGTAGTATCCTTGTTGCTGGACCGCATGGACCTGGACCAACACACTGGCAGGCACAAACAAAACTAACAAAAACAACTCCTTCATTTCTGTTGTATCGATGAAAGTGAGGAAATTCTCTTTAAATTTTCTATATATACTTTTCTCCTACTCTATCTCAGTCGGACTGATTGACTTGTGATTATACGTGCGGAGAAAGGTGTCGGCGCCCCGTGTGGTACGTTTGGTTGATATAGTTTAGGTACGGTGCGTTTTGGTAGATGTGGCCAAAATGTACAGGAAGGTTTTAGGTTACTTGGTTTTTGCCACAATCAATAAATCGCCGAAGTTCATAATTTAATAATAATAACAAAAATAATAATGATAAACGTCTTTATTCGCCAAACATCAACCAATAAACATACATTTGTATAAAAAAAGAGCGATAAAAAAATTGCTGTAATCCTACACTGAAGAAAAAAACTAATTAAACCAATTCAAATTTTGATACGGCCAATTAGAAAATTAAATCAACTATGTGACAGATAACAAATTTGATTAGCTTAATAAAACTTCGATTTCTAAAGCAGTTTACCGGACTCTAAGAAACTAGTTTAATTAAACTAAAGCGCAATCGCTTAATTAAATTCTATAAACCGTTTACTTAGATTGTGTACACAGCTTACTTAAATTTATGAGCTATCAAAACGAAATTAGGTTAAAGTTTTTGCCTAGTTTTATTGAATTATTTTATTTAGATTTAATAGTAGAAGCGGATTCTATTTGAGATTTAAAAGGACAAATTGCAATTTACTGAATTATATATATTATAACTGTGCTCTGACAAATCTTAGATATAAAAAAATTGGAAAACTTGGTACTGATATTTAATGTTTTCGAATCAAAATAAAAACTTTAACAGCCCTAACAAAATTCGTTATTTTTATTTTCATTGATGCGAACTTTATAAATGGGATCAGGTTTTACTAATTATTTGTCTGATTTTCTAGAAACAGGTTATAAAATATCACCATTCACTAGAAGCAATTGTTTGTTTTAAATTTATATTTTATAAAGATAAGCCCTGAAGAGCTTGGAAGCGTCAAGCGCTTCAAACCCTTATTTCTTTTGTTATTGCTTATCACATATCAGTTCATGAGTAGCTTGTATCATTGAGCACCGGTGTGCAAGGCTATCAAAGGGGGTGTGTGTGTAAAAAATAGAGTTGCCTCTCAGGCAATTGAAGCCTGATTTTTGCACCCCATGCTGACAGGTATTCCGATATTCCGTCACAAGTCACCTGTATTTTTATGTTATTTTTCCTTCTTGTTTTCAAATTCAAAGTCTTCCTAGACTAGACAGGATAGTCAATAACGTACATTACAGATTCTTCTGTGTTAGGAGCATAATACACACATCCCATTTTGTTTTTATCAATTATTTGCAATTATTTACTGTTCAATCTGAGTCTGCCATCTCTTTCTTGTCAGAAGACCAGTGTTCTCTCAAAATGAATATCTTTCTTGACACCTATCAGGAAAAAAATAGTAGTTTCTTGCCACAGTCCTCATTTGCACTTAATTCATTTCATCCAGGAGTTATATTCGTCCTTTTTTATAGTTGCACTGAGCTTAGGGTTTAGTTCCCTAACAGATATTACTCAGCCATGGATCTTACTGTGCAATGTGCACCCCCAGTTACATTCATTAGACGAAGTCACAAAATCCTTAGTTTCTTAATAAATTACGCAATCCTTTGAAATATTATATTCCTCGTCTTGGACCATGCACAGTCGGTTAGTCTAAGTCTTGTAGGGTGTGCTCTAGATGATCAAGGGCAAGTATTCAAACTACTCTTCCTAGATCTTTCGTTCTCAGTTTTAAATTTTCTGTTAGGTTCGAATCTATTTCATGTGTACTTGTGCCATGTGAAAAATAACAAGACCTCCTTGTGTGAGTGCGATTCTTATAACGTTTAACTACGTATTCTACTCATTTTATTTTTAATATGAACATTAGCTGTAGTATAATGTTATATCTTAATGTACATTGTACTTTTTTGTGCTCTTTGTATTAAAAATGTTGGACGTCTGTGAACAATTTTTATATAGCTGTACTAGATAAAATCATTAGGAGCCAGTCAGCCATCTGTGTTTGTATCCTATATCTGCGTGAGTTCTGCTACACTCTATGAGTGTTTCGTTCAAGGTGTTATGCAATCCTATCTCTCTTGCGAACTTCTACCCTGATACGCCCTAATACACCCTGATACACTCTGATATACCCTGATACAACGACGTCTTGTTTAACATAGTATCGATATTATCGGGGTTTTCACGCTTTTTGACGTCAGTCAAGGCTTTAAGCGTGTCCACTGTAGTACCAATCATCATAGTGTACTTCATATCATAGTACCTGAGCCAATCATTCTCTAGGCAGCTGAAGCACCGTCTTTGAGATTTTTGAGATACTCTTAGTACACTACCCAAAAAAATTAAAGGACAAAGATGAAAATCCAAATTTTTCGGTAATTTTTGAGAGGCGGTATTTCGGTAAAAAATAGTATCTGCCTGTAGACTTAAAAAAACAATTTGAAGTTTTAAGATTCTAGTTTTTAGACTTTTTAGCCGAGAAATTTCAGGAGCAGAGGTTCTCATGCAATTTTTACAAACAGCGCAAGAAAAATTCTTTGCAAATTTTTTGCCTTCTTTTTAGTCCACGGGCTTGAAACACTTTTTTTTCTGTTAGGCCATCATATGGATCGGACAGCCCGTTTATTCAGCTTCGATATTATGTTTTTATACGATCAATTGGAGTGGAGATATCTGACTTTGAATGAAAAAGGATCCTGTCGTCATCGACCACTGATTTGTCGGTAACAAGCATTGGTCGCACAAAGTATTTCCGAAAACTGGAATAAACCATAAAATTTTTCCAGTTGTTTTTGATTGAATTGAGGATGTTACAGATATCTAAGAGTGATAACAAAAGAAGAAAATATATTATATATATATTTGCTAAACAGTGTGTTTATTGGTAAAATAGATTTTACAAAATGAACTTTTACTCAAAACTAGTAACGTAACAAACAAAAGATGATGTTCAACTCTGGACTCGTGCCACTTTTCCCCTGCTTAAAGCGTCTATTGGCGGGTCATCGACATATTCATCACTGCTGTCTTCTGGATGATCAAGAGATATTAACTGTTGATACAATGCACTGGAATCTGCTCTCTCTAGATATTTGGTCAGATCCTGCAGATCCTTCCATTTCATACTTGTAATTGGGATTGGGCCCTGGTAAAGTTTTCTCAATGATTCCTCTTCTCGTTTTGTTGATCTTTTTGCGTCTTTTCTAGATTCTTCCGAATACCTTATCAGATTTAGAACTAGCATATAGGCCCATGTATGTATGTCGATCATCGAGCATCCTGACTTCGTTGGATAAAATGGCGATAAAAACGTACTCCAATCAAAATATTATATATATTATACATTTTGTATAATTTTGCGATATTTAGATTTTCAGATAGTTAAAGTTTTTGCGAATCAGCCAAAGAATAATGAGATTTGCGGCATTTGAGGCTCTTAAAAACTCGGTCCACTTTCTGTTTTGTGTTTTCTGAAAGTTTGTGAAGTCGTGTGTTGTGTTTCCACGCATTCGATGGGCGATTGTCCCAGTGTGCAATTATGAGACTCTTATGTACGAACTCGGACACGTGTAAAGAAAACTAAAAATGAAAGCATTATTAATTTCTTGACTCTGCTTCATTTTTTCCTAGTTCATTAAATTCACAACGAAGAAATTCACAAGAGTCTACAGCGTTCAGGTTCAGGAACAGTAGTAAAACAGCGAAAACGTTCACAAAAACAATCACATCCAGTTCGGGGAGTGCGGAACGTTCCATAGCTCTTTTGTTTTTGCGCGTTTCTGTTTAACGTCTTTTCTACGTCTCTTTGTCTTCCTGTTTCCATATGGACTGATGCCGGTCATACACGCGCAGGGACTCATGCCATTCTTCCCCGGCATCTTATAGCTGTTGTTTTGTGAACCTACGCCCTTTTTACAATCTAAGAAGCTGATTACAAGATAGCATCAGGAAAATGCCATCAAAATAAACTGAAAGCTCAGTTTAGCCAAATAATGGACTAATGCCGTTTTTCCCCGGTACCCTTCAAACATTTTGCTCCTTTGATCTCTGTCAAATTTTGACCAGTCGGTCCGGAGGAGCCGGGGTAAATTGAGGTATAATAAACCTAAAAACGTTAGCCTTCTCATTAGCAGTTCCAAAAATGCGGTAGATTTTCCAAAATAAGGCAAAGGTAACTTTTTTAAAATCAATACTAAGAAAACGAAAAAGGAAGTTATCAAATGCAATCAAATTTTATTGGAGATTTATACCTTTACATTCTTTGTGCGATCACTGGTTATCGAGACATCAGCAGTCTATGCCAAAGGGATCCTTTTTCATTCAAAATCGGATTTCTCTGTGCCGAATGATCGTATCGATATTTTAAAAACACATCATTGAAGCTGAATTTACGTGCTATCCAATCCATGTGATGACCTAACAAAAAACAAATTTGCAAGCCCGATGACTAACAAGGAGTGCAAAAAGTTTGCAAAACATTTCTCTTGCGCTATCTGTTAGAATTCCAAAACTAAAACCCTAGTGCTTCAAAATGCTTTTTTAAAGCCTCGATTTTTTCTTGCTGCCTTAATTTTTTGAGTAGTGTAGACTACTGACTCTAGTAATACTACTCGCCAAAATTGGCCCAGTGTCTTGGGAATGGCGAAAATACGAATAAGGAAAAACCGATGGCATCTGGAGGAGGCGTGGAAAGATAGTTGCGACCTCCGATATACGATCCATACTCGTTCAACACAGTCATATCAGTAGTATACTAGAGACTTTATTGGTGTCGGGCAATTACATGAAGGTGATAGTATTATGTTTGAAGTTTCCTTATTCTATTATGTATGTGTCTGGCAAACCCACTATTATTATGGTGCTGAGAGAGAGGGATGATATTAAATCTCAACGATGAGCTTGCAAAAATCCCTGCAATCTGCGTGGCTAGCATTATATCTCTACCTAAACCTGATATCAAAAACTGAGCTAAACACTGTAAGTGTCCAACCTGAAGTAAATTATTTGAAAAAGTTCAAAATATTTTACAAATTCCTCACGATAAACTATACGCCTAGATTTTCCATTGTATGCAAAAACTATTCTCTCTGTTGCATCATTATTTAATCTGCCGAAGAATAATTTGAAACATCTCAAGCTGACAACCTCTCGATGTTTTGTTTCACATCAATGAATATGTGTTCCATCGATTTCGTATATTTGTGACATTAACTTATTACAAAAATACATCCTAAACATAACTGACTTTCGTAATAGTTACAACGGATTACTATAGCTTCTATATCCGTACGAATGTTTGGCATTTGTACGAATATTTGAATGACAAATACGCGGCAAACGGAATTTAGTTGTTATTTGTAAGTTCAAGAAAAATCTAGAGTGCTTGAAAGATTTGTGATCCTCTGATCCTCCGTACCTCCTGTTAAACACTTTGGGAGATCAAGGATAATTAGGGAATTAAGCATACTGGAGATACTTAGGCAAGTTCAGAAATAGAATAAAATATCTATAATTTCGTGAAAATTGGCAGGTAGGTACAACTAAAAATGAAATTGGAAAAATGTTTTATTTATATTTGTTTTTGTAATAGGTATGCCCTTAGTATGATGTCAGAGATCATAAATTGCCCGAGGACCGCACAGAGAGGGTACCATGATCCAGCCTTCCATACGCCAGGGGTTAGAGTATCGGAATATTTTTGAAATTTTTGTGCATGAATTTGGGAATGCATTGACTCGTAGGTAGATGTTTAATTTCGTTGTCAGTCGAACACGAAGAATTGTGAAAAGGCTTTGAGAACTTATCCAGTGACTGCGGAGTCATAAGCGTTAAACAAGAAAAGACCGCTGAAACCCTATGTGGTAAGTTTG
Source organism: Acanthoscelides obtectus (assembly GCA_963669975.1). Lineage (NCBI taxonomy): Eukaryota > Metazoa > Arthropoda > Insecta > Coleoptera > Chrysomelidae > Acanthoscelides > Acanthoscelides obtectus. Next base: position 59,749,334 of record CAVLJG010000008.1, on the reverse strand, counting down.
GGGTCACCCTGTATATGAGAAAGAATTACAATGTTGCTAAACCGGCCAGTAGAGATGACGATAAATAAGTAAATAAGAATCAAACACGTAAATAGCGTGTTGTCAACAAAAAATACGCTGTAATAGGGTAAAAGTTTGGTTCTATGAACATTTATGTGTTGAGATCTACAACATACCAGACTTAAAAAAAATAGCGCGAAACAGTTTCCCAGAATATTATGATGGGGCATTTTCAGAACGTTATCAAACTTTGTTTTTAATCATTTTTAGGTGTAATAAAAAATTAGAAACCTCGTAGACATTATTTAGGGGACTCAAATTTTGATAATGTGTTGCTCATTACACTTACCACTAATGATAGATTGAATATTGTCAATTTGTGGAAGGTACTGAATCAATCTATTTGACAGTTATTCTTCAGTGTAAGATAATGTCATGGCCTCATGAGAACTACCAACTTGTATGGAGAATTGGCTATACTATAGGTTCCTTCTTCTCCAATATCTTCATTTTTTATTCTGAACCCATATTAAATTGAATCTTCATTTGCAAACGTAATATTGCTTATTGTTATGCTGCTCGAATTATCATCTAACAAGAGTGAAAGGATCATTACTGTATGCAATTATTCTATACCAAATTATTATGCACACCTAGACATGGAGTTCTTAACAGTTGTGTAGTATCGGATTTAGGGCGGCAGTATTATGTAAGATCGCTCCTTTGTCAGCTCATTTGTGCGACATTGACCCACAAAGGTTTTGACTCTTTAATTCGTCGCAATTCAGCTGACTGAAACCGGATACAGTCTGCTACTACCAACAAATTTAGACTAGGTAGAAAGAGCCAGTTTAGGATTTGTTTCTTCCCTAATTTTCAGAGTAAGTAGTGAGGATCAAAGTGCATATGAGTCTATTTTTGGCAGTTTTGTCATTTAATTCGTATATTTTGCGGGATTTTTGGATTTTTGGTGTTAGACAAGCTCAAGACATGGTAATTCTTACATAATTTGCAAAGAGCCGTACAAACCAAATCAAGGTAGATTTTTCCACTTTCATCATTATTATTATTATTATGTTGATACAACGCTGTCACTTTGGTAGGCATTGGTGGACAAATGAGTCAAAAGTATCCACTAATACTACGCAATTTTGGCGACCAACATAATGTAATGTCGTAATGTAAACATATAGGACTGGCTCCTCCTAATCTATTAGAATTCGTTAGCTACTACCAGTATCACAGAGTGTATCTACGTACTGCCGACTTAGCGGCCAAACGTAACAGATGGCCTTTCAGAGAAGATAGTTAGCTGACTTCATCTCCGGTCCTTCGTCCCACAATATCAACGCGGGTGTGCCCCAGGAATCGGTCTCGGCCCCCACATTGTTTTTATTACATGACTTCCACTCCTGCACGATCAGTTTCATCCACAGCTTTGCCGATGGCAGCACTCTACACGCAGACAGTCAGTGTGGCAACCTATCTCTGCTGATCAGCTAGAAAAAAGAAGACCAGTAGGGACGGCATCTTTAAGTTCCTTATAGCAGCCGCGGTGCCCCGGTATATTGGTTTCTGCCTACGCAACCGCTTCAGTATAAAAAAAATATGTCACTCGCCCTCAACTTCCGCATTAATAATAATAGTACTCTACCAAAACGGAAGAGATCAGCATAACACATCGTAGGTCGCTGTCAGCGCGGCGCTTCTTTGCACGTGCTTTGCACCGGCAAAGACAGTGATGTACAATGTCAAATAATGGCAAAAAATCATCGGTTTCCATAAGAGGAACTGGGACGTGACTACATAAACCAAATTGCATTTTTAAAAGCTAATTCTTTACATCTGTTTTTCGATGATGATGATAAATTTTATCCTTTTTTTTTTCATTCTTGTGTTGGAATTTGTGGTTCGTACATTGATACAGTACTCATTAATATGATTTCATATCATTTATTCTGTTATATTATTTATTATTTGTAGAAGTAGGTTACTATCTAAAATTAACAAAAAGGCGTACCATATCATCAGAAGCTTGATGTGGAATCTACTTTCGGATGATTGACAGAGGATACTTTCTTTCAATACTTTTTGCACCTAGTTTGGTCATGGATGGTTCCTAAGCACGCAACTTTCCGCTGAAATATTTCAATGTCCCCCATATACTATTAGCCAACTTCTCCACAAAAGTCTAACGTGCCCGGTATTTGTATAACTGGTTGCATATGAGTTCGTTTTTGTTTCGTAATTAGTGGTAATTGATCTGAATTTGAATTGCCTTCTAATCACATAACTACAATCAATAAGGAAGATAATTGACAATTAGAATAATGTACTATATCACTCTAGTCTAATTGTTACTTGAAACATTTTCAATTTTAGCTGTTCACCTAATTTGGCGATAAGGACAACATGAAAATGTTGTCCGGTCAATCTTTCAGGCACAGCCATCATATTATAATCATTTCCTTCTGGAGTTTTTTCAATTTTGAAATCCTTAAACCTTTGCTCCACTAATTGTTTCAATTACTTTTTTCACTACTAACCTACTAAATCCCCATTTTTGACCTCATTGGCTTATTGAGAAGTAGCATTTTTCTAACTAGGTAAATAATGAAAAAAAAACACACATAGGTGAATAATAATGTGATTTGAACTTGTATCCTGTCAATTTAAATGTGTCAGTTTGATACCTGAGCTTTGTATTTCGAAATATTTTAGAACAATTGAGGTAAAAGTTATTTTGAGTATAGGTTCTCCATATAGTATTCTTGCTTGAATACCTAATAATCGATATAATCTTCAGGCGCGTATCCCTGCAGGAAAAAATGATGGAAAGGGAAAAGGAGAGACCCAATTGTTTTTTTGTTTGAAAATTTAAATGTGCATTCTGTTCTTATACTGCTGTTTATTATTTCCCGTCTTAATCACTTTATAAGAGCAAACAACTTGACAGTACCCCTACCCCCGGATAGTAGGCAGATAGTAGGTAGGGAAGTGCAAGGTCATAACTAATATATCCGTTATTTTGTATTTTACGTTTCAGAAATTTTTATAGGAATAGCTTTGTCAACACCTTCTTATCCTACAATATTTTCCTCATTTATTTTTGAGCCCTATAATTAGCTACTGAAGAGTGAAGATAAAAATTAAATTAAACTTAATGAGTGGTATAACGATGAACTTCCGGTAGCGGTTGAGCTGGAATAAAAGCAGATGACGACATGCGTCTTTCAGAGGTTAAACTTAACGGCACAATTTGTTCAGGGCGTTGCCGTGGTCTCCATGGAGCAGCATCTGGATATTTTTAGGATAATATTTCCTGCTATAAATAGTTCCTCTTTGACAAGAAAAAATCACACATTGCGAGGAAGCATGGTCGTACGGAGCATAAAGGTCCTGATCAATCATGCTTATTCTGAGCAGTAACTGAAGCCACGTGTGCATAACACGTTAGAGTGAAATTTTCTGTTTTGTTTTAAGGCGCTTAAAATCAGTTAACCAAATAGCTGCCACCTATTGTTATAAGGCTGATTGTGCACCCCAAAGTCACAAGTACATTAGGCATTCCATTCCCATTTTGGCAATGCATTGGACTATGATGATACATGTTACATGTTACAGTCAAAATTCATAAAGTCAAAACCATTTTTGATTACAAAAATCGGTAAATAGTATTTTTGACTAAGGACGTTGGTCCACACCACGTTTTAACTTGGGCATTAGAGATTTTGACTAAATTGTAACTGCTTATGACTGGAGTATCAAATAAAAATCATAGGTGTTTCCGTGGAAACGCTTTATTGTTAAACAAATGGAAATTTTACATAATGTTTACTCGTCATTACAATTTTTAAAGAAAGGAAATGAACATTTTAATTCATTATTAAGATATTCGTCATACAAATAGAACAAATTCTTTATACAATAAAATATTTTATTTGTATTCTGTGTGACAAATAAGAAAATAAGGATATGAAAAGAGAATCAAACAAAAAAGTTAAACTTTTTAGTTAGTTGTTAAACTTAAAATTAAACTTATCGGTTGGTATGAGCTGCTGTATAAATGGTACTACTTGTTTGAACTGCCTAAACTGTTATGACACTTTGTATTATACAACAAACCTTTTTGTCCTGCACAGCATATGTACACGAAAACAGAAGTAGGTTAAAGCCACTGTTGATTGCAAAAATTATTCAAAGCTGTTTTTGATTAAGGACAAATTCGCCCTCTATAAGGGATAATTGACAATACGTCATATTTTTGCTCGTGAAAGTTTTCAAGTTTTTCAATAGAAAACCCGATTTAAAAACATTGATATAGACTCTCGAGGTCAAAGTAATGATCCCCCAGCGTCCCCGATGATGAATGAACCCAGTCAGAAGGAGAGAACAGAAATTACCAAGAAATCAAAGGAATTGATGACACCAGCTGTAGCAGACGAAAAGGACGGAACCTTCCAGCGCCAGACCCTGATCATCGAAAGCCAGGCCCAGCAAATAAAGGAGCTGACTGAGACCATGAAATCAAAGGAATTGATGACACTAGCTGTAGCAATAATAGGAAAAGACGCATCGACAAAACGAACAAAACCGACGAGACGGATGACTTCCCACCTCTTCCAAAAGCAAAATCAAAATTCAAGTTGACAGTCCCCTCAAAACCTTCTGCTTCATTAAACGTATCAACTTCTTCTGCCACTTGTCCTATGACGGTCGATGCAGCGACCACATCTTCTCAATCTTTGGCCACTGCATCGACTGACGGTGCATTATCTCAACAATCTCACGTTGCTGGTGAGTCGACCAGCATAGCATCCCGCCAGGGGCGAATCACGCCCATTGTTTTGCGTGATGCGACCAAGTGGCGACATCTAAACTACAAGTTTATAAGCTTAGGCATTAAGATAGAACGCGCAGTTGCCGTTGATGCGGGAATCAGGATTTTGCCGAAAACTGAGGATGACTACCGAAGAATCGTTCGCCTGTTAAGGGAGGAGGACGTGCCCCATCATACGTTCCCTCTTCCTTCAGAACGAAATATTCACGCGGTAGTCAGAGGCATACCCGCAATGTTTTCGGAACAGGAGATCAAAGGGGAATTAGAACAGAGGGGATATACTCATCTCCACATTATCCGACTCAAACGCAGTGGCGGCGCACCCATGCCTTTGGTGGTCGTGATACTGCCCAAGATTGAAAAGTCCCAGCTGTTCAATGAACATGAGCTGCTGGGTCTAGCAATCAGAGTTGAAGTTCAAAAGAACTCTAGACTTATTGGGCAGTGTCACCACTGCCAAAGGTATAGTCATGCGCAGTCTTATTGCACAGCACCTCCCAAATGTTTAAAATGTGCTTCCGACCACATGACACATTTATGCCCCCTCACAGGACAAGAGGAGCGAAAGTGTGCGAACTGTGGAGGGGCGCATCCCGCTAACAGTCCACTTGCAGATTCACCCCCAGGCGAAACCTGGAAGTCCTGGACCTAGCAACTGCGCTTAGGTCCCTTCAACAAATAATAAGTCCCCCGATTAGCGCCACTCAGGCATTGCAGGCGATCTTTCCGCAGCCATTTAATGGCTAAGTACAATAGACAACCTGCATTTATCATCTGTCAGGTATCTTGGAGTCATCATTGACAAGGGATTGACCTGGCAGAAACATACTGATATTTTGAAAACAAAATTCCAAATAACCTTTCGGCAGCTTTATCCTCTGTTGTGCAGAAATTCAAAATTAAGTTTGATCAACAAGATTCGGTTGTATAAAATGGTCAAAGACCCAAAATCACCTACGCATGCGAGACTTGGTGTTTTCTTGCCAAGACGCACATTCAGAGACTGCAAATCCTACAAAACAGAACCCTACGCACAATTACTAACGCCCCTTGGTACTTGTCAAATGAGACTATTCACAGAGATCTTCATATCCTATATTTAAGGGATTACGTAAAACAACAGGCGCAGTGGCGTTATAATCAAGCGGAATCGCACAGCAACCCTCTGTTGCGTGATTCAGTAGACTACACAGTCGAGCAAGTTCACAAACATTCCAGGCCGCGCCTCGCACTGTGATCAAAATTAAATTGTAAATTCAGACCAGCCAAAATTATTTCAGTATACAAAACCGATCAAAATTATTTTTTGGAGTTACAAAATAATTCGCTCTATTTCTTCCTTCCTTTCTTTCCTTCTTTCCCTTTTCCCCTTAAACATGTTTGGTATCTGGGTAGCCAGACCTGACAGACTAACAGACCGACGAGACTGTTAACTAAGAGCAAAGGTCCACCGGACCGCTCTGACGAATAATGACGAATAGTAGATTAAGGACAACGGTCAATACTATTTATTACTGATTTTTGCAGTGGAAAGTGGTTTTGACCGGTTCTGAGTTTTGACTGTAATATATATTTATGCATGATAATGAAATAAATTCTAAGGACAACTGGAGTCGAGACAAACAAGATTTACGCATCATCTCAGAACAATAGTGGCATCAAACTGTATTAGTTGAAATAGGTCAAACGACATCGGAATGTGGATTAGACATGGAGTTCGAGTGGAGTTCGAGTTGCGTGTTATTCCCGGTCCTGATTAATCTGTATTTGGAGTATATTTTAGAAAAGCTTTACATGAAGCCCACGATGGATTGCATCAAGACCAACGGAACGACGATCAACAACTGGTACGCTGACGATACAGCAAGTAGCAAAACAAAATACGAGTATAATGCATATTCTACATATTTAAAAGAGGAAGAATGCTTCGACTACAAAAGATTCCTAACTCCAATGAACCAGATAAATACAATATCCTTGCAGTAGAAACAAAAGTTTTTGAATGAGTGCCGTACAGATCATCTGATTTTGCTGAATTATGGTATTTTTCCAAAGTCATAACAATGATCTAGAACTTCTCTTTGAGATGTGTCTCTATAGGTTGAAGTTTTTATGAAATATTAAAAGCTTGAGACATAATGACTTGAAAGATTTATATAATTGGGTATACTTTCAAGTTAGGTGATTCAAAGCAGTTAGATACTATATTGGGAAACAGTATGGATTTGTATAGATCACTCGTGTATCCAGGAGGGTTAGAGGCTCAAGACCTCACTCCAGAATTCACCAGCCTGATACTTTTTTTCTTAAATACTACAACATGCTATAAATTTTGCGAAATGTAAGACCCTCCCTAGGCGAACCGAAGTTTTTCTCCTTTATTCTTTATTAACGCAATAGTACGCGTTGAAAAATATATAAATAAGCTATAATATGAATAAAATGCATAAAAATATAAATAAAAATCAATATAAATGTAACAATACATATAAATAATATAATAATAATATATTTTTGAGACCCCGTCCATTCGTTATTAGAAGCGCTGATGCAGCCCTTGTTCTTCATCCTGAAATATTTCCTAAGTCCTCCCCACAATTTTTTTCTGGATGTGCGAGTAGTATGGAAATTATACATTATACGAGCCCCTTCCCACTTCAGTTGGCCCAACTATTGAAATCTTAGTTTTTTTCTTATCAAACACAAATAATGAAAATATAGCAGGGTGTTATAGGTTTAAAATATTAACAATGAATATTTTGATAATATATAGTAGAAAACACCAACTTTGCAGCATAAAAATAACACATGATGCAATTACAGCATATCAACTTATTTTCATTTCAATGCAAAATAAGTCTATAACGCATAGGTGGGTGTGAAAAATAAAGCCATGACAATTGTTTTTATTAATCACAGCTGTCAGAATACGTTTAAAATAGTTTCGGGTAGTTAAGGTTTTCAAAATGGGTAGAGAAAAGGTTATTAGTGAGAAAATTCGGTTAGTGATAATTAATTTTTTTAATTCTGGGAAATCAAACTCAGAAATTGCAACTTTGTTAGACTTATCGCGGTACAGTGTGAGAAATATTGTTAGAAGATATAACGTAACTGGTTCAGTTAATATTAAGCCACGATATGTGAAAAAAAGTAATATCACAAATGCCGACCGTTGAGCATTAAGAATAATCTTGAAAAACAAGCGTGCCAATTATTTACAATTAAGTGCTCTGTGGAGTGACTCTGTTGGAAGGAGAATTTCGAGGTCCACAACTCATAGAAAGGCCCACAAACTGGGATTTAGCACTTGTAAGGTAAGTTTTCTTATAAAAAAAAGTGAAGTAAAAACCCTAAAGTTGCACAACTTGTTCATAGGCCAAAGAAAAGCCACTATTAACTCCACTTCAAAAGAAAAATCGGCTTAGATGGGCTAAAGAACAGAGACAATGGACACCTCAACAATGGTGTGCAATACAATGGAGTGATGAGGCCCGATTCGAAGTTTGTGTTGGTGACAGTCGCAGTAGAGTTATTCGCAAAAAAATGAAGCATTCCATGTTGACTGTCTGAAGAGAAAAGTGAAATTTCCAGCATCCATTATGGTCTGGGGCAGTATGTCATCAAAAAGAGTAGGAAAACTTCATTTTATTGATGGAAATGTGGATAGGTACACACAAATATTTGGCAATTTTAGATGAATCGCTTTTACCGGTGATGGAAGAATCTTTGACACCCGGCCAAGATTTTGTGTTTCAGCAAGATGGTGCAGCGTGCCATACCTCAAAAAAGGCTATAAAATGGATAGAAGAAAATAATGTACCACTTTTGAAATGGGTTTCTAGCAGTCCAGATCTGTCACCTATTGAAACTTTGTGGCACGAGATGAAAAAGGTTCTACGATAACATCCTGTTCGTACAATCACCGAACTGAGACAAAAGCTTCAAGAAATATCGGATTGTTTTACACCAAATGTTTGCCAAAACTTGGTTAACACTATGCCCCAAAGAATTTCAGCCGGAATAAAAAATAAAGGTGATAATGGTAATCTTTCAATTGTTGCTTTGTTAACTTTATTTATTAGCACATTGTTTATTTGTTCAGATGCTCTATTAGTTATAGGTCCAAGTGATTTCAAATATGTATTTTTTACGACTAGAGTGTATCTAAAATGTTTTTGAGAAAATAAATTGTTTTAGAAGTAAATAGTTTCGTCATTTTTAGTTTATAAAGGCATATTTTGGTACAAATCTTGAAGTGGGCCAACTGAATTAGAAAGGGGCTCATAGTAACGTATTGTAGCAGTTGTTAAAATAATATTCAAACAATAAATGAAAGGAGGTGATTAGAAATGAAGAAATACTAGAATTCGTTATTTTACGCTATGTTACTGGTTATCATTTATAATAAACAACCTATAGGCGGATGCGTAAATAGAAAATAAAGAGGATATTACTCGTTTGTTCATGACGATGCTATTTAAATCATGTTAAGTTTTGTGTTAAAGATAAAAATGACTAGAAATCGTCATTTTTAAATCAATCCATACACATCAAGGTGTATCATTACCTAAAATGGACAGCAGTCTTGCGGCAATAAATGTGTAGGTTAGCGATCTCAACACGTCACACAAGAGTAGTGTGAAACCTTCGATATTGCCCACGCCATACTCGTACATGGAATGAGGTGGAAAAATTACTATCGGTTTTGTCTAGTTTATAGATTTTTGTGGAATGTAGAATATGCCGTAAAATACTTTCATTTCTAGTAGAACAATATGGTCAGATATTACTTATTTTGTTCCAATGTAACAGGACGATTCCTAAACACTTGCCTAAGATTGAGGGGAGATTGTTTGGACTATTTGGCCATTTTATCGTCTGACGGTTTTCAAAAAACAAATTCGTTACGAAAACATTGGTTAAATGTTTCCGAAAATGGCAAAAATGTCACACGTGCTAAATATAAAAAAAAATCCGTTCAAAATAACTTACCTCGATCTAGAATGCAATAAGTATGTGCTACCTCCTTGTAATAGACTATCGAATTATTTCAAATACGCTTTAATGATTCATTGTTGTTGCGTCTAACAATTGCCATATTGTTACTCGTGATTTAGATTATCCTCTAGAGCAGTGCTCGCCAACCCGTCGATCGCGAGTTACCGGTAGCACTGTAAAGGTAATTCTGGTGGCTCACAACGTATTTTAAAAGGTGTAAAAATCATAGAAGCTTCCGTCAATTTTGAAAATTCTCATAATAAACACAAGCAGCGACAACACTGTGGTGAGCGATCTGTTCGAGAACGATCTCGATTACTTTGAACGGAATAAATACGCAACGCGCGGCGAGTATCCGCTCAGTTTAAAACTGAACGGCACAAAGTCCAGCGGTTGGGTTAGAGTTGGCCTGCCATTAAAAACATTATGAGCAGTAGTAAGAAGATCAAGACATACCATTTCCATCGGAATAGGAAGAACAATATTTCTTTACAGAAGTAAAAGGTAAAAATGTATGTTTGTTATGCAATACATTTGTTTCCGTTGCTAAAAAAGGGAATATCGAGAGGCACTATAAAACTGTACATTCGAATTTTGAAAAATCATTCCCAATACGTTCTGCAACCAGAACGGAAAAACTGAAACAATTAAAAAATCAGTTAATTGGACAGCAGACAATGTTTTTAAAAACAATCCACAAAAGTAAGGCTGCAACTGAAGCATCATACCGTGTGTCCCAAATAATTACACAAAAGAAGACAACTTATGAAAACGGGGAAATGATGAAACAGGCGTTTTTAGAAGCTGCAGATTCATTATTTGCCAACTTTAGAAATAACGACGAGATAGTGTCTGCTATAAAATCTATGCAACTTTCTGCTAATACAGTGATGAGACGAATAGAAGTAATGAGGAATGATATAGTATTACAGTTAAGAAATGACTTCGATATCTGTTTATTTTTCACTGCAGCTGGATGAATCCTCAGATGGCCTTGTTCGTCAGGATGGTTTTTAGTGATTTTACGATTAAAGAAGATCTTTTGAAGATTATTCCGCTAAAAGGACAGACTACTGGGCAGGACTTGTTTTCTTCCTTTAAAAATATTATTTCTCGTGGGGTTATGTCGTAAAGATTAAAGTTTTCCGCAATTTCTCTGTTACCACTGCATTATTCGTCAGCAAGCGTTACGTGGACATTTTCTAAAACTAAAAAAGGTTATGAAATTTTTAGTAAAAATTGTGAACAAGATTAGAGCTCAAGCGTCACAAAGTACATTATTCAAAACCTTGGCCGATGAAATTGACTGTCAATACGGGGAACTACTTCTTCGCTCTGAAGTCCGATGGTTAAGTAGGGGACGAGTGCTGAAACGTTTTAATGATATCTGCCATAGTTTAATTTTTCAAACAACGTGATGAACCGATTCCGGAACTGGACAATTCAATCTGGCTTCGAGATTTTGGTTTTCTTGTGGATATTACAGAAAAATTAAATGAACTTAATTTGCAGCTTCAGGGGAGAGACAAGGAACCAGCAGAAATGAATTGTTCATCAAAAAGCTTGAGTTTTGAGAACAAAACTTAATCGATGGCGATACGAGGCATTTTCCTGTTCTTTTCAGAAAAGATATCTCAAAGTCCATTAGAACCATATGACAGTAAATCTCATGTAGAAAAAGTCTCGAACTTGAAGGATAACTTCAAAAAACGTTTCAAGGATTTCAACGAAATCGCTATAGTGGCGAAATTTGTTGTTTCACCCTTCATGGAAATTGATATCCAACAGTTTGTAACTTCTGTTACGCAGAATTTTAGCGAAGACATCGCTGCGACAGAAATAGAAGTGATTGCGTTTCAAAATGATTTAGCTTTAAAATCATTAGTCTCAAATACAAAATGTATCTGGCCTTCAGCAAGTAAAGATAAATATTCTGTCGTGTTGCATTGAAAGTGAAAGCGTTATTTAGATCAACCAATTTGTGTGAATCTTTTTTTTCAAATATAAAGTTTATTAAAAACAAGTACCGTAATCGACTTACAGATGAACATTTAGATAATTGTATTCGAATGGCGGTATCAAATTATACTCCATACATGAAAAAATTGTCAGTAACTCTGAGTGACACGCTTCTCATTGAACACGCATTTATTATCTGGACGTGTTTTTGTTTAAGATAGTGCGTTGCTTTTTTTATTTTTATTTACCTACGAGTATATTAAATCGTATGTGACATGCCATTGTAACTGTCGAAAAATTTTGTTTATTTTTCAAACACCTACGATTGGTAGTAATGGATGTAGTTATGTACTATGTATTAGTTATTAGTTTATTTAAGTTTAGTATGTATTAGTAAAATAAACACATATATGTATGTATGTCGCATACAACTGTGTATAATTTCTTTAAAGTTGGCTTACATTGCTTACGACTAGGTAGCTCACTGTTCATTCCAAAATTATCAAAGTAGCTCATCACACTGAAAAGGTTGGCGATCACAGCTCTATAGCGACATTCAGGGCCAAGTGGAAAATTTGGAGTCTGATTTTTAAAATTATTGTTTGTTTATCTTCGAAACGATTCGCCTTTTCAATAGTTGTTAAGTGATAAAACGGATTTGCAGTTGTCCAAGGAATCATTGGTTACTATGATGATTGACGAATGACGAGTGTTTGTACATAACTAGATGGGCGGACATCAGTGAATTTCTTGCTTAAAAGATAATAAACCCTTACGAAATACCTCACTGAATGATTTATACAAATTACCTAATGTGACTCAAAAGATGAGCTTGACCTGAAATACTGTAGCTGCTGGATCATATCAATCCAGTTCAATTAGTTTATTAATAAAAAAAACTACAATACATAGATATTGGATAGATAACATGTACAAGGGATTTTGATCGTAAATAGATATGTATATAATGCATAATCGATCTGAAGGATTTGCAGGTTCTAGTTTCATAGCTATGAATGTCAGAATTTTGTTCATACAATTCGGAGCTTTGCGTTGCAGATACAGAAATCTGTATGTAAAGAGATGATAGATTTAAAACTCTGTTACATAAGCAGTGATGGCGAATTTCTCCATTTTTGTAGTGTTCGACAGATCAATAAGGTCGGAATCTACTTTAACAGAAATACTATTGGAATTTCTCCCTGTTAGATCCTGACTCAGCACAAAACTTCATCGCTATTGTCTTGCTGCCGTTCACAGTCAAGAAGTTGTTTCTACACCCAGACGTAAATTCAGCAGTAATTACATTCATCTTGTGATTCAGTTCTTCTTGTTTTTTGGCGCGCAATTCAAACTCTCCTTCATAAAGCGTAGCACTTTCTGAATAGGTATGCTAGAAATACTCATCAGGCTTCTGCCCTTCCTCTCCAGCTCAGCTATTCTCTGTACATCAGTATCAAAGTTCTGCAACTTGTCCTTTGAATACAAAATATGGGCGAAGCTACTAAAAACTGCTCCTGTAGTTGGCTTCAAAGTTCGAAGTATTTGGGCTTATCTGAAAATAAGTCGTGGTATATTTAAAATGCTTCGACGTGAACTTGAACTATTTCAAGTATTTGGATTTAAAAATTTTCTGATATGTGACTCTTTCAAAGCATTTTGCAGGGAGGAGGTATCTTTAGCCTACCCCGGATTGTTTTTTTTTTGACGGAATCATACGTACATGCTTCAATTATGTACGATTTTTCACTAGTTCATCTTTCAACAACTCTTACTTCCTTTGCAGCGTCGAAGGTAGAACAGCATTAAAATCCTAAGAATAAACCTATCGTCGCTTAGCATCAGACAGTAGCATTGATCAATGTATGCTACCAGAAGATAGCCAACCTAATACTGTATTTCGGCTTCTAAAAAATTATCCGATATGAAATGAGATACCATTGCATCATCTATGAGAATTTTTCAGTAATGTATTCTAGCTGTGTAGTAGATATGGTCTACATGAAATTGAACAAAATCAATATGCTTTGTTTCCAACCAAATGGCAAGTAGACCACATCTACTATACAGCTAGAACCGTCGCCATCTAGGTCACGAGGTGACTGAGACTCCATTCGCAGACTGAGGTCTATACAGTCCCAACCGGTTGGTTGCGATTCACTGTTTCGCAGTGGCGCTAGATGGCGTGTCGCGCTCTGTTATTTCGAACACTTCGTAGTATTAAGTAACTTATAAAATACTTTTCTTTATGGCGGAGTTAAACATTATTTATAAATTCATTTCATTACACTCTTCAGAATCGCCTTGCACAGAACAAGGCTCCATAATACAAGGCCAATTCAATCAATCAGTTGTTCAATTTAAAACCAATATTTTGATAAAAATATCTGCTTGTATTACTCAACGGCATGTAATGAAATATATACAATAATATAATCATTACTTTAACGTTATTCGTAAAACTAAGAATGTATTCGTGGAGATATTTTAAAAATAATTTTAATGAGTTTCAGATCGATATCAAATAAATTGCCAATATGTATGTGTCTATAATGATATACTTCATCAAATTGTATTTGAAAAACATCAAAATATAAACCAAAAAGGCAGATAGCGCTTTGCGATGTCTTATATCAAAAAATAAATAAATCATCCTACGAGTATATGATCTTAAAATTATCATGTAAAATCAATAACACAAAAAAATAGGCAAATAATATTCCAGATTATTAAAAGAAAACGCTGTAATACAATGCATTTCATACCAACGAGCAGACGCCGTGAGCATATCTTCTCAAGTTATAGTAGCATGAGTTCGATCTGTGTATAGTAATTGGTCGGGATTTGTTAACTTATGGCAAATTTTTAATAATTGGCTTTACGAAGAGCATGGCCTTTAATGTAGTCTGACATCCACGTAATTGTGAAATCAGTAAGAGACCCAGCAAAAACATATATACTAAGTGATATATAAATCCGAACACCCAGTTTAAATGGTTTTATTTTAATAAAATTTTGTATAAGTACTTAATGAAGCATAATAAGTAAATGATAAAAATTTCAAAATGATTGCACTGCTTTAAAGCCCTTTGACCTTTAATAATGTGTGGATGCACCCTGATGTGCTACGCATTCTCCAACGCGCCTAGGCATGCTTCTGATCAGGTGGTCAATGTCCTCCTGTGGTATCTCATTCCAGGCAACCACCAACTCCTCTCGAAGTGCTTCTAGAGTCTGAGGAGGACGTTGCAAATTGAGCAATCTCCTACCCATCATATCCCACACGTGCTCAATTGGGGATAAGTCGGGAGATCTTGGTGGCCATGGTAACAATGTGACATCATTATGTTGAAAGAAGTCTATTGTGACTCTTGCAACATGTGGTCGGGCATTATGTTGTTGGAAATTTGGATCTGCCAGGGTGTCAAGATAGGGTAAAAGATGGGGTTCTAGAACTTCGTGTGGATATAACGCTGCGCGTTCATGTTAGCTCTGATGAAGATTAAAGGTGACCTGGAACCATAAGCTATAGCACCCCAAACCATAACTCCAACAGTGTGATGAACATGTCTTTCAACAAAAAACTGTGGATTCCTCCTTTCACCACGTCGCCTTCTAACCCTGGCACGACCATCGTACATGCCTAAACAAAATCGAGACTCGTCACTAAAGACAATACTGTTCCATTCCTGATCCCAGAGTGACCGTTGTCTGCACCTCTCAAGGCGATTACGTCGGTGTTCTCGAGTTAAAGGGAGGACCCAGTGTGGCCGGTATGAAAACAAGCCAAAACTTCTCATTCGTCGGTAAACACTTCGCATGCCAATAGGTCTTCCGTTTTCTGCAAACCATTCATTTGCAATGGGCCTGGTAGTGGAGAAACGGTCCCTTAAGGCTAATAATCTTAGGCGGCGATCTTCACGGTCTGTTGTTCTACGGCGGCGTCCAGTGCCCCTTGCTCTTTGCGTACGGCCTTCTTGAAGCCATGCCTGACAACACCTAACCACAGTGTCTACACTTCTTTGCACTCTAACTGCAATTGCCCGAAAAGAAAGTCCAGCTTCCCGAAGTCCCACTATACGGCCCCTATTAAACTCACTAAGTTGACGAAATCGTACAGGTCTCCGTCCTCTAGGCATCGTAACCGATCGTAAAGGATGTCAAGAACCAAAATCCGCCAACGTTTATTCTTTACTGCGGCTGAAATATTCATTTTTAGAGCGTTAGTGAATTAAAAAAAAACAGTATAAAAACCGGAATGTCCAACTGATAAGGCTGACAATTTTTTCACTTGTTATTTACAGTAAGATAAATACATTCACCAACTTTTATTAAAATAAAACCATTTAAACTGGGTGTTCGGATTTATATGTCACTTAGTACGAGTATATATTGAACAATTTAAAAAAAAGTTTGTTTCTCAGAGCAATACGCCATCCATGCATGTCTGGACCACTATGTATATGTGACAGAATTGCAATGTTGTTGAACCGGCCAATATGAATGATAAAAACGTGAATAGATATCGAAACAGTTATTACATATCGTGTAAGGTTTCTGTAGGGTCTTTTGAGAACACATAAACCCTACCTTTATAAAATGAGCAGAACTTGGGTAATCGAAAAAAGCTCCTGCATCGCTACAAAAAAACGACGCGAAGTCAAAGCAGCAAATAAAGATACTTATACCCATATTTTGATCACTATTTCATAAATATTAGGTACCTACTGACTCAAATTACTCGACACCATTTTTTGCTTTTATGGCTAATAGGTATATCCGATCCGTGAATAAAACCGTGTAATCAAATCATAGATAGATTCCATCATAGACTTGGCGTGGAATTGTAATGCATGAATCATTCGCTCCAAAAAAGCATAGGCTCCAACCTACCCACAACGAAAAACGTTTATGAACGTAAGTTTCTCTCGCATACCTATGACTGTTTCAATTGGTCATGCATACGCGGGAGTTTGAAATGCATGAGAAAAACAAAAATGAATTTATAGCCTAAAATATACTACAGATATTTCATTGATACCAAATTGGAGTACAATCCCACATCTTTTTATAATGCGTCACCATCTAAATCCATGTTCATATGGGAGAAGCGTATGGGCGATCCGGGACAACGTTGCAAGCTTTAGCTCCGTTTTCTGTAGGTTCCAAGAAGCCAACAAGGTTTTGAAAGAAAGATACGAGATATTCGATTTATTGATACAATAACAATGCCTCCTCACAGAACTGACATAATGTTTTCCTAAATGTTTTACTTATAAAGCTAGTATCATGTACCATGCTTTGAAATTTCAAAAAGTATTAAAAAAACATTTTCGTGCAATCTTTATTTTACTCAATGAATTCATTTTTATGCTGAAACCTCTGCATTTTTAGTGGTACATAACGTATGTACGTATATATTGCTTTTATTGTTTATTTTGTGGATAGACATTTTAAGGGTTAAGTGGTAGAATAGCTTATGCTAAACTTCGCCCAATAAAGACGTTTTATTATTATTATTCTCCTCTGAATCGGCTTTCCATCGAAAGTATGGCCCTCGATTTGTTTTTCCTATTTTTGTTGTAGTAGATGGTTTGCATACGTTAATGTAGGTGATGTGACTCTAATATAGATGAACACATACAATGTAAAAATGGCAATTGAAAACTTCAAGATGGCGGATGAACTCTTCATAAGCCTCGAATATAAAATTACCTACTATCTTTCAAAATGATGATTTGACAGAATGTCAAGGTTGAGTGTTTTTGTACATTGAGTCGCTTCTAACTCAACAAACCAATCATCAAAACGCTATAGCATAAACAATCTTCCTTTTTTTGAGAGGGGCATTTCCGCATATAAAATGAAATATGGAATATACCATTAAAATAATATGTCAAAACTTGTTAGTTGTTATTAGCGATTCAATGTCCAAAAACGTGCAACTTTGACAGCCTTGCCGTCTTCCATTTTGAAAGATGCAAAGTTTAAATTATATGGTTACAAAGTACTCATAAGGAGCTTCAAAATAAGGTATCACATCAACCCACCATTTCATTAAAAAAGTTAGATGGCGCACAACCACCATTTTGAAATTTTGAACTGTTATTTTTAAACTAAATTTCAGTGTTTATGCATCAATTTCACCATTCCAAATTTCAGCCCGTTTAAAAATAAGCAGGGGGAAGTAGCTTTCTGAAAAGCTCTGTAGAATTGGCAATTAACGCAAAATAGAGTCAAAAAGCAGTCGCAATATTTTAAGAACAGAAAGTATATAGAAAGCCGTTCATTTCATATGTTCTTATGAAATTACTGAAATACAGGGTTTTGAGGTCGATATCAAAAAAGTAATTGCATCGTGTCCAAAAAAATTATATTCCCTTGGTGGATGAAAGTACCGAATTTTGTAAATGATGTTTAAGACACAGCCAACGTATACAAAAATTTCGTTGGATCAAGAAACTGGGATGTATTCACTCCCACAGAGGGAAACAGAAAGATATTTTCTACGCCACCTGGTTTTTTTTGAAACATCAGAAAAATCTTGTTTAGGCCATTTCTTTTCGAGCAAGGTCGACTGGAAAATACGCTGAAGCTTAACAAAAAATATCTAGCATATTGGTGGAGTGATATCTCATCATAAAGAGACTTGAAAAATACTTCTTATCTACCCACAATCTGTGTCGTCAACACCCGGTACCTTGATATCTCTTTTCGTGTTAATTTTGAATGTACTCTAAAAACACTCCCATTGTTTTTGCCCTGTATGAAGGAGGAAAAAATGTCAAAGTCACAAGTTGTGCCCTCCTTTCAAATCCGCTCGCCAAAAAATGTCTTAAAATCACCCAAATAAGCTGGTTTTGTGAGCTAAAGTAAAATATGTTTTGTTTTGTACATATCTTTTGACATAAGCGCCAGTATTTGCAGTATCTACTGGATAAATCCCCTTATGCATTCATTACTTTCGATTTCATTCTATAGTCTAGTACCGAAACGGAACAGAGTATCAAAACAAATCGCACGCCACTGTTAACGCGGGGCGTGTCTTCGAATACGTCGACATCCGCGCACACCGACATCACCTATACGGTCACGCCGGCGTAGCAAGTAACGTATTATCCTTCTCTCTCGCATTTTGCTACCCGAATGTAACCTTTCCAATATTTGAAGGGTCGGCCGGAACAACTACGTTGTATATACATAACATTTTTCTATAAAATGAGATTTCCGAAAAACAACGTAGTATGTGCCTATTGGGACCCGTTGACAACATAAACCCACTAGTTTACTCGCATCAATCACTGTGACGCGAATTTGTAAAGCGCGCCATTTCAGTCTTCCGCGTAACAACGTTGTATGTACGTAAGCAAAAAAGAATATCTATGGTTTATGAACCATTCCAGTGGGTCAATGTCATTGCTAAAGCCAAAGTTAAAAATCCTTTTAAAGTTGTCTGGATGCACCAAGCCTTCTTTGAGAATTTAACAGCTTGGGAATGTTGTATATGGAAATACCCCAAATGTAAAATTACACAAGGATTGTGGCTGAGAATGAGAAAATCTCAAAATATTATGCAGCCCTGGAATTCATTTCCCATAAGCAATCGTAAAAGAAAAGAAACAATGACTTTTGCCAGTGAAATCATATCATCCGAAAAATTACCTATAATGTATCAGAACCTTCTTCCAATCGAAAGATGAAAAATTAAAAACCTTGAGGATATGAGTGATTATATTCCGCTTAAGTATGTAACATTGTATGAGAAATTAACTGCAACCCAGTAATATTTATTTAAGTTTCAGTTTTGGTTTAGAAACACGTTGATGAACTTAGAACGTGTTTTTTTGTTATTAAAAATATGTTACTGTGTACTTTGGTTCCCTTAATAAATAGAACTGCTGAAAATACTTGGTTTTGATTGTAGTCATTTAAAGCCTCCCTGTAACAACGTTGTAAGTAACGCGATCATACAACCTTGTTACATGCGTTTTCCATAAAAATGGTTCCCATAGCTGCAAAATAGGTATCACATTTTTAAATTACAATAACCTTGTATAAATATTGTTCCTTTATTGTGCTGGTCAACTAGAGACGCAGTCATTTGAAAAAAGTGGTTCAAATTTGTTTTTCTTAATTACGGCCACTGAGCTGTTTTGTTACATACAACGTTGTTCCGGCCGGCCCTTCATTTATTGAAAATTTCCGCCAAAAAGATCGGATTACTAAAGAATTTTACGCGCTACTTGGCAACACAAGATGCTATAGCGCAGTCTCCAACGTTCCCTCATAGTAGCATTCTATTTAAAACCATTACCCCGGTTTGCTCGCGTGCGTTTTAGCTCGGTGCTCACAGCTGTAACGTTCGCGCTCGTTGATTTAACTCGTGCCGGTACCAGGTGTTCAAAGAAGACATACCAAAAAAAAATGGCAGAAGGGATCAAACGTGACATCCCCATCAAAATGGGGGATTTTTCGGTCATCGACACCGAATTCAGCAGCATCAGAGAGAGGTTCGACGCCGAAATGAGAAAGATGGAAGAGGAAATGAGCCGTTTCAGGTCAGAGCTCATGAACAGGGAGTCCAACAACTACTTCAGATCCACTACCAGGTAGATATCCATTCAGGATTTCAGCAAAGTAGAGCGTGAATGTGTATTATTGGTGTAGGGAAACGTATCGGTGCGTGACTACGTTTACGTTGAAGTGCCTAAATCGGATAGAATGTGATTTAAATAACTATTGCGAGTAAATCCGCTCCTTCAGTTTTATAGGCTGTTAATTTTTTGACTGACTCGTTAAGGCTGCTGTGTCGTTTCGTTTGGCCCTTTTGCAGAAGGTGAAATTTATGAGAAGGAATACTATCTTTTGAACTCATTTCAGTAGGATCCATTTTCAAGATTTAGGAACCGTGAAGATGCAGTATAAAGGCTTGGACCAATTTGTGTACGTCTAGACGTCACCTATAAACCGTATTTCGGAACTCTCAGTACTTCAAAGTTAACAAATAAAGTACATATCTTTACCAAATCTCTCTTGATTGCGGATCTTGTTGAGACAGAAGTGTACCAATTTCGATCATTTGCTCAAACTATTCCAAGAATCTTTGTCGTTGATTTTAGTTATGTGAAATAAACAGATTTTATAGCAGCTGTAGTATGCCAAAATCGTTAAATGAAAAGGATCACAGGGTTAAAGCATTTAAAGATTTTTTCAAGTTTTTTCGTACCAATATTTTACTAATCTTACCTTTTTGTCATATCTACAGATTATGAACTTTCACATGCGTCTTTTACAATACGCAAAATTGTAAAGACTATACTCACGTCAAGTCTTACTGTTACCGAACATTATCTTGAGATCTAATGTATATGTGAATATATATAATATATATGTTCAAAAAACACCAGCACTTTATCAGTTTGACCGATACTGCGACGTCTCGTTATATTTTTGCCATTAATTTGTTAAAATAAAATTCGGACTGTTAACAACTAGATACAATATATGGGCAGTAGGTATAAAATGTCTTTTCTCATTCTTAAATAATAGTCTTCATACAAAATATGGAAACTTGGTCCATTTAGAACAGATTTTGTCGATAACGTCTGCATTCCAGAAGAGTCCTAAGTCCGATGTAAAGCATGACGCGTAAACGTAGTCATAGCGACTGAATAATAACACTCTCCTTGAGGATATCGATCTCTTTAACTGGTAAAAGGACTACAAGGAAATTCGCTGAAAGGAAAATGCGTGATTGTATTCTCGATGAGGACTTATCGGGTGTTACGGTATAGTTAGGTCAGAAAATACGAGGTATGACAATCAAATTATGGACTCTTGAGACAGCTAAATAGAATACCAAAGCTCTGGATCATGGGATACATTGTCGTAACCCAATGAATCGGGCAAACAGTCGCTTCAACGGGTATTTTCATTTGGAAACATGACTGCTATTTCCAAAATCAGAAAAACACAAAATGATGTAAGAAAAACAATGTAAAATACGCTTTAGCATTGACATAGGTATTGTCCTATAAAGTTCATTGTAGTAATTTTTCTAAATGCAATAGAGCTTGTTTGTTTAGCTTTGGTCTATTTTTACCTACATATTATAACCATGTTAGTTAAATATAACATATTAAGAAGACCACCATCAAAAAGCAAGCAGGCGTCGAAAAAATTCGTAATCTCATAAGTTGTGATTTCGTAAGCTTAAGTAAAGCTTCTATAGGTATTAATTACTTAAATTGATTGATCAGATCAACATTTGTTCACAACATAACAACATCTGCCAAAAAGCAAATTCAATAAATCAAATACCAATAGGCATCATGAAATTCGTAATCTTATTGGTTGCGATTTCGTAAGCTCAAATAAAGCTCTCGTAGAAATTGTCATTCAAATTAGTTCTGGGATCCTTTTGACAAACATTATTTATTAAAAAGAAAATTTGAGACTTCAAATAGCATCAAAAAATTCATCATATTATTGATGTATTAAAGCTCTTAGTGACAGTCTGATCGATTTTCTGAACTTCCAGACCTTTATCAAAAAACCACACCAAGAAGCATCAAAATATTCAAAATCTTATAGATTGTGAAGTTCAAATAAAGCTGTCACAGGAAATTGTAGTCATATTGTTTGTGTACTCTTTCAAATCAACATTTATCAAAAAGTAAATTCAAGACTTATGGGGTTCTAAAATAAAAATCGTAAGCTCATCGATTATGATGTGGAGAGCTCATAAAGGTCCCGCAAAAAAATTCTTTAAAAATTGATATTTAAACCTCCAAATCAACATCATTCATCAAACAGAGAATTCAGATTCGAAAAATTTATAATCTCATAGCTTATGATCTTGTAAGCTCAGATAAAGCTCTTATAGAAATTTTTATTCATATTCATTACTTAATAGCTTCGTTTTCTTAACAGGATTCTTTTCAAATAAATACACTATGATTTTTGAAAAGTGTCACTTATGCAGAATCGAGAGTCATATAAAAATCGTATCTTATTCAAGTTTTAAGATTAAATAGAGTTCTTATACAGTTTTATTGACACTGATATATGTTTTTTCGGAGCTTCATTCCTTAACAATAGGAGTGTTTTAAAAATGATTTTTTGAATAGTGGCCTTATACATATAAGTGAAAGTTTCCAAAATTTGTTTGTCAGATCTCGTTTACAATCCACTTGACCACTTTGTACTACAACAGTATGGAATAATAAGCACCAGACGTGTTGCCAGGGCGCACACACCAATACCAAACTTAATTATTCAACATTTGGCCCTGCGCTGCGTTGTGTAGTGAAAGTGGACCAAACAAATATGGACATACAGAGTTACACAGACGACGTTTTGGTTTCACCCGTGACGACGGAGTGAAGTAAAGAGCAGATGGATAGACATACAGGGTGAACACGGGTAAATTAAAAATTACGGTCAACTTCAGTAGGAGTGATAACTATAGCTGTTATATAGTTCAGGATACCATGTATTTCTATTTACTTATTCATTATGCTCCGTTATTACAAATTTGTATATACAGAGTTTCATATGAAAAAACAGTAGACTAGAATACTGATTGACAGTCACGAATACACAGGAAGTATGAAATATAATACAAAAATATAAATACATATAACGAAATGACAGATACGAATTTGACTCTGAATTCAAATTCTCAAATTTTAAAGTAAAAGATGACTGGATATGTTCACATAAGTACGATAAGTACTACGTCTCAAACTATATAGAATAAACCAAACAATCGGTGCCGTCTTAATAATAGAACGTATTTCGCTTATACCAAAGATGCAACTCCAAACCCAGGAACTTTCAACTTTTCCATTTTTTATAATCGCTGAACGACAAATCACGATGTTTAAGCGAGTTTTGTTTTTCTGGCAGCACCGCTGCCACCTAATCAATTTGCCATGCCTTAAAGCTTTTTCGTTCTTATGCTAGTAGTCACATTATGTTAAAGCCCCATCAAAGCCATACTATCCGAGTTATAAGGGAACAAATAGACAGATCACTTTGTTTTGGCCGTTTTACAAGATTATGGTTGTTTTTGTGATTTAAATTATGAAAAACTCAGAACTATATTATGATTCATCATCAGGAAACGTTTTTAACTGTATATGGTTGTATATACGTACTAAGTGACATATAAATCCGAACACCCAGTTTAAATGGTTCTATTTTAATAAAAGTTGGTGAATGTATTTATCTTACTGTAAATAACAAGTGAAAAAATGTTCACCCTTATCAGTTGGACATTCCGGTTTTTATACTGCTTTTTTTTAATTCACTAACGCTCTAAAAATGAATATTTCAGCCGCAGTAAAGAATCAACGTTGGCGGATTTTGGTTCTTGACATCCTTTACGATCGGTTACGATGCCTAGAGTACGGAGACCTGTACGATTTCGTCAACTTAGTGAGTTTGATAGGGGCCGTATAGTGGGACTTCGGGAAGCTGGACTTTCTTTTCGGGCAATTGCAGTTAGAGTGCAAAGAAGTGTAGACACTGTGGTTAGGTGTTGTCAGGCATGGCTTTGAGAAGGCCGTACGCAAAGAGCAAGGGGCACTGGACGCCGCCGTAGAACAACAGACCGTGAAGATCGCCGCCTAAGATTATTGACCTTAAGGGACCGTTTCTCCACTACCAGGTCCATTGCAAATGATTGGTTTGCAGAACACGAAAGACCTATAGGCATGCGAAGTGTTTACCGACGAATGAGAAGTTTTGGCTTGTTTTCATACCGGCCACACTGGCTCCTCCCTTTAACTCGAGAACACCGACGTAATCGCCTTGAGTGGTGCAGACAACGGTCACTCTGGGATCAGGAATGGAACAGTATTGTCTTTAGTGACGAGTCTCGATTTTGTTTAGGCATGCACGATGGTCGTGCCAGGGTTAGAAGGTGACGTGGTGAAAGGAGGAATCCACAGTTTTTTGTTGAAAGACATGTTCATCACACTGTTGGAGTTATGGTTTTGGGTGCTATAGCTTATGGTTCCAGGTCACCTTTAATCTTCATCAGAGGTAACATGAACGCGCAGCGTTATATCCACGAAGTTCTAGAACCCCATCTTGACACCCTGGCAGATCCAACTTTCCAACAAGATAATGCCCGACCACATGTTGCAAGAGTCACAATAGACTTCTTTCAACATAATGATGTCACATTGTTACCATGGCCACCAAGATCTCCCTACTTATCCCCAATTGAGCACGTGTGGGATATGATGGGTAGGAGATTGCTCAATTTGCAACGTCCTCCTCAGACTCTAGAAGCACTTCGAGAGGTGTTGGTGGTTGCCTGGAATGAGATACCACAGGAGGACATTAACCACCTGATCAGAAGCATGCCTAGGCGCGTTGGAGAATGCGTAGCACATCAGGGTGCATCCACACATTATTAAAGGTCAAAGGGCTTTAAAGCAGTCCAATCATTTTGAAATTTTTATCATTTACTTATTATGCTTCATTAAGTACTAATACAAAATTTTATTAAAATAAAACCATTTAAACTGGGTGTTCGGATTTATATGTCACTTAGTATATGTATGTGAATGCCTGAGAGGTACTGAGTTAACCTACCTTACCGAATTTCCTTCTTGTTGTTACGCCTGAAATAGTCATGTTTTCCTACTTATATTGAGGAAAACACAAATTGAAGGTTTTAATTTTTTTGTTCTTTCCACTACAGACAGACAAACGGACCGATGGAATCGCTTTTTCGTGATGTCCATGTCATGTAATATCCAAAAAACGTATTTTATTTTGCGATTACAATACTTTCCGCTAGTGGCGCATAAGCATAATACGAGGTGTATAAAGTTGTCCTTCTGATAGTGATAGTTCACCTTACATTTTTTAAAAACAGATGGAGATATCGAGATGGATTTTGATACACGCAAATGCATTATTAAAGGACATATAACTTTATACATATGATGATATAACTCTCTATTTTTAGCGGAAAAAAACGTACACCGGTTTTGCATAAAAATATAAGTTGTATCTTAAAGCCACATTGATTCACGTTTTCGTAAATCTCAATGTTAAAGTGTTAAACGCTACATTCTCTCAAATCTTATGTAAATTAATGAGGAAAAATATAATATCCTCGGTACAATGACTGTCTCTGTAAAATATATACATATATTAAATCCACCCACCACATACCACATTCGTAAACCACATGCTACTGTTAATAGTAATAAGGCAACATAGTTCCGAGCAATTCAAGTGGAACTGCGATGATGTCATATATATCCCACTCGGTCCACGTATTGTTTTTTTTAGTGATGAATAATGTTTTAAAAGAAAAGCGACAACTCATTCGCTAGCGTTATTAGTCGATGAATTTTTGGCACGAGAAAAGAGGAGAGGCAGTACAGATTGAATAAATTTATGATTGGGTATTTTGTTTTCGTTACTGAAACATGAGATTGGTAAGCATGGAATTTTTTGTGGTGCTTTTCTGTCCTTTTGTACAAAAAAACTCCTTTTATTCAATTCAAAACTTGCATCCCTAAGTTAATTTAAAAACTAAACAGAGTTACTGCCAAAAACTGGGAAATAACGCCTTGAATGCAAATTCTATTTGAAACATTCCCTCAATTCAATAAAAGTTATGTGTATTTTATCTTCAAGATAAGGGTTAAAAATCCGTGTGTAATAATTATTCAGTAAATAATGATTAATTACGTCTCCGTCTAGACTTGCAAGGTGGAGAGATTCCAAAATGTGTGTACCTACTATAAATGTTATCTGGATGTTAACATTGATTAACATATCCCACTTCATGTTACTGATTCTATGAGAATAATACAGGTCAAATCTCTATCGTGGAAAATGGGAAATACAAATGACATAATATTCTTGATCAGAATTTTAATTGTCATACGGTCTAAATGAGTTTGTTCTTTGCTGAAAGCTTGCTAGCATAACAACCATAATATTGGCATGTAAACAAGGTAACCGTTTACCATAATGAAGTGAGGAATGACACGATCTCCGAGATAATATTATATGGCAAACGTACAATACAAAATGGACGACGTCACTCTATTTTTATAGCATCTTCACGTAGGTACACAATTTGTATACGTTTAACTATCGCTGTCAGTCCGATACGTATCAAATGCTGACAGATCGATCATTTAAATACTTACGTCCTGACGACAATAAATTACGATGGTAATATTGGAAATTCAAGATTTCTATATATGGATAAATTGGTGCGAATATATTAACTCCGAGGCTGTAATATACGAGTATTTTCACTTCCAACGCCACTGGGCGAGTAAGCATTGTAATGGCGGAAAATTTTGAGAACGAGGTATTATATTTTTTTGAATGTTCTACGACATCTGTAACTTAGAAAGTACTGCTCGCTCAGATTTGGATGAAATTTTTACGAAAGGTCACTACTATGCCAAGGACGAAAAAGCTTTTTAGTTTATGACCTTTTTCTCCTCCGCCACTGGATCTATTTTCATAAACTACAAAGCTTTTTTCCTTGGCATAGTAGTAAAAACATATCTCATTTTCTAGGTAAAAGGAATACTAAAAAAAGTGGCATTGTAAAAATGTACCATAATCCAAACATTAAGTATGTTGTTTAAAATAGATCCAGATTTAATATTTTGTGTTGTTGAGAAATGTAAACGTTACATAATTTCTTGCTCATGCAATTTAACAAGCAATTAGAATTTTGTTGATCAGGATTTATCAAAAGGGAGTGTTTATAAAATGATTTAGTATTGAACCTGACGTTTTTCCGTTTTTTTATATAAATTTGATTTATTTCAAGACTAATTAATTATTTGGAGCCAAGTTCAGGTCGCGGGCTCCAGAAGAGTCTAGGGCTATCGTAGGAGGAGATATTTAACTGAATTATGATTAACAATATTACTTATTATGCAACCGATGAGACAAGCCTATTTTCGAAAGCTTAGTCAGAACTATTCGTAACAAAAAATAATATACAAAAATTAGTCATTCCAATTATTCTCATGTAGGTATTGCATTTTTCTAATAACTTAATTGATTTTTGAGGCAAAGCAACGCCTAGTGCAATAACAACACATTTAGACGATGAAGTGTGTATCAAAACCCTTGATACACATGTTGCTCGACATTCAATATACAGGGTGACTTCGAAGTTAAGTCATTTATTTTAACAGTGAGTAGATCTGATCAAAAGAAATGTTTTTCTCCTTTACCATTTTTCTGGTAAAATTAAAGTAACAAAGTTATAGCCCTTTGGAAGTTTGAGTACCGTCCTGTCTCAATAATAATATTATGTGCTCGTGTTTGGCAACAACGGATATAATCCGCCTTATTGGTTCATCGCATCGGAAACAAAAAAGCGAAAGAATTTGAAACGCTTATCACGATGTTTTTACTACAATTTTATTCAGTCAATGTGTCAGTCGGTAACGCGTGAGTGAATAGTGGTGTTTATTGCGTGGCTCAAACGAAATAAAAAATGGCACATGTTTACAAAAATGCTGAACTTGTGGACATGATTCTTATTTACGCGGCATCACGGATTTATGCGGATCGGTTTCCCAATCGAGTGCAACCAACCCCTCGTGCCTTTGTCAATGTAGTACAAACGGCTCGTGAATCAGGTGACTTAAGACCTCACAGGGGAGGGCATGCCGGTGCTCCAAGACCGCACGATCAAATACAGGTCCGCACTGAAATACTTCTCGGGAGGATACTTTATAAAACAAGGTAACATTTTTTTATTTTTTTTTATTTTTACACACATATTTTGGTTTATCTTCCTTCTACAATCATTGTCTGAAAATTAATGTCTCAACTTCAAAGTCACCCTGTATTTCCAACCAAACAGTAAACGACGTTAAATCATGTTTTTGAAAATCCCAGTATCTGTAGTGTTTATATCTAAAGACAGGTACATATTTTACTGGTATTTTTACTACGTGTAAACAATACATATGTTGTATATGTAAGATCGCGAACGTTCGAGCAAAACCAAATACTTTATGAAAACTAAAAATAGCGTGGCGTCAGTTTTTCGGTGGGACGGTTGCCAGAACTCGAGTTGGAATGGCTTATGTCTGCTTCTGATCGTCATAGGCGGCTAGGCAATGTAATGAGCCTACACGATTGGATGAACACATCAGGGTCGTCTCTAGGCTCGGCAGTTAACTGATACAGATCGTTGACCTATTCTTGTCAAGATCAACCTGCAGAGTCAGGTGCAAAGGGACGTATCAAAAAAATATTTAGACTATTGCAAAAGTTGAGTAATTTATTAAGGCCGAATTTTATAAGCTAACAATTTTCGAGCTTCCCGTTCTAATAATTATACACAGGAAGTCACTCTGCTACTGTTGTAGAACCGTTCTGTAATAACAGATGTTTCAAATTCAGATAATAGCCCGGCTCGCAGAAGTACTGTGATCATATATTTTATGAAATGGAGTCAAGAAGGTTGACTCTGCACTTCCCTCGCGACATCGTTATCAGTTCATATAGGATTATGTTGAATACATACTAGACCCTTTGAGAAAAATGTCAGAACCACACAACACAACAAACCCGGCGGCACGTCACCGTAAGCAGCAGCCGTGGCCGGTAGGTACGCCATCCTTCTGATGAGAACATTTTTCCAATGCTAAAGGCTAATGTGCGGGGAAATCTATGATATGTGAAATACGTCTAATAGGTGTGTGGAATAACCAATGTGGGGAACGTATAAATGTACTAACATCAAATCAAATTGAGATCCTCTGAGACGACAAAAAACAAAGTGTTTTACTCTCGTTCGTTTTTGGCCTTTTTCTTTGCCGCCACTGGACCGATCTTCAAAATAAAGCGCTTGTGTCCTTGGCATAACCTCGTGTAAAAATTTCATCAAAATCTGCGTACTTCTCAAGTTATAGGCGGTTATAGAGGTTTAGCGGACATACAGAATGACGGAAATGAGTGAAATGGTTTTTCGTGATGTACGAATACATTTCATGTAACATCAAAAAAACATATCTCATTTTTGAAAATTTTCGCGATACAATACTTCCCCGTCTGTATGCGTGGGAAGTAAAATGAATTGGAAGTAAAAAAAATGTCGTTTTGGTTGAGGTTTAGTTGCGATTCCTAGAACCCATTTTATAGTATATGTATATAGTGTGAAAACCTCATTGAGGATATTTCCAAATTAAATGCTTCTGAAAAATGTCTGAAAAACGCACCGTTTTCCTCACTTAGTTTTTTTCTTTTTGAAGATATAAAAGGCAAAAATTCGAAGCTTTAACCTTGGGTTACTCTTTCGTTTTTTGATGGTTTTTGAGACTCAATGAAATACTTTTGTTTTTGGAAAAGCTCGGTAGCCGATTATGGGAAGGATTGGATTCTCTTACGTTATACCAAGTACCAAAATTTAAGTAGTAAGATTTTTTTAGACAGGGGTACGTTTGCGCAGTAATGATACGAGCCGCTACTCATTTTCAGTTTGGTGGTTGACTATGGTTGAGGCTATGGCTCTTCTAAAAACAGATTTAGACAAAATATTCTCGAAATAAAGCTTCTTATGTTATAAAAACACTCTGTAAAATTACACCTTACAGAGTTTGATGCATGATGCAATATTGTGTTTAATAGAATTACAAATTAGGTATCCAAACAAAAGAGTTAACTCGAATAAATAAGTGTATGGAACTTATTGCTGTCATTTTGTCTTCTGTTTGGTAACATTTCGAATTTTCGCCTTCTATTTTACGATCTGGCAACTAAAATCGCCTTGCAGAGGATTAGCATCGATTTCATCAACTCTTGAATAAGTCAGTTGTCCGCAGGCAGACGTGACCATATATGGTTGATATATGCTCACCTACATATACATTTTTCTCAAATGCTTCATTATAATAGATATACAAAATAAACTGGTTTTTCGCTGTACGCATAATGAACACGTATATCCATATTTGCATTGTTCACAATTATTCTACGAACTTGTCGAGATTGCATACAGGATGCCATGAAAAAGTAGTATATGATGCTACAATGTGTAGGTAGAGGCAGACACTAGAACAAATATTTGTTCTAGCAAAATCCTTGAATCCTGATATTAAAGGTGTTTAAAAGCATCAGGTTGCACTTGAGGTATGATTAGCGCGACAGTCGGAGGTAAAAACCTTCGGTCACCCGCAGTTTGTTGGCTGAGTGATCGGAAACGCTGAAAACTCGATTAATCGGCTTTGTAGCAATTATTTTTTTTTATTGATTAAGTTTCCTGAAACAGCCTGACCATCAAGTTCCATAACACGTCTAGAGCCATGAACCTTCTAAATCTAAGTTACATTGCCTTCACTTCTCATGCGAGGAACTATTATAATCGCGAAAAGTTTCTAAAATGGGTTATTATGTTTTTGGATGTTATATAACGTACATCACAAAACACCATGTCACTCATTTCCGACGGTCCGTCTTCCTGCCTGCTAATCGTTGGCCCGTATATAACTTGGAAATCACCGCATGGATTTTGTTGAAAAATGAAAAAGCTTTGTTGTTTTTGAAAGTCGGTCCAGTTGCGGCGAAGCTAAGGGCAAAAAAAGGAGAGAACAAAAATAGCTCAAACTTAGTTTTTGTCGTTCCAGAGGTTGCTGATCACTTTCGGAAAAATGTTCGTTTTTTATGTTAGTATGCTTATACTATGACATATTTATACATCATAGATTTTCCTGTACACTTGCCCTCAAAACTCAAAAAAGATCTCTGGAAATTTCTAGATTATTGTCGTTGTCAAACGTGTGGGAACTATGGGGTAATTTTCTTCTTCGTTCGTTATAGATGCCTGTAGCTAACTTTTTGCTCAGAAAGGCTAAATTGCTCCGAATATAATCCTTTACGGACTGGTGACAGCGTTGCGCGAAAAGCACAGAGTCAACCTATTTGACGATATTTTTTTGCATTTAAATTCATATTTGTTGTCACTGAAGAAAACAAACGTGGGCCAGTAGCGCTATTAACTTATGTGTGGAAAAATCTACTATTTCAATGACCTTTTAGAGGTGCAGACCTATTTTATGCATCTTACACAACTTGAATCGTAAAACATAACATTACATCACAGTGGTCGAACGTTTTTCGGCCGACGCCAACATGTAGGCGGCATTGTAATTCGAAATAATTTTGGAATCTGAAATTCCATCATGTTTTTCAACGTCTTACGTATTGTATCAATCATTTATATGTTATGATAAATGGATACAAGATGGGTATGGAAACAGTCGGTGTTTATGATAAAAATCTAATTTCAAATATAGTATTGAATGCTTCCGTCAAAATATAAAAATATCTGTTAAATTCATCTCAGATTTAGAGATGGCTGGCAGGTGATAATATGACGAATCATTTGAAGCATACGCTAAAAGCTCTTTTTATCCACTAACGACTAACGCATTGTCAGTAGTTGAAAGACAGAAACATGAAGTCAGCAGTAAACTTGGATCGAATCAAATCTTATTAATAAAAAAAGCGGTGATATTAAATCAGAAATCAGTCAATTCATAATTTTAATTTTAAAGTATACTATTTTTGTACCATGATCTCATTACTTCATATCATTTTCATGGAATTTATACTATCTTTGCAAATTATTTGATTCGAATTGAGCGACGACTATAATTTTTATCGTTTACTAATAACTTCTCGAAGCATTGATAGAGGTATTAAAATTAATTTCCATAATTATTTTTCGTAAGTGGTTACGGATATTGTCTAAATTGTATGTAGAACATGTCTTCATTTTAAAAGATGCGTAAATAAATTTGAGCTAGTGTCAAGCTGTTTCGCTGCCAACAAGAATATTATGTTAACATGACAACACAAATATACAAATATGCCCAGGTTAGACTCGACAAAAATAAAATGCTCTAAAATATTATCTATGGTTTAGGTGGTCAAACACGTTAACTGGAGATGAACTCGGGCAATGAAAGTAGCATGGTAGTAAAAAAACACTTTGTAGGAGCATCACGTAATAATAGTTAGATCTAATCATGGTTTGCTCGAAACAACACGGCAAAAAGTTTGAATAATGTACACAGGTAATCTCGACTGAACTTACCTGCCAAAAGATTGATACAAATATGTCATCGTTGCAAAATAGCAATAATGTATACGTATATAATCCTCTTACCTGAATCTGTGATTCTTTTACTATGATAATATCGATGCAAGCCCTTTTTTGGTCTTATCCAATATTTCCAAAATTGCATACGACATGTAAGACTCGCTCTGTGTAACTCTCGTAGCTTTAGGGAAGGGAAAAAACCACGGAAATTTGGATCTGTACTCTGTGTGCTCATTATTATATAGTGGTATATATCAACGAAAAATCTACTTACTAGTTAATTTACAATATTGTCAACTTTTGTGGTGAAGGCTGGGGTTTTAAAAATTTTATACTGAGTTCACTTAAACCCAAAGTATGGTTAGAATTCGTGCTGCTTTTCTAAAAGTCTAGTTTTGTTTCTTTCGTAGCAAAAGAGTGCTAGTTCACCGTAATATAATTTCTGACTTGCCGGGTTAGCACCCCACAAATGAAATTTCATTGCTTCCAGTTATAACACTTGAGACACAAGAAATGGTCAAACTGTTCAATGAACACAGATCTCAAGGTCATATCATATTATTTAACCCGCTGTAGACTAGATGCTTCCAGACCTCAGTTCTGTAGGTGGGCAAACATTGCTTTTCCAGTTACAGAATCATGTGTGTGGATTTACAATTTGCTAAAAGTGAAACTTACTAAAAATCCGTACATATTGATTGATAAAAGGGAACGTTCATGCCAAATTGTGTTGGGCTGGTTTTAAATTACTTTCCGAATTTACTATCCGGTTTACGTAAACTCAGAGCTGTACGCTATAGGAGTGAAAAAAGTTCTTGGTCTAAAAATCCAATATCACTCATAGTTGAGGTATGTTTTTTTTATATTTAATACTCTCGAACCTTCCATTCGTTGGACGAAAACAACAATATAATCTTAAATTAGGCCAAGAGTTTTTTCACTTTGATAATTAATGTAAAATACGATTACTTATGAAATGGTATCGCTTTACGCCTAATATATTTTTGAAAGATGTTTTTTCTAGTTAAAACTATCTGAGCTGAGCTAATAACAGATTGTAACCCCAAAGCTAACAACTGCTTTTAATTTGCATGTCTTACGAACGTGAAACAATATCTGGAGGAAATAAGTCTTCTTCCACGACCAGGTTTGTATAAGCTTATTTTTTTCTGATGAATCATCAGATCCATATGTTGTGCTCATCTAGAAATAAGATTTACTCACAACTGCTAACATAACCCTTTCACTATGTGAGCAATCCTCTGGATTCGTTAGAATACAGAATATATTGTGGCAAACTGAAAAACAATTCTCCTTGAGCAAGTTTTTAACGACTGAAGGGTATTTTCTCAGCAAATATTAAGTCTGTAGGGCCAGTCTGAACCTTTAAAAAAATCCCACTCTTTTCAAGGCCTTAAACACCGGTGTCGTTCAGAAGTTATTCCGCAAAAGATATTTTCAGGCGGTGTTCTTTAGGGAGAAGTATCTTCGTAAGGAAACGGTTAAGCACATTTTGTATAGGAACTTTGGAGCCATTATAGTATTAAATTATATTTGTCTGCATATTTTATCTTATGCAGTATTGTTATCGTTATTTTGCTTTATTCTATTAGTAATAGTCAGAACAATTAATTCTTGAGTTATCAGATAGATATACCTGTATGCCATTCATAAAATTTTCATAGTCACCATTTCATTGGCGAGTCATAGAGATGGAATATAGGTTTCGACAGCTTCGTATCTATTATGACTATTTGCTGTAGGACCGATAAAAAATATTACTAGCTGATGGATTTCCGTAGTACCTTTGGAATGAGTATTCACCCGCAAGGCCGCAAAAGTTATAAAAGCTCCTATTATTTTTAGTATTGGTTCTTTATTTTGTAATGACAAATGTGACTTGAGAGAATTGCATTTGTATAGCTGATATAAATCATTATATGCAAGCATTTTTTAAAACTAATGCAGATGAAAAAAAATGTGTCTAAAATCCGTATATTGAAAACTAACTCATTTAAATCTTCTGTACTTCCTACTGAAGCATTCAGTTTTTGTTATATTATTACTCAATTGTAAATACTAGAACGAAAATACCATTAACAAAACCCCAACCTTTATAGCAAAGACCTAGTCACATTTACCAAAGACAGTGCATGGACAAACTTTGGAAGAGTTTTTTGACAGTCATCAATATACACTTTTTAGGAGCAATATATTTATGTTGCATACTTTTTTGAAAATAACTGAAGAGATCAATTTTGTATGCAATTATATTCAACCAAGGAAATATAATAAATCATGTGGCCATGTCAACTATGTATGTACATACATATATGCCTAGTATCACGGTAAACTTGAGATCATCTTCTAAGTGCGCAGTAACAGACGCCGCCTCACCCCTCATTTAAAGGGGACTGTTCTCCCTTCTGTACAAAGTCATAAAATTTCCCTCTTTATCTCAATCGCCAACTGTCCTGGCACGTCCTTGTCGAATCAATACGGTTACAATTCTGGTCCTGGCATTGAATATTTTCCAACAATGTAGGTAATTGTATTATGTAATGGTCGGTATGTCCAATATATAGGTAACTATTCAAAGATTGTTCGTTTGATAAATCTGATACAGTAGCGAAAACAAAAAACAATTCGCGACCCACCACTGATATTGGTACCTATGCCTTTGGGAGGTGGATATCTGTAAAACATTACGAGTTCGGATTAGGCAGTATCAGAAGTTTTATACAGTGCCTACATTTCTGAAGCTAGCTATGTGCAGGGGCCCTCGGGCACACAGGCATGTGCGGCCAAGTACTCGTACATTTTTTCTGAGAATTTCGTTTACATTTTGGGCATTTGGAGGGCCCTTATCAAGCCGTGGCCGTGCGTTCGAGCCTCGTTTGTTAAAAACATGTCATAATAGAATCTTGGACTGTTGCGATCAAAAATCTTCAAAATCAAAGATATCACACGAATGCCCAAGATAGATATGCAGAAATGCTAAAACGCGATATCTTAATGGCGTAGAAATTCTTAGTTTCTGCGAAGTTGGTCTAGCTTTTAGCTCAAAAATGTGCATATCTATATCTTCGCCCATTCATTTAGTCTTTTTCAATTTCGTGAATATAATTTCAACATCCTGTATCCCGGTATGAGGCATTTCAGAGCCCAAGTATATACATATTACTAACTTTTCGTGTCTAGTATTTTTGGATGTACTTTTTGGTCATGAAATAAGGCTACTGTTTTTCGAATCACCAGCTATAGAAGTTAGCTCTAAATAAGAAAATCACTCAGATCGGGTTGCATTCTCGGTTTTATTAGATTCTGTTACAAAAATTTCAGTGTTTTCATCAGTTTTACGATAGTTTCGTAATTTATTTTTAAAACATTATGAAAACAAACAGCTTATGACGATATTGTCTAGCACCCACCATAACATAGATTTGGGTCATGAGACGCCCATGTTTGAGGTATATTTAGGCGATCTAAGATACATATTGGCATGGTTCATGGCGATATTAAATATTTTACTGTTGAGAAATCAGCCGTTAATGGTCCTTGACTGAGTTTTGAGTAGCGCAAAGATAAATATTAACTTATTTTTAACC
The DNA here is from genome assembly GCA_963669975.1 of Acanthoscelides obtectus. Lineage (NCBI taxonomy): Eukaryota > Metazoa > Arthropoda > Insecta > Coleoptera > Chrysomelidae > Acanthoscelides > Acanthoscelides obtectus. The sequence continues at coordinate 59,712,805 of CAVLJG010000008.1, read as the reverse complement.
TGCGCCGCTACTGCAGAGTGGTTAGCAGCAAAAATAAAAATGATAAAAGTAAATTACTGGCTTGCATACATATATATGAGAGGATGAGGTCATTCCTAATCATTTATACAAACGATTCAAGTGTCGCATACTACACAGTAAGCCTGGTAACGTGCAAGAATGGATAAAATAGTGCTCAATGATCATGGTAATTTAACATAAATGTAAAAATTGTTGTGTACAACAGATTCTTCTAATTAGCATATATTAGTATTCAACCTTTCCAAAGTAAAGCATCATTGACATAAGCAGTTCAGTCGGAGGCCATTTTAAGGATAGAAGCTTTGAGAATGAAAATATACGCAAGACCGGATTTGAGTAGTCAATATAACATCAGAGTATTTTGAAATTTTATACAAAATATAGTTTCAGACACTATGAAACAGATAACTCTCTCAAGTGAAAGTAGAACATAGAATGTATTTCGAAGCTGGATAACTATAATTTGAAGTACAAATAATATGTCCAGTTGAGTCCTAGATGTGAGAATATGCAAAAGATGAATTGTGTGCTTTCCGATATGTTTATGAACCCAGAATAAATGCATGAGTGAAAAGGGAAAAATAAAAACGCGATTTTATATATATATATATATATATATATATATATATATATATATATATGTTATATATATATATATATATATTACCCCTCATTTTACCAACGCAACATAGAAAAAGTAATTGCAATATTGGTCTGTAAGAAAAAACAACAGAAAATAGACATTCTAGCAAATCTGTCTTTCATGAAGCATTGTTGCATTTTTAACAATTTTTAAGATTTCGGTTTTAATGTATCTGTGTAATTTGTCACTCTGTACCAAATGAGATGAATTTTTCAGGTTCGTACGTCACACATACCACGGACGCTGACGGTAGTATTTTTATCGTCCATAACGTTTATTCAATCATTTTTTGAAAGGTATGATAAAGATGAATAAGCTTTACATGGAGAGAGATTATAGAACTAAACATAAAAACTGAAAATAAGTTTAATCACACATATAATACCAGGCTACTTTTACCTTCTACCAATCATACTCTTCTGTATGTCACCTGTTATATAATGTACAGAGCATAAGTTGCATCATTTGTAGATCACAGTGGCGGATTTAGGGGGGGGGCGCGCAGGGGGCGCGCGCCTCTCCCTAGACGTCTGATACCTGATTTTGTAATCTAATACCATTGTGTTCTGACATATCATGGTGACAGAGGCATACTAACCATAAGTTATAACTATAGTAACTGGGCATTGCGATCTTTTGGTATCCTTTGGTATTCCATTTGACATAACTTACGTTACAGCACAGTTCTTACGATTTATACGTATATACGAGTATTGTGACTTGTGTCAAATCTAAGTAATATATTAGCTATACAGATTGCACTTAAAAAGTGATTTATGTTCTGTTTGTGATATGAAAAGCATGTAAAGCTTGACTGATATTGTTCGAGGTTGGTTTTGCAGTGCTGGAAATTATGTTAGATTAATGCCTAAATTGGAAAGAGACATTTATGAGATTTGATTAACGGTGCGCCTGTGGCCTGTCCACAAAATGCGTCCACCGATGCTCCCGCATCTCTTCCCGCGCATGTGTCTGTTTATGTTGCTATAATGAATTCGTTTAAATCACAGAGCTTCTCTACCTCACGTGAATATGTGCAGCCCTGTATTCCTGTTCTTGATTCGTACAAACATACATTATCAAAATAATTACGATCTAACAGATATAGTTTTTCCCAAACATTTCCAACATTTTTACATGCGATCAAAATCGAAAACTGAGAAAACAACAACTATGCCGTAAATCCAAGTTCTGAAGAATAACTATAAGATCTATATTGAATTTCAAAAAATAATTGACTAAGTATACCTATTGATATTTTTATCACCTGCTGATATAGTAGAAGTGCTTTATTGTGTCATTATTTGCACCCATTACTTGATTTGTCTGACTAGTAGTCCCCGCTGCGCAACTTGTCTATAGGCAGTCTGGAGACGGTCTCAAGACACGATCTATAGATGGTCAATAGACATCCTTCTTTGTCTCGTCTAGTGTCCATACGATAATGGGAATTTTTCGGACCCATGTTCGTTTTCGCCATCAAAGACATTGTTTTGTGCGGAATGGACTGGGATATGTCTCGGGGTCCCTCAGAATGTTTTTTTTCTGTTAACAGAGCAATGAAGGTTTTTATGTTTTAATCTTTGATATTATTACACTAGTTAATTATAAATGCCACGTACTTATTTTCTTCTCATATAATAAAATATTGCCTTTCTGAGGATTTCTGAGCATTTTCATGTTTTTTTTTTCAAGCTGGCATTGACCAGATCGAATACAATGGATTTGAGGAGCAATAATAGGATAAATTCTAGAAGCTCCACCCAGGTTGAAAAAATACCAGTCCCAAATATCCTAAATCCGCCCTTGGTAGATCATCCATAAAACCACTAATAAGTTCATATTTATATAATAATCTGTTCTCCTGTGCAAATGTTGAAGTATGTTATTAAGTATTTGTATTTAATTTCCAGCACAACAACACAGTCCTCAACAGGAGGTACAGGTGGAACAGACCTCGCCAGACCTTCAGACTCAATGAGGACGTGGTATGATGACCTGAACTCTCCCCTCATCCAAGATCATGGAGATAACAAACAGCTCAAACTGAGATTCGACGTCAGCCAGTACGCTCCAGAAGAAATTGTCGTCAAAACTGTGGATAACAAACTACTAGTAAGTGTCGAACAGCTTTTTTTGTGTCAATTCAATAACATCCTTACATAAAGACTTGATATCCTTAGATGGGCAGATATGTACACAAATAACAAAAAATTGAATACAAAAAGAAACAATACTACAAATTCCATCTGTATGCGAGTCAAGAAACGTCTCAAATCATCTAGTAAAACGTCTGAAAGGATGACTGTTTTCGGCTGAGTTAAAAAGTTTTTCTCAGTTATTTATTGTGTTTCACTTTTATTCATGTTTATCAATTTTTGTAGGTCCACGCTAAACATGAAGAGAAGACAGAATCAAAATCTGTTTACAGAGAATACAACAGAGAATTCTTGCTGCCCAAGGGCACAAATCCAGAGCAAATCAAGAGCTCGCTGAGTAAAGATGGTGTCTTGACTGTTGAAGCTCCACTCCCAGCTATTGCTTCAGGAGAAAAACTGATTCCAATTCAGCATTAGGACAATAAGCCGATTCGTTTTTGTTTATTTTTTTCCATAATCTCTTAAATATTAGATTTGTTTTGACGTTGAAGCTTATTCCATAAAATTACCTTATTAATAAAATTATAAAGTACAACTGCAATGAAAACAGTTAAGACAAATGAATCGCTATTTCTTGATACGACTTGTCATAGTATTTCCCTATAAATGTATTAAAACTATGTGGAAACATGTTTAGATATTTTAAGTTTCTATAGAGATGTAGAACTGCAAAATTTTGACGTGTATGGCCTAAATGTACTTTATAAGTTTATTATTATTTGTTAGTCACTGTTATATGGAATTCACAAAGCAATTTCTTTTGCAATATTTGTTATTTTTAATATAAATTCTGCTAACTTTATGTTACTTTTTGTTTATTTTGGATGTTGCTATCTATACACATATACACACGAAACAGAGTAGAATACATATATTAAATTATATCTTTTTTGTAAGTTATTTATAAACAATACATGTATTTTTAAAAAGGTTGTGTATTATTTATTGTAAAGTCTACACTCACTCTGTATTACCGAGTATGGTTGTGTCATCGTGTATTTCTGCCATTACACTCGCGTACATTTTCAAGTTCAAATGAGTTTAAAAAGGTGATTTCAGTCTTCAAAAATATAAACGTGTGAATCCAAATTTATTCTGGGTGTCTTTATCGAACTCAGCTGTACAGTAGCTGAATTGTTTCTCCGAAAAACAGTTTCATTTCTACATGCCATAGCTGATGAGGTGGAGAATGACTGGTAGACATTTTCGATTTTATAAAAAATTTATTGTTTGCGTCGTTTCTATTTTACATAAATAATGATCAACTGAATTATGTACATGATTATATGAAAGCATCACCTATACAACACTAGCATCTATTGAATCACATCGACATGTGCAGTCTGATACTGGACATTCTTGATGTTCCCTAAAAAAACGTAAAAAAACTTTAAATTTTTTGACAATTTTAGAATCCATAATTGTAACATGGAACAACACTGTTTTTCATCCTACATATTTGTCTGACCATCAAGTGATACCACATATGTGACAAACATGGAGGACTATCAGCATAAAAACCACTGGATAAGTTTCAGGTGCAACAAAACCGTTTTTGGTTTACCAATTTTCGCTTCATGCATGCCACGTGTATTCAAGTTTCCTACACGATGATATTCCATTCTGGAAGACAATTTTGAAAACGAGAAACAGAATAACTGATAGATAGTGAGGGTTTTGTTCTCCGGGACATTCTCAGGAAAAAACGCGGAAGTCTCGCCGTCATCCGCCAGTTTCGTTTCTAAAGACGAAGTGTTAAGTTCCTGATGACATTTAACGATACGAGGAACAAGGAACATTATTTTGCCGAAAAAGGATGGATCTACAAACTTATTTAATAACGTCAAAATTTATCAGTACTGTAATAGAACACATTTTACTGGATATTCTACTCAATCGTTCTCGAGCAATGATCTAGATAAAATAAAAATGAGTAAAATGAGAAAATTCAATATGTCAGCAGTACAAATGAAAATTTTTTGGACGTGGGAAATCATTTTAACCGGGTAAATGTTCAACTTTATGAGCTATCCAAGTGGTATACTTACTCAAACCACTTGGAGAGATGCCCAGCATGTCCCCCATGTCTACAAGTCTGGCACCACGTGAACCAATTGTCGAAATCGTTAAACTTGGTTAGCTCCGATTCTGGAATTGTCGTTCCCATATGCATCAAGCATATTGCACATCTTGGGAGAGGTTTGCGACAATAAGGACAAGCAGTTAACTAAAAGAAAATTCGTACAAGTCACATTGTCATAGTTGAAATGGAAAAATACTGTGTATTCAGCTGATGAAATGAAAAGAGGTTATATGAAAAAAGTACAAACTAATAAATTAACAGGAGATTCGATTCTTTAGTATGTTCGTTCACCTGACAAGTCATATCCTAAGAAAAAATGGCGTCAAGTAGGTTGAGTCTGCACTTCCTGCGCAACGCCGTCATCAGTTCATAAAGTTCAGCGCAATTTAAACGCTCCGACAAAAAATAACATACATTCTTTCCCTGCCCTACCGATAGTTACCGTCCATCTGGCAACGCTGCCCTTACCATACTTGCACAACCGCTGCACCAAGTTATCCTTTTTTCTGTGTATACGTTTTGTGCGCTGGAGTACGGATAGAACAGTCAGCCATGTCGGTGCGGCGCACAGTGAGCTTAGGTAGGTAACGCCGATCGAAAAAATTATGATGATGCAAATATACGGGGGAGTTGTAGCTTTTGTCCGCAGCAGTCTTTCCTGCTCCAGGGATCTTTCTTTGGAATCAGACCGGAAGGACATTCTGTGGCTTCGCCTCAACTCCAAAACATCACCCAAATTTATTTGCTGCCTTTATCGCTCTCCCTCGAACCATAACTGGGATGACCTACTCGAATACTAAAGATCGACGTCCTGAACATCAATCACCCCGCTTCAGAGGTAGTTCTTCTCGGTGATTTCAATGCCCATAATGAGCTTTGGTTGAGCTCAAATAAGACCGATGCAGCAGGTCGTGCAGTCGAAGCGTTCGCTCTTACTCAAGGGCTGACCCAACTGGTGACGAGCCCTACTTTTTCCCCCGCGTCTCGTCACACGCCATTAGCCTGCTGGATCTCTTTCTGACCACGCATCCTGCCCCTTACAGCACTGCTGTCCTGTTCCCCCTGGGTAACTCAGATCACGGTGTTGTGGAGGTTAGGTTTCGGTCAGAAGCCGCTGTGGCAGCAGAAATTCGCACAGGCCGCAAAACTTGGCATTACGGACATGCCGACTGGGAGGGGCTCAGAGACTTCTTCTCTAGCTTTCCTTGGAGAGATATCTGTTTCACTGACGCGGATGCGTCGACTGTCTGTTCTTCAATAACCGAAATTATCCAAGTCGAAATGGAGGAATACATCCCTCACACAGTAAAAGTTCCTAAACCAGGGTCCAACGGCTGGTTCAACAAATCGTGTGACACTGCTCGCCAGCAGAAGATCAAGGCCCACAGAACCTACTTACAAAACCCCACTGTAGAGAACAGACAATCCGACGTCGAGTCCAGAAATAAATATAACGAAGCGGTTCGCAATGCCAAAAACCAGCATGATATAAAAGTTAGGCACAGGGTAATGTCGGAGCGCAAAGGCAGTCGGTCTTTCTGGACGCTGGCCAAGCAGATTGAAAAGAACTTCTCACACAGTAGCCTTCCACCACTTACGTGTCAGGATGGAACTATTGTATTCGACTCAAATGCCAAGGCGGAAGTGCTAGCCAAGATCTTTGCTGCCAACTCCACCATGGACGTCCCCACCAACGCCCAAGTGCCGTCAATTCAAAGGGTTCCCCACACTATGCGGGAGGTAACATTCAGGCATAAGACCGTAAGACGAGTGCTCTTGTCGCTCGACATCAACAAAGCTTCTGGTCCGGACTTGATTCCTGCCATTGTACTGAAGAGATGTGCAGCGGAGCTTGCTCCAGTTCTTTCGCGTCTCTTCCAGATATCTTATGAATCCGGCACCTTCCCAGAAAACTGGAAATTTGCTCATGTACAGCCCATCCCAAAAAAAGGATCTAAGACCGACCCTTACAACTACAGGCCTATGCTCTGCTTTCTGTTATAAGTAAAGTGATGGAGAGGTGCATAAATCGCGAGCTTCTGGACCACCTCGAACGTCACAGCTTGATTAGCGACAGGCAGTACGGTTTCCGGCACCAACGATCCACAGAGGACCTCCTAGCTTACGTCACGCAACTGTGGAGTACATTCATCCAGTCTCATGGTGAGGCTCATATCGTTGCTCTTGACATCACGAAAGCGTTCGATCAGCTGTGGCACGCTGCCCTCTTAAGCAAACTTCCATCCTACGGCCTCCCAGAAAAGCTTTGCAGATGGGTGGCTGACTTTATCTCTGGCCGCAAGATATCCGTCGTAATTGACGGATTCTCCTTTTCATCCCACAACGTCAACGCGGGTGTTCCCCAGGGATCGATCTTGGCTCCAACACTGTTTCTCTTACATATCAACGACCTCCTTTCCTGCACGATCAACCCAATCCACAGCTTCGCTGATGACAGCACTCTACATGCAGGAATTCAGAGTGACAAGCCCATCTCTGCTGCTGAGCTGGAAAAAAGAAAACTAGCGACGACTTCTTCTCTGACAAGAGACCTGGAGGCTATCACTGCTTGGGGACGCAACAATCTTGTACAGTTCAATGCTTCCAAAACACAGTACTGTACTTTGACGAACAAAAAGCGTCCTAGCGCTCATACAGTTTCGATGGACGGTCGAGTTCTACCAAAGAGCCATTCATTTCGGCCGAGGACCTGATCTGGCACGAACACATCTCTTCAATAGCTGCAGCTGCTGGGAAAAAGCTAGGCTATTTGTTTAGGGCCAAGAAGTACTTTTCTCCGCATGACCTTCTCACTCTATACAAGGCCCAGATAAGGCCTAGCCTCGAGTATTGCTCACACATTTGGGGTGCTGCCGCCCCGACTACATTGTCCATGCTCGATGCTGTCCAGAGGAGGGCGGTCCGACTGATCGATGCCTCTTCTCTAACAGATAGTCTCGGGACTCTTTCGCACCGGCGGGTCGTCGGCGATCTAGCTCTTTTCTCTCGCTACACCAACGGGCTTTGCTCCTCAGAGCTCTCTTCCATGCTGCCGCCGCGCGATGTGCCTGCCAGACAGACCCGCCTGACTTCGGCGTCCCATCCTAACCGTGTCAAACTTCGTACATCCAGAACTGGCCGATACGACCGCTACTTTGTCCCGAGGGTGTCTAGATTGTGGAACAATCTACGGGCGGAAGCTTTTCCCAGTTCTACTAACCTTAGGCAGTTCAAAAATCGTATTAACAAAATTTCTTTGGGATCATCATAGCAGCCGCGGTGTTCCGGCATTTAGGCTTCTGCCTGCGCGGCTGTTTCGATATAAAAAAAAAATACGGGGAAATCTATGATGTGTGAAATATGTCTAATTGGTACATATAATTACGGGGTTGACAGCGTATAAGTATACTAACACCAAACATGTTTGATATACTTCTACTCCACCCCGCACTATCTCCTGTTTTTAAGCACTACAAAAAAAACAGACCGACGGAAAGGAGTGACATGTTTTTCGTGATGTAACATACAAGTTATATGATAACCAAAAAACCATTTATTTTTGAAACTTTTCGCGATTACAATGTTTCCTCGGAGTAAAATGGGAGGTAAGTTCAGAGCTAATGAAACACCTATTAAAATAAGCTTTACTGAATGCCAACCTCTGGGTTTTGGTGTTATGACAGTCATCAGGAAAATATTTTGTCGGTACGCATTAACAAAATAAGTTGTTACTATTATAAATAAAAACCGATCTCACATGCTTTTTCCATTAATAAACAGGAATAAAGTAAAATATGACCTAAATTATTAGTGATTCATCATACCTTGATCGTTATTCCGGATTTTGTTTGTGCTTTAAGCTCCATATTTTCATGTATATAAGCCGAAATACTTTTCCCGCAAAAATTACATGCGACATGAACTTGAGGTTGTGGTTTTTTGTCTGGTCTGAAACTGGCTAACATTATGTCAAAGTCTGCCCTTTCACTATATAACCTCCAGTGGTTTAACAGTTCCCTGTAGCTGGAAATTATATCAACATAATCAAATAATTGCAACACAGTTTGAAAAACACTGTTTTTAGTAAACCAGTTTTACTTCATTTTCAGCATTGATTTTCAAAAACAGAATGTTGTATAACTCTGTTAAGGTTTTCAGAGATGTCGTTATCTTTAAAATATAAGCTAAATAGTCGAGTGAATACAAAAAACATAAATATTAATGAACCATAATCTTCGTACAAAAATAAACTCGAATAAGTATATTTTAATTCTGACAAACACTGATTTTATGCATGGTATTGCACATATTGCCAGTTATATAAAAGATATAAATAAAATTGTGATTAATTAAACGACAGTACGCAACTGCTAATAACCTGTCATGGAATGTGAAGTAGCTGCATAAAGGTCTGCAGTAAGTGGAAAAGGTTTTCACTATGTACACCCCTGATACCACACTTTGTATGGAACTGTTGCTCATATTCCTCTCAACAATATATCAGAATTTTAGGTAGTAAAAAATATGAAAACTCACTTTGCAAACCAATGTTTGACCATTTCCGAATCTAAATGTGCATGAAATGCTCGCATAGCTATGAGAGCCGTTGATTGAATATCGGCAGTATTATTCAAATACCTCTGGAGAAGTTTCAACCCATCTGAACTATTCCCTATAAAAGAAAAAACAGTTTACTCATGTGAAACTATTCTTTCACGCAAATCTGACTATCGCCACCTACCAGTAGATCGCTAAGCTCATTTTCATCATCATCCAGTACGATATACAAACCTTTACGTTCTCACACTTAGCGCAGAATGTGCAGTTGTGAGCTAGAGAACGTAAGGGTCTCTCTATCGTCTCCACCTCATGATATTATTACTCGGGAAGATAAACCCATGCGCATGCTATCAGTCTATCTGTGACGTCACTCGGTGACAAAATTCCCCAGAGACGGGTGACAAACGTTCAGTTTTATAATATGGCGCTTTAGCAGGTAATTTGTGTTTAGTTTTATTAGTTTGTTCTCTGGTGTGTGAAACTATAATTGGAATTGAACATTTAAGTATGGTGCACCGTGAATTCGGCATTAACAACAAGGAAAGCAGAGACGTTTCGAATTGGCGTTTCTTCAGTTTTCTAAAGGACAAACAAGTTTGCAAACAATGGGTTCTGAAGTGTTATCAGCCACACAAATATGTAAAAACTGAAAGAATTATTCCGAAACATGGTGTGGAAAGCGACAATGATATCAGGAGGCTACTTTGATATAGTCGAAATCACGAAAGATGACGATTACGTCATCATTTTAGTCTGTAGTAAAGACAAATGACAGCGATTTGTGAATATTTTTAATGAATTTTTTCATATGTTAGACAGAGACAAACAGAATTTTATTGTCTAAACAAACTGTATTGCTAATTTGCGTATATCCGACAAAGATAGACGATGTTTTCATGTTGCATGATCGATCATATTTGAAAGATGAATAGTTAGGTTATGTTAAAGTAGGTTAGGTTGTTTTCGAATAACACTTCGATCTTTAGTGTTTCTGTCTTAAGGTGTTCTACTCATAAATGTTTTTTTCAAAACAAAAACTTCCCCCTAAAATTATTATTAAATAGAATGAAAATAAAAATAATCAGTGAAATAACCTAACTTCGCAAAATCATAATATAAATTTGTTGTCATTATGTTCCTGACATCGTGATTTTATCATCTACGTACGTCCATTGATTACTTCAGTACCTACAATTTATGGTATGACGTAACAGTCATCTTTCGTAATTTTGACATTAGCTTTACCTCAGACTTCTCTGTCCCTTAAACGACGTCAGGCAACGGCGACGCATGAGCAGTAGCAGTTTGCTTATATTAGAGATCTACTGTTTTCAGAATTCGACAGACTGGTGCACATGGCGTGCGGATTTCATTTACTGTTGAAAACTCTTAATGCCGAAAGGTAAGTGAATCAAGTTTATTTTTTATCAGTTTCATGTGAAGGATGCATCTCTCAAGTAACCATTATCTATTGACTTGAGGTTATGTTTGATACACGCTATGCGATCTCGCAATTTTGATAAGCATGGGGCGATATTGATAGTGTTGGTGGTGCGAATTTAGGAGATATCAATGTCGCCCCACGCTTTGTTTTTGGTCCTGTTTTTGCTTTGATATCCATTGATATTACAATTTTTTCAGATGGTTCGAAAATATCTCCCAAAACCTGGAAGCCGGCAATATATGGATTATACCGAGACACGAAAGAATGAAGCATTGGAGAAAATTTACGATGGGGCAATTTCAATGCTAGCTGCAAGTATGCAGTATAAAATCCCATACGGCATACTACATAACAAATATCATGGGAAACATGGTTGAAATGTAGAAGGCCAACCCGTTTTCACCCAAAACGAAGAAAAGGCTATATTGAACGCTGCTCTCCAGTCTGCGGATTGGGGTTTTCCATTAGACACCTTAGAAATAAGGATGTGGGCGAAACGCTATCTAGACGCTAAGGGTCGTGAGATGGGAAGGGTCCACAGCAATCTCCTAGGAAAAGATTGGGCTTTGAGCCTACTTCAACGACACAAAGGCATTGCTGCACAACGAGTATCAAGAAATATCAATAAAATGCCATCAGGGCACGAATCTCCAAACAATCTTTGAGGGAATATTTCGAAAATTTAGAGAAAACTCTAGAAGGTGTACCGGCAAGTAACATATTTAATTATGACGAAACTAATGTTGGGGACAATCCCGGTAGTCGCAGACTGGTTTATCGACGTGGAGTTAAATACCCTGACAATGTCATGAATCATTCTAAAAGTGCTACCACTATAATGACATGTGGTTCTGCAGATGGAACCCTATTACCGCCTTACGTCATCTATAAAAGCGAGCATTTGTATAATACCTGGAAAGAGGGCAGCGTTAAAGGTTCACCTTGTTGCACAAACCCATGCTGTTCGAAAGGGTGTAGGTTTAATCGTAAATCGCATGGTTGGATGGATAGCTGTACCTTTGAAGATTGGTTTGGCACGTCATTTCTTCCACATCCTAAGCGTTTTTCGGGGAAAAAAGTCCTAATCGAGGATAACTTATCAAGTCGATTTAATGAGCAAGTATTACAATTATGCCAGGAGAATCAAATTGACTTTGTCTGTCTTGTGCCACATTCCACGCATATATGCCAGCCATTAGATGCAGGATTTTTTAAACCGTTCAAAACTGCCCGGGGCAATGCACCTAAAGACGTATTTCCGTCATTATTAAAGTCTGCCCATGGAGAAAATGGACAACGTTGATTCGCAAAGTAGTACAAAGCCAGGTGATCATGAAAACGGCGTGAAACGGAATCTAGTAAATGGATTTTACGCCACAGGTATATATCCCTTGAATCGCTCGAAAGTTTTGGATAAAATTCCAGACGTTGGATATGATCCTGCGAAAGAAGTGAGTAATTCCCTCGTCGAGTCGTTGAGAGAAAAGAGATTTGGAAATAATGCTGAGAGACGTTATAAAAGAGGACTAGATTATATGTAGATATTGTACCTGGAAGAAGTGTCGCCGTAAAGGACAGCAGTTCAGACAATTACGATAACGACGCCGTACAGGAAAATTCATATAGTGCTAGTGACACCAAAGAGGTAGAATATATCAGCCCTGAACCCAACTTGATGATAGCTGGGACATATATATTGGCTGAATTCCTAAATGGAAAATGAAACCCCACTGAATACAGATACGTATGCAGAATCAGAGAGAGGTTTTCTTCCAACGAGATTACATTCGTTGGCATAAAATCATTAGATTCTAGCTATTCTAAGTTTCATGTTATTGCAATACTACCTACACCAGGTGGAGGTTCGCAGAACAATGAAATTCACTTCCAGAAAAAGGTGGAAGTTAGAGAATTTAGACAATAAGTTGGAATTGTACTTTATATTTCCTTTGATAGTATGGAGTATTCCGTGTCTTAAATCATTTTCTTTTCAATAAATACGTCTTGAGTATCTATGTGTTGTTGTGGTTACTGGATGTACTAAAGTCAGCCACCATGGCAAGGTCGCCCCCAACAGTTTTCGATGTATAGCTTGTGATCTACATGGGGAAAAATAAAATGGGGCGAGATTCATGATTTTAGAGATAATCTATGTAATTTAAACCTACTTTTGCATGGTATCTCGAAGTAGCCCCACATCGAGTATAAATTTGATATGCTCCTTTTTTTAATTTTTGGTACCAAATTTTCAAATATTTCAAATAATTTCTACATTATCTTTCTCTATGGATTATACACTATATTTATAGATATCTTTTATAAAGTAAACAGTAATAGTTAATTTTTATGCAGAAAACAATTCCCAAAATTATCAATCTCGCCCCACTTTACGGTACCTCATAAATAAAAGCAATGCAGTACCTTCTCTTCATTTGTAAGAATTATCAAGGGCACATAATCTCGCAGTGCACGACTGAAAAAAGGATAAATAACATTTTATAGAAACTTATGAAGGTGTCGAATATACAGTATTTTGTCCTCGATTCTTTTTCTGTAAACATTTATATAACAAATTAATATATGCTACTGATGCGCAAATGTATTATTTGAAATTAATTTGTTTCGATAAAAAAAAAGTCTAAAGAGAGTTCCACCAAGTAAAGTATTAGTTTAAAAAGCTACAGGCGCGTTTTCACTAACTATTCAGACTCTTAAAACTCGTCTGTTATTCATTTTTCAAAAGTGATGACTTTATAAAGGAAATTGATTGTATCTATGATGATACTTCATTAAATTCTATTGGCAGAGACATCAAAATATATATATATATAACTGACTGATTTAAATTGCCCGCCATTTCAGTAGGCGGCGCCGTAGTAGTTGTTTAAAGCACATGTGTCCAATTCATCATGGAGCGCTACACCATCCCACAACGCGTCCGTATTGTTAAAACGTTTTACTTGAATAACGAGTCGATTGTTGCAACGATTCGAAAGTTACGACAAGATTTCGGTCGAAATCATGTGCACAGTGTCCACACCATTAAGTCAGTTGGTGTGGAAATTTGAACGAATAGGTGAAGTTGAAGACTTGCCCAGGTCGGGCCGTGTTCGAACTGTTCGTATCGAGAGAGTTCGTGAAACTATAGTGAGCGCCCTGAGACGTCTACTAGACATCGTTCTCAAGAACTGGGTATTCGACACACGTCATTATGCACTATTTTAAAAAAAGACTTGCATTTGCGGTCATACAAAATTCAGTTAACCCAAGAACTACAGCCTAGTGACCATGAAAGTCGCCGACACTACAGTCATGCAATATTGCAGCTTAATACCCAAAATAACGATTTTTACCGACAACTGATAATGAGTGATGAAGCCCTCTTTGATATGATCGCATTTGATAATAAGCAGAATTGTCATATCTGTGTCATCCATTAATGACCACTACATCCTCGCCGAGTCACAGTTTGGTATGGAGGTATCATTGGACCTTACTTCTTTGAAGACGCTACGGGTAATTCTCATACTATCACTGACGAGCGCTATCGCTATATGGTGCAAAACTTTCTGGCTCCTCAAATTCAACAATTTAACCTGCAAAACATGTGGTTCCAGCAGGACAGAGCAACTTGTCACGCAGCTAGGGAAACAATGAATCTTTTGCAAACAATATTTCGGGGACGTTTTTGGTGATGTCAACTGGCCTCCGAGGTCATCGGAATTAACAGCTCCTGACTTTTCATGGGGATTTTTGAAAAATAGGGCCAACAAACCAAATACTGTAGAGCTGGTGACGAACAATATTACGGAAGCGATTGAAATTATGCCTCCCGAAACCTACCAAAAAATGATGGAAAGTGTAATCAAGAGGGCTCAGGATTGCGCGGCTTCTAGAGGCAGACATTTGTCTGATATTATTTTTCATACATAATTTTTGAGTTTCAATAAAATATCAAGATTAAAAAAATGGACGTATTTTATTTCATTTCACAATTATTCAAGATTTAAACCCGTCAGTTACATATCGGTCACACTGTATAAATATATAATACTAAAATGATCATTCATAGTCGATATAACAAAAAAATAAGCAAACATTACAAATGTTGAGAAGAAAACGACAAGCAAGAAGCTGTCACCTATTGACGTCATGCGCAACGGCGCATGAAGTTCGTTCTCGGATTGAGCCTACCTTCTCGAATTATAATATCATGTCTTCATTGTATGCGATACAGAGAAAAATCAGCCTGGCGAACCATTCGTAGGTGGCGATCATCAGATTTTCACCTACTTGCGCACAACATTTTTAGGTTTTCAGTACCTACTTGTTTGCATCCCGTTCCATCTGTCTCCAAGGCTAGACCTAAGACCTATACCGCACTGGTGAGTTGCTAATGAACACGAAACAATGATGTCTACGGTTGGTCATGGTTACAGGAGACGGAAAGCAAACATGTCCGTTTCAAAACTGTTCTTGCTTAAAATATGAAAAATGTTTCAGGTTTGGTCAGCTCAAATACCTGTAACTAGTAGCCCATCAAGGTTTCCATCTTTACACAACTCTTCCAGCAAAGTTTGCATATACTCTTTTAATTGGTTATCTGGTAAATATAAACACGCTAAAGCTACTCTGTCGTCCACAGCCACTTCTTTTTCATTCTAAAAAAATAATAAATGAGAAAATGGTTTAAACTAGATCATTTTAATAAACACACGTTGATGCTCTACATCGATTTTAAAATAAAACATCCTCTTTTTATGCTCCATAGCAATCATTTTTAAGTGTTAATAACTTACCAAAACGTTACTATAGTCATAATTTTCTGCCGTCAAAAAACAAAACATGGCCTTCAAATACGGATCTTTCACCCTAGGTATGCACGCAATACTGTTTTGCCTCCATACACTATTAGGGTCATCCGAAAATCCTGAAAGAGCCATAGCAACCACATTTAAACTCGAGCCATATTCAGAATTATCAGGAGCCCTTAAACACAGAACAGTCGTTTATGTAACGGAACCTTGAAAAATAAATAATAGATAGATAGATAGATAGTTTAAAGACTTGTCAATATCAATTTGAGGGTCATATATGCGTTTGAGCAAATATGCCGGAAAAATACTTATGATTATGAAATAAATAAAGACATTACAATTACAAAACATTTCAACAGGTTAAATCACATTATAGGTACAGCGCAAGAATCGTAATGTGTTCAATCTGTAACAGTAAAAATATATACATATACAGCGACTTTTTTTATCACAAAAAATGTTCGTCTAGCCGGTGAAAATCATTGAAGCTGATACAAAGAGAAGCGGTAGGAGAATCTGTTACAAATACATAATATATAAACACAATAAACATCGAGCAGTGAGGACAAATGGTTAAAAGCTTAAAAATAAATCATCCATACTTTCGTTAAAAGTCGAATAAAAAGTGAAATGAATATACATTTACTCCACGATAATAGACAATTCACTGATAACGAATGATTAACAGCTTAAAAGATTTAAAAAACAGATACTTTCATGTGTTAATAAAACTCATGTAGAGAGTAAAAGCATTTTTCAACCAGATATTTCCTGAGATGGTTTTTCAGCGCAAGGATATTAGTGCGTCTCCACAACTCACTCGGCAGATTATTGTATACCTTAGTGCACGCTAGAGTTGGAGATTTTTGGAATAGGGCAGAGTTATGTGTCGGTATACTCAGATCATTAATGGCGTTGTTACGAACAAATCTATTGCTATGTTCAAATGCGAAGATGGCACATTTGTAGATATAGATGGAAGTTAATGTAAGCAGATTATAGCGTCTAAATATTTCTTTACAAGAGTCCCTCTTATTGATATTAAAAATTAATCGAAGTACTCTTTTCTGCAGGATGAATAATCTGTTAATCATTGTTGCCTGTTCCCATATGATTATATTGTTAGTGAGGTGAGAATAAACTAGCGCGTAATATACTAAGTGACATATAAATCCGAACACCCAGTTTAAATGGTTTTACTTTAATAAAAGTTGGTGAATGTATTTATCTTACTGTAAATAACAAGTGAAAAAATTTTCAGCCTCATCAGTTGGACATTCCGGTTTTTATACTGCTTTTTTTTAATTCACTAACGCTCTAAAAATGAATATTTCAGCCGCAGTAAAGAATCAAGGTTGGCGGATTTTGGTTCTTGACATCCTTTACGATCGGTTACGATGCCTAGAGTACGGAGACCTGTACGATTTCGTAAACTTAGTGAGTTTGATAGGGGCCGTATAGTGGAACTTCGGGAAGCTGGACTTTCTTTTCGGGCAATTGCAGTTAGAGTGCAAAGAAGTGTAGACACTGTGGTTAGGTGTTGTCAGGCATGGCTTCGAGAAGGCCGTACGCAAAGAGCAAGGGGCACTGGACGCCGCCGTAGAACAACAGACCGTGAAGATCGCCGCCTAAGATTATTGGCCTTAAGGGACCGTTTCTCCACTACCAGGTCCATTGCAAATGAATGGTTTGCAGAACACGGAAGACCTATTGGCATGCGAAGTGTTTACCGACGAATGAGAAGTTTTGGCTTGTTTTCATACCGACCACACTGGGTCCTCCCTTTAACTCGAGAACACCGACGTAATCGCCTTGAGTGGTGCAGACAACGGTCACTCTGGGATCAAGAATGGAACAGTATTGTCTTTAGTGACAAGTCTCGATTTTGTTTAGGCATGCACGATGGTCGTACCAGGGTTAGAAGGCGACGTGGTGAAAGAAGGAATCCACAGTTTTTTGTTGAAAGACATGTTCATCACACTGTTGGAGTTATGGTTTGGGGTGCTATAGCTTATGGTTCCAGGTCACCTTTAATCTTCATCAGAGGTAACACGAAAGCGCAGCGTTATATCCACGAAGTTCTAGAACCCCATCTTTTACCCTATCTTGACACCCTGGCAGATCCAACTTTCCAACAAGATAATGCAAGACCACATGTTGCAAGAGTCACAATAAACTTCTTTCAACATAATGATGTCACATTGTTACCATGGCCACCAAGATCTCCCGACTTATCCAAAATTGAGCACGTGTGGGATATGATGGGTAGGAGATTGCTCAATTTGCAACGTCCTCCTCAGACTATAGAAGCACTTCGAGAGGAGTTGGTGGTTGCCTGGAATGAGATACCACAGGAGGACATTGACCATCTGATCAGAAGCATGCCTAAAGGTCAAAGGGCTTTAAAGCAGTGCAATCATTTTGAAATTTTTATCGTTTACTTATTATGCTTCATTAAGTACTTATACAAAATTTTATTAAAATAAAACCATTTAAACTGGGTGTTCGGATTTATATGTCACTTAGTATACATATCTAAGAGTGAGTTTAGATGGATGTTAGGCTTTAATTTCAATATTGCAAAATAAGCACTGTTAATTTTGTTGCAAATATGATTTATTTGTGGTTGCCAGCTTAACTTACTATCAACATGAGTTCCTAAGAAGACAGTTTGATCTGAAAAGCTATCAATATCCATGCGTGGTTTCTTGTTGAAGAAATCAATTTCAACAGTCTTATCTTCATTCAAAATGAGGCGGTTAGACTGGCACCACTCGCTCATTTCACTTTTGACTTTCTTAATAGATTCGAGAAGATCCTGCGGTGTCGTGGCACTGACGACGATAGATGTGTCATCCGCATAATTAATCATGAAGCCAGACAATTTCAAATCATTTATGTATACAATAAAGAGCAGTGGTGCAAGTACTGAGCCTTGTGCCGCACCTATATTCACGGAATATTGAGTTGACGTATGACCAGCGTTCGAAATTAAAAATACTACATACGATCTTAACGATAACCTTATTGTACATTTGTCAGTGATTCACGTGTAATAAATATCACGCAATGACTCCATCATCTAGCTGAATGAAACACATACAACTTTCCATTTCTATGCAGTATGTTGCTACAATAGGTTGAACAGCTCTGTAGTATACTAAGATCGCGCGAAGTCAACATTACAGTTAAATGGTACAGTGTAAAACCAGAAAAGTTCAGGATCGCCTGGGGTCGGCGTTTTCGCTCCCAAAATGACGTCCAGCCCTCCAAGGCGACAAGCGAGCAGGAATTACATTATATATTAGAATATAGGTTAGCAAAAGTATAGAAAATGAATGTTAGGTAAAGTGTTGGTTACCTTGTCAGTATGTCAATAGCTAAGGGTAGCTTCAAATTAAATATCGCCACAGCAGCCGCTCTCGTGTATGCTCCTGATTTCTCCAGTAAGTTCAAAAAATCCAGCAACACTGGAGAATTACGATCTACAGGCCAACTGCATAACTGTAGTGCCTTATCCCTATCATCATGTCTGCAAGATGAATATTTCAAAAATGATAAAAAATATGATCAGTGGAAAAACTCAATAATTCTCACTCAAAGTGGCGTATACGTGTATAGCAGACACTTAATAGCTATTAAGAGAGTAAATATCAAAAACATGGTTTGTCATACTCCTCATTCGTTAAAGTGTATATACAGAGAAATCCATATACCACTGACGTCGTAATACCTATGTACGAGAGAGAAGCGCGAGAAGCGTGCAATATGTATGTTAGAAAGAGAAAGAAGCACTACGTTGCCTAGCAACCCGAGTAACGAGGCCATGGACGCAACTGCGGCTTGCGCCATCGGCCTCTTTCTAACATAGGTATTGCACGCTTCTGGCACTTCTCTCTCGTACACATTACCTCTTCAGTGATATTTGAATTTCTCTGTATAGTAATCTATTGCTAGTTGCTAAAACAGAAGCGTTAATGGCTAATCAGCCAATTTCACATAAAGAATCTAAGTAGTAGTAGTAGTTGTAGTTACTCCCAAAATGTACAACAAAAAATTAAATCAATCAGGTAATCAAAAAGAGATCAAAATGCGTCGTACAAGTAGAGATCGACCGATATAAGATTTTCGCCCAATACCGATACATTAGAAGCCGATATGTCGACCTATTGGCTGTTCGTTGCTTTCTGTACTCGATCGGGTGTATCTTTCTTCGGGTGAGGTCGTGGGCCACGAGCAAGTCTATTGAATGCTACACAACCTACAACGTATTGTTGACAACTAACCTACGCGTAAATGTATGCATGACAAGTATAAAGTAACAACTAAAAACTTATCCTGAGGTTCTCACGTTGATTATACTCAATTGTACTTTGGCCGAATCAATCCACAAGATTTAAGTTGTTCTTCAAGAATAACTCACACTTTTTAGACAATATATTTTATTTATCTGTATACCAGATGACAGTTCGTTTGTTTTTACATTTTCAGATTCCTATACCTTATTTTACTACAATAGTGTGCTGATATTGCGCGAAACCATCATTCCCAAAAAGAGGTTATCTGCCGCTTTTAATGTACCAGACACGTTACCCTCGTCCATCGTCCCGAAAAAGCCAAATGACCCCAAAATCCCACCCAGAACTGTTGTCATAACACACTGGTCAATTGTTATGCTATCGTCTACTAAAATGATGCATCTGCATTATTTATGGATCTGAAATGCGAGAAATAGGGAATCATGTTGTTTGTCTTATAAGGCACTAAGGCACAACAGTTTGGTCTTGAGGTGGCGGAGTAAAGCATCTGCGCATTTGGGATCCAGTAGCAAACCATAATAAAAAGCCTGGATAAAAGACATATGGTTCATTAGTTCGGTTGGAGAATATCAATTAGATATTTCTTTCTACTATACTTGCAGACATTTTTGGCGCATCGACGGTACAAATGGACTTGAACAGAGCACAATAAATATAACTCGCTTTTGGCTACTTTCGTTTTGATGCAACGTCTGGTGTGAACTTACTGTTAAGATCGAAATATAAAAATAGAATTCCAGAGGCCTTCAGAGACTTGTAGAAGGGATAGGATGGAAAATTAAACATGTTCACCTTCATGTATGCAAGTCAGAACGTCTATATATTTGATCTGTTTCGGCTGTATAAAGTTCACTACTTTACGAAAAGTTGAAAACAAGGAAAACTAGAGCTGTCTATGAATATTTCGACAAAGTTACTAGTCAAAAGACTGACGAAATCGATAGTGTATCCTATCTAAAAAAGATTTCTTTGGAGAGAATGGGAAACATCTTATATATGAAGTATCACATTTCACAGAGACAAGTATACCAAAAAGCAATCATTGTACGCTTCACGTAAAACTGAAGACTTGAAATGACTGTTGAGTTTCGTTTTATTATAAAAGATGGTACCTTAATAATACAATTAAAATATTTTTTCTATATGCATTGTGTTGCGTTATTTTTCAATTCAATAATTTTTAACATATTAACTTACCCGACAATGTCGACAACATAAGCTGATATTACCGATATACAAATCGATGTCGCTCGTTCCTACATACAAGTAAAGAAGAAAAATAAAATCTTACCTATAATACCTCGCAGAACCTTGGCAATTTGGGTAACCTAAATCACTCCAAGGAATAATAACTTCCTCAGATTTGTTATCTTCAGGGTCAATTTTGGAAAGAATATAAGCAATACCAGGATGTTTATAATGAGAATCCCTCAAAACACCATCTTGTGACAACTTTTCGGTAAGATGCAGCCAATTCCAGACATTTGCTAACGTCATATTGTCCTTTACTAAATCGGAGTTCTTCTGGAGATTTTCCTGCAGAAAAAAAATAATGTTCCTTAATTATGGGAAAAACAAGTTATTAATGCAGTAGTTAATAAGGATAATATTTACCTGAAGACCATATCTTTGCATCGCTCTTTTCTTAAATTGATTTGACAGGTCTTCAAAAAAGGAATCGTCGATATACTTCAGAAACTTTGGACCATGTGACCATACAATTTGTGACCTTGCTGACCAGTTTATTGATGTTCTGTCAATTACCCTGTAGTCTTTAATTGTACCTTAGAAAAAGAAGGATACCAGTTACATGACAGGGTGGAATGGCTCGAACTCAGAAAGCAAAATTAGTTATTCAGTAATGATAAAAATTAAGTTCTATTTTTTTTTCAAATTCTACGTGAATTAAAAAATCAAGAATCAGGAAACTCATTTTTGAGATTATAAAAATAATATATTTCACAAGGTAATATGAAATCAAGTGTTATTAAACTCTGAAGTTTTATTTACCTGACAAAGCTATTGTGAGTAACCTATTGTAATCAATTGGATGCCATGAGAATGACGTAATGTTATGTGGCGAACCAGGATTTATAACTCTTTCCAAAACTGTTGGCTCTGCTTCTTCAGATGACGATGTATGTTGGATATCAAAAATGTCAAGAACAGAACTGTCTTTTTGCAGTGAAGCCAAGGCACTTTGTCTATAAAAAACTGTTATCATACTCTCTGACTAATAATATATTCATATTTAATGTGAGACATTTTAATGCTTATAAAAACATGTAATCAAACACCTTGCAAGTTGCATGCAACTTTGCCTTGACTGTGAGCTTACAGTGATTTTCAACCGCGGTAAAGCGCCAGCTTGAAATATTGGAATGTTTCTTTAATTGGGGATCATAAGATACCTCATTTTAAGCTCCTTGTAAATACTTTATTACTCTATAATATAAAATGAGTATCATTCAGAATAATGTACTGACATGCTGTCAAAATTGAGCGCTCTCGTACATTGAATTGCTTATAATTCAACAACAAATAACCAAACTATGTCATGTTATATCAATCTTCATTTCTTGGAAGGATCTATCTGGATATGTAATAAAAAACTTGAACAATCTATTTAAAAACATGTCATAACCTGCAAGTGTTTTTAAATTAAACGTCCCATATATTATCGCACAGTGAAATAGACTCTTCCAAAACGAGACTATACTGCTTTGATGATAGTTGTTGAGTTACAACTGATTCAATATACAAAAAACTCAATTCTCACAGCCTACCAGTCCGCCATTTTGACAGATAGGAAATTGATACGTTTCGGTCATAAAATACTAATAAGGTTCAGAATGAGTTATCGCATGACTCCCCACTCCATTTAAAAATGTGGTCCAGCCGCCATCTTGGAATATTCAACTAACACTTTTATCTTACAAAATAACTAACTGACCCATTTAAAAAATAAGTGGAGAAGGGGTACCTTTTTTAAAAGCACTGTATATAAGAGATATGTTATTGTTATCACTTTTCAATGCCACATGAAAAACTTGTTATGGAGCAACGAAGCAAACATTTAAAATAAAGGAGCATATTACGTCAGATCTAATCAAATGATGCAAATATGTAAGCTCACTTTGTTGGGCACCACGCGATCTGTACAACTCCTTTTCCTGGCGGTAATAGGCATATTGGTTTCTCGAAGTTTCGTATATCCCAAAGACAGATTTGGGTATCATAAAATGAAGCTAAATATCTGTCATTATTTGGATTAGTGCATACTCCATACACTCCTTTTGTAAACGTTGAGTTGATCATTTTATTGGGATCTAGAACATATAAACATTATCCGGATGGAATACATCATAAAATGTACATTTTCGAATAAATTTACCTCTAAGATCATAGACCTTAATTTGCTTGCCGTTCATACCAGCAGCCATTACTCTTGGAGAGCCTCTAAACCATGCCAAACTGTGTGCAGTCTCTGATGTACCAAATTCGTGTGTTGGTTTTGCTACCTACATAAAATTAACAGATGTACCTGTTCTCTGCTTGTTCGAAGTGACAGAGACATATGCTTTGTAAAATTCATAGTTGCATTGTTGTTGCAAGCATTGTTGTTGATGTAACATTCAGATTTTTGGATTTTCCGAGCAGAAAAACAAAATGATTGTTTGAGCTTATACAGGGTGCGCTAACCTTTCAAGAACTGCAGGGGTATTACGTATCTTGAAAGGTGACATATGTCGGTTTTTTACATTATAGAGGTTTTTTGTGACATTAAGTTTTCCTATAAGATGTCAACTTGGAAGTAGCTGTGGTTCACTTGATGTGTACCCGTTGCTTAGCTGTATGTGTTGCCTAAACGTCATGATGCTTGGGCTATCATGGTTTGGATCTGATGAGATGTAATCTGCTACAGGGATGGCATTATTGGAGGTCTAAGCTGTAAGATGTATACTACGAGTATAGCGGGAAGGAAAAGGCAGTGCATAGACGCATAATGAGTATTTGTGTGCTAATAATCTGTGTGTATGATAATTCCATTGGTTTCTTGTCTCAAATACACGTACATGAGATGTACGCAAATCTAGGAAAGAGTTGCACATCCACTTTTTCTCAATTATCCTGCAATTTACATAGCCAAAATTTGATACATTTAAAAAATGAGAGAGATCAAAGAAAATCCTTGGTTGATGGAGAATGTTACAACCAACAGGTGAGAAAATATGCCACAGAACATTTAACGTGAAAAAGTTATTACATTTACATTAAATTTTATTTCCACTCATTTAAATATCATAGAAATTTATTTTATGATAGAAAATACAAATCAGCGCCTAGATGTCAGGCAGTGAGGCACTGCGAAAAACGGGGAAAATCATAATTTATAACTTGGAACATTTCTCTTCAGAAAGGACAACACATAAATAACCCAACTGACACAGCTAATAGATATACTCCATGGGCAGCATATTCAGAAATAATTTTCTCACATAGCAAGTATTACATATTTTATACACGTGCAGACCAATACACACAATCATCGAAATGCGATCTTGCTACTCAACCAATTTTCTTTCTGTCACATCTTCTCAGAGATACATACACTCTAAAGACTATCTCTGCATTCTGCATCCAACAAAGCATGCTGGCGAACTGATTTGCAGCATGGTTGTTGAGCATGTGGTTGTAATTCCTCCAATGCAAGCAAAAGCGGAATGAACTATTTGTACACTAGCAGCTATCTAGTCAGCAAGTTGAAGTTTTGTCTTTTTTTGAAATCATATCGTTTTTTTAATTAATACCTAACCATGCAGATAATACATCGCATGTGAATCATAATATTATGTGAATGTACCTTAGTACAGAATCTAACTGTTTTTGACATACGCGAAATTTTGTGAAATCCAATGATAAAGTCAAGATCATGCGATAAACTATGGTTTGTCCAATACTAAAAAGGACCTCCTTTGTACTGTTATTTTTCTCATTGATCTTGTATGATATATACTCATCCTATACAAACAGTTTACATTTACAGGTTATCAAGAACATGGTGTACCTGTTACAGAGAGTAAATTCAGCTAACTAGATGGTTTGATTTTTCAGTGCATGCTTTTGGGATGAGTTTATCTAAAATTTGGCAACACTGAATTAAAATAATTGACAAAACTTCCTCAACTCTCTCTCTTTTTCTTAGAGTATGTCACATGAGATACTAATCATTAATTTTCGCTCAATATCGAAAAATATTATTAAATAAGCATAATCTCAGTGGAATTACAGAAAACCGTAAAATAACGCGCCTGATAGACACAAAATTATTCATTCACAAATCGTTAACTGAAATTATTTTTTATAATGTGTAAACTATTTATATACGAAGACTATAATCAAGATGAATGACAAAAATAATATAACACAGGAATTGCACTTTATTATTGAACAAACTATGGTTTACTGCATAATTTTGTATTTTTTCTAGGATTTCACAGAATTGCGAGTAATTCAAGAATGACTCGATTTTGTACCAAGGTATATATGGCTTGATGTATATCTCTCAAACAGCCTGCATATTTTTATATCCAGACAACTTTTAGCCATCCTTACCTCTACAGCTGCAGTAGCTGTGGCTGCTGCTGCAGCCGCAGCTGAAACAGACAGGCTAAGATTCCCTGGAGCAGTACCAGACTGCCTCATGGGTAAACTGTCATTTCCCAATGTAGATGACAGTCTATTGATGTCCCAGATGAGCACTGAGCCATCCGCTCTGTATTTATCTAGGCCTACAGCTAGCAGATTGCCCTCCACAGGATTGAAAAGGACGTCATTGCAACATCTTCCATGACGAGGCACTATTAGAAATTAACAGATATATCTTATATGCCGATTAAAAAAAGCAAGCAAATGCAAAATATATAGAGATGATGGAATAGTCTATCATAGTAAAGTGAAAATAAAGTAAAATTGAGATCTAAGACAAAAGTGTTAGTTATATACAAACATGCGGCCAATTAATGTACTACCAGATGTCGAGAAGCTCTTAGAAGGAATCACATATGAACAAGTCATTGAATTTATTGAAGAAAATAAGATATTGACAAAATTTCAAGCACGATTCAGAAAAAAGTTTTCTACTGAAACGGCAATTCAAATGGTAGTAGAAGAATGGAGGCGAAATATGGATGAGAAAAAGTTTACAGTAACATTGTTCTTAGATTTCAAGAGAGCATTTGAGACTATTGATAGGGAGAAATTGTTAACGAAATTGCATTGCTATGGATTTCAAGGTTCAGTATTCAATTTATTACAAAATTATTTAATCAATAGAAGTCAAAAGAACTAAAATAGGCAATACATTATCAAACATTAAAAACATTTCGGTAGGTGTGCCACAGAGTAGCAAATTAGGTCCATTACTATTTATTTCATATATTAACGATATTCCTGATATTTTATAACACTGCAAAATTCAACTATTTGCTGATGATACATTAATATATATAACAAATAAAGACATTGAAACTGCAATAGAGCTGTTAAATATTGATATGAAAAACGTAATAAATTGGTTAAATGTAAATAAACTTAAACTAAACACAAACAAAACAAAATATATGCTAATAGGAAAATCCTTAGATCAAAATACGATAAATCTTACAATTATTCATGAAAAAATTGTGTCAATCAAATCATTTAAATATTTGGGCATATACATAGACAGTAAATTAAAATTTGAAGGGCACTATGAATATATTATTTCAAAAATTTCCAAGAAAATAAATTACTTTTATAGAATTTCGCATAGCCTAAGCATTTATTCTAAAAAAATTGTGTACAACACTATCATTCTTCCTCATTTGTTATATTGTTCGACTATTTTGTTCACTGCAAATGAAACTGTATTTTCAAAATTACAAAATAAAGCTATGAGAATCATCTTAAATAAAAATAAACATACTAGAATAAATTTTATGCTGAAAGAACTACAATGGTTAAATATCAAAAATTTCATAGCCTACTTGGTTTTCATTTTCATATTCAAGTTGAAAAATCATCTTCTACCAAATCACTTAGAAAATTTTATTTTATTGAACAATGAGTGCCACAATTATTCTACTAGAGGAAGTATAGACTTTCATTTACAAAACTGCAGTAGCAATATAACGAGCAAGTCAGTATTTCAAAAGGGATTGTACGAATTTAATAAACTAAGTAATGATATCAAGATGTGTGTCAGTTTGAGAATGTTCAAAGGGAAAAAATATCTCATGGAAAACCAGAATTCATAGTAGTGAAATTTTGTATAAAAATATGTAGTCTTGAAGACATATTTTGTCATATATTGTGTAAAATGGATATTATGGACATTGTAGCATTAATGCTAAATAAATCTGAAACAAACAAACAAACAAACAAACAAAACATGACAAATCCTCATGAAATTACTCATTAAAATCAAAGTAAAAATCTTACAAGCACAAGTAAACTGGGTGCATTTTTAATATTGTCTGGTACCATATTATATGCTTTTAATACCATTTATATTGGGCTCTTCTAGACGTATGTGTAAGTATGGGGAAGAATGCTTAAACTATCTCTTTCTCTGGTTTCAGTGGTTAAATTATCTATGTAGTGATGATAGTTGCAGTTAAGTTTGAATGTTTCTGCATGAACATGAGAAGTGAGAGATATGTCAATGATGGTGCAGTTAAAAAATTGACAGGGTAGAGTGCAAATTTATCAAAAAACATTGGGCATTTTATAATGAAATGAAAAACATTGACCTGAATACTCTCCTTACCCAACTCTTTTCCAACATAGCCCTTAATGTCATGCTCAGGAGAGGGATTGAAAGTTGCTAATGATACTCTGCCATTTGTTAAACCTATTGCCAGCAGTAGGTCCACTTCACATTTTGGATAAATATCTATACTCCTTGTGTAATTGAAGTTACCATTGGTTGTTTTAAGTTCTGCATAACGGGATTCTGAGATCTTGAAAACTAACAAAAATTGGAATTATACAGGTGCTATTGTAAATAAAGACAGTGATAGGACACCACATCTAGCAGAGAGGTAAATCTCAGACTAGTGCTATAGTTTGCATGCAAAAAATCTGTCACTGTGGATGAAATAATCAAATTCAAAGGAGCAATAGGTGATGCATTTATTTTGTTCTGATGCATTTTCTTTTAAAATTTAGATTGTAGTATTTCACAGTGACAGATTTATGTACGAGTCCTTGGCACTAGTAAAGCATTTTGGTTTGGCATTTTCTTTTTAAAATTTACATTGTAGTATTTCAGTGACAGATTTATGTACGAGTATATGGTACTAGTAAAGCATTTTGGTGTTGGGTTTGGTTACTGGATGTGGTCTCCTGTAGCTGACTCTGCACGAACAGCTACCTGTAGGGTTAAAATCATTACCCAAAAGTTCTGTTTTTAAGTCGTGATTACCATTGGAACTAGGAACAGATTCTGGTAGAGTAGAATAGACTTCATACAGACAGATTCCAGCACCCCATGTTATAAACTTGTTTTCTATAGGAGACCATTGTATCTCTAGTTTGCCAGTCATATCCAGTTCTGTATCTTGCTAGTGACTGTATTATTATAGTATTGCTTTATTCCATATCCAAATTACCCTGGAAAATCCGAAGTATTTTTTTTATTTTTGATTACTGTAAACTGTAAACAAAATTCTAGGTTAGGCGTAGAATCATTAGTGACAGGACTGGGGAGTGTCAACGGTGTCAACCACAACGCAAGAGACAGGGAAGGCGTATTTTTTTATTCACCGGTTGAGCCACCGGTGCGGCCAATTAGCTAATTTACTATTTACTTCCTTTAATTTCCGTCTGAGCGACCGGTTGTACACCAAACTTGTCTATATAGTTTATAGACAAGTTCAATGACGCCAAAATGTGGGCTTTTTACCGAGTACTACGGCACAACTAGGGATACGATAACAAAACATTGTTTCATTTTTAACAAGCAAGATTGTTTTCCTTCTTTGTCCTTTGATCTTGGTATCACCAACTGTTTGATAACACAGTAGGGCCATTCAAAACACAAAGAATGTGCTTCCAAAAATTCATTGTAAAGCAAAAGATCGACAGAAGATATACAGGGTGATTCACAAGTCGTGACCAAAAATGTAACATTTTTTCCTCGAGGGCTTCATTAAAAGGATACGGGGTGTTTGAAGTTTGAAACCAAAAAACTATTTTTTTAATATCTTCAAAACCGTCAACTGGAATGAACTAAAAGTTGGTATGTGGATTTACATAAATATTGTCCACATTCAAAAGTCTTACTTAAAATTAACGTACGCCAGTGGCGGAGATACAGGGGATGAGTGGCATTATTTTTCCAAATAAAAATAGTACGCCACTGTTGTTTTTTCTAAACGCGCAATTTTTCAAATTTTACCTTCGATTTGCTACAAATAAATAATTACTCTTGTGTTTTTTTCTAAAGTGCATTGTTTTCGTGAAAATAAAAAAAACAAATTGGATAATCAAAGCTTTATTTCAATAAATGTTCAAAAATACTACCATTCTGACGTATACAAGTGCGGCATCTTTTTAATAAAGAAAAACGTATTTCCGCACACTTTGTTGTGGCCTGAATTTGGTGAAACGCATTCTCTAATCTTTGTTGTAACTGATCAAGGGTATTAATTTGTTCAGCATACACTAGTTGTTTGAAAGCGCCCCACAAAAAGAAATCCAGGGGGTTCAAATCAGAAGACCTCGCAGGCCAATGTACGGGTCCGTTTCTGTCAATCCATCGTTGTCTAA
Source organism: Acanthoscelides obtectus (assembly GCA_963669975.1). NCBI lineage: Eukaryota > Metazoa > Arthropoda > Insecta > Coleoptera > Chrysomelidae > Acanthoscelides > Acanthoscelides obtectus. The sequence goes on along the minus strand of CAVLJG010000008.1, from coordinate 59,682,946 downwards.
AATGATTATTTAACCATGTGGTTATGTCACGACGAACATGCGGTGGGGCACCGTCGTGCTAATGCCACATTCGTACTCTCGTTGCTAACGGAACATCATCTAACACATTTTGTATGTGATTCTCTAAAAAACCTAAGAATGAGTTTGCATTTAAACATTGTGGCAATACGTGGATCAACAATTGGCCATTGAAAATGCCTCACCAGACATTTCTAGAAAATCTGTGTTGAAACGGGGATTTTCTAACGATCAAATATGTTTATTATGAGAATTAAAGGTTCCACTCCTCGTAAAAAGCGATTCATCTGACCACAAAGCCAAATCAATAAAATCTGCATTTTGATTTTGCATTTGCAGTAACCACAACAATTTCGCTGTTGCACTTCGTCGCCGGGTTGTATACATTGCACATTTTGCCGATGGTAAGGATGTAAAACTTGCCGATTTAAAATTCTCCACGCAAGACTGGGAACATGGTAACAGAGTTGCAATCCGCCTAGCACTTCATGAATGATCTAATTTGTTTTACGAAAACTGCACTCTAGGAAAAAACAGCAGTGATTATCTGTAGGCAATTAAAGGTAAAATTCGAAAAATTGCGGGTTTGGAAAAAACAGCGTACTATTTTTATTTGGAAAATAATGCCACTAAACGCATGTATCTCCGCCACTGGTGCACGTTAATTTTAAGTAAATGCTTTCGAATGTGGATAATACTTAGGCAAATTCACAAACCAAATGTTAGTTCATTCCAGTTGACGGTTTTTACGATATTAAAACCAATGTTTTTTTATTTTTAAACTTCAACACCCCGTATCTTTTTAATGAAGCCCTCGAGGAAAAAATGTTACATAGAAGACCCCCCTAAAATGCGGTCCTGTGTATGATGTTTCATTTTTGGTCACGACTTGTGAATCACCCTGTATAGTGGAAGTGTCTGAGCCCCAAACACTTTTTGAAGAGCGGGAGGATGCAAATTTTTCCCTGGGCGACCAAAAGCTTAAAAGATTCCACCATAATTTTTGATTTACAAAAAAATAATGTGCTTTCTAAAATTCATGTGTTAGTAACGGAAATTCTACCAAACTCAACGTTCCCAATATTTGACAGGCTTTCGTTTCTGGAGCAATTCCACGCATGACTATCAATCACACATTTTTCGGTGTTTTCTGTCGTACATCCTGAAAATGGCAAGAGATAAAGCAATAACTGTATCTGCGATGAATACAGAATATTTTTCTCATCTAGTTTATTCCTTATTGTAAGATCTTGTGAAAGTAGACGTCATCGACTGACAAAAGTGGAAACTCAATAAGTTGACTGTTGTAATCATCACGGAATCATTCGCATAATTCTCGAAAGAGAGGAATTTTATATAGGGATGATCAAGCTAGAAAACGTACCAATTTTTTTGTGGAAAATATCAAGTTTAAAGTGACACCACTGGTAGCGCAATATAATAACTTTGGTCTAAACTATATATGTCATTTTATATCCTCTCTTACAGGCTAAAAAAATAATATTTAAAAACTACCTTCAAAGATATAAAATAAAAACTTTTTTTAAATTCAACACCCTGTAGCTAAAAATTTCAACTGAAAAAAAGATACATTTAAGAATGCAAACTCAGAATCCAGTAGTACTTGCCACAGTGAAGGTTTTTATTATATAGAATTGTAACTCCGCGATTTTTCCCAAATAATGTAATATATTCTTGTGAATATCTGGCTGTAGCTGATTAGGTGACAAGGTAGCATGCTCCAACTTGGCACAACCCAGGGAGTGGCAGCATTTTTTCAGGTTTTCAAATTGCTATACTGACATATATACACCTACGAGTAAATGGTAATCTGTTGTAACTTCTTTTATGTTTTAGAAATCTGCTACTGTTCAATCTGACACATCTGTGATTCACCTACAACCTACAAAACAGCTCAATTTTGGCCACACATAAGCGAATAACATGTAAATCTGTCAACACCACCTTGTCATGCTGTACTCGTGTTCCTGAATTCTACAACCATTAGCGCATTCTACTTGGAGATTGCTAATCATAAACTGCTACGTATTTCGGTGTCCAAAAAGGGACCTGGAAGATACTATCGCAATCTATGAGACAAGAGCAGAACACACAAATAAAGAAACCTACTTTGCAAATAGTGTTTGGTTCTCCTAGTCTCATATATGACGCTAGGGTATTCAATTCCCTTTTGGTCACCCTAGTGCTTAATTTTAATTAGGTATCTTCAGGCGAATAAAATAAATATTTAAAATTCGAGCGTGATATGGCATTTACTTAATCTCGCGTCTGTACGATTCTTTGTCATGAGATTATCATAATTTTTTTTATACACACCATGAAAAATCAGACAATAAGTAGGTACTCATAACACGTACCCAATCACGACGTTGAAGAAAAGGGATGTGAGACCTTAATCAATGTGTCTACCCAAGTTTCAGCGGAATACGCGTCAAGCCGTTTTTGTAAAGCTACTAGGAATGGTATAGTTGCATTTATGCGTCATCTGTCAAAAATCGTTCAGCATGCACACAATGCTTCGACCCACAATTGTTTGAAATTTGGTTTTTGTTATCTCTCTTCATCGTTCCACAACCAGGTCTTCAATTTACAGAAATATCAATATACTTATTTGAAAATTATATTTTTTACTAATTTCCGATATACAGATTATAGTTTGATTCAGTTTTATAGTCACTGAATATAAGTTTCTTTGGCCACGTATTTCTGTTCTATTCACATATGGGGAAATTGGGTAATTGTATATGTATACAACATAAATATTCGTTTAAAAAATATATTACAGACAAAAAAAAAATATCCTCAGGATAATATTTTACAATTTGTAGGTAAAAAACCACAAATATACTAATAACATTATATTTACAAACTAATGCCCTTCTTTTCCATAGAACTCTGTATTGAATCTCATAGTTAGAATATACACAACAGCTTCATAGGTTGACATCATAATAGCTGTATTTGGAATTTGCCTAACTAACTGTGTCGTCAACCCTCTATAAATACCCTTAATTCCTTCTTCCTTGCAGACCAATCCTAACGTTTGCCAAAACCCCGTATACTTGCTACCTTCTTCGCGTAAACGCGTCCTTGCTACTTCGTGTGGATATGCTATGCACGACGCTATAGTTTTTGAACAAGCTCCTGCTACCATAAACTCTAGGAAGTCCTTTGAACTCTTCTCATCCGTTAATTCAGCTCTATGAGATACTAACTCTGCTTTAATGGCTTCGTATATCACAAAGTGGATTATCGTCTCTGATATTCCCATATAAGAGGCGGTTATTCCCTTGTAGAATCCTAAGATACCCTAGAATCAGAGATCTCAAGATAAAAGACGAAAAACAGAAGCTATCAGACAGGGTTGATTGATTTAAACCATGATTTAAATGAATGATTTACATTATTTTTTTTTATAAAAAATCAGTACTTAAATCAAACTTGATGAAATTTCATGAAAGTTCATTTCATAAAAGAAAAATATTTATTCAAATGCACAGTTTTCATTCATTAATGTAAACTATGTTATTATAGCAAACTATTAATGGATAAGAAAGTCACTCAACAACTATTTATTATATTTAAAAAGGAGCACCAATTCCACCGCCTCCTCATTTCCCCCAGTTCAGATTGGACCAGAGCAAATGTAGAAAAAATCGTTTCAGTAGATGCAGAGGAAGCCACAGCCGTGATGAACTGGTAGAAGATAGACTTTAGTTGACCATGTTCATCTATGCTTAACTGTGATTTCCACCAATGATTTTACATTTTGTATCATATCCTCGGCAAAAATTACTTGTTTGAATGGATCACTCTTGGCTTTAAATTTAATTATTAAAGGTAGTAGGCCTGTGCATAGTACGCCACTGCCGATATCACGGAATGTCCCGCTATAAATTGACCACCCCCTTGACATTTTAGCATAACCTTTTAGTATAAGTATAAGGTTATATAGAGAACATAACTACAGCCCCACTTTGCTGAACAAAAAGCGTCCTAGCGCTCATCCGGTTTCGATGGATGGCTGAGCTCTACCAAACATCCATTCATTTCGGCTAGTCGGAGTTCAGATCACTGAGGACTTGAACTAGCACGCACACATCTCATCAATAGTGGCAGCTGCTGGGAACAAGCTAGGCTATTTATTTGGGGTTAAGAAGTAATTTTCTCCACATGACCTCCTCACTCTATATAAGGCCCAGATAAGAAATAGCCTCGGGCATTGCTCATATTTGGGAAGCTGCAGCCCCGACTACCTTATCCATGCTCGCTGCTGTTCAGAAGACGAATGTCCGACTGATCAATGACTCTTCTTTAACAGACAGTCTCGGGACCCTTTCGCACCGGCTGGCCGTCGGCGATATAGCTCTCTTCTACCGCTACCCCAATGGGTGTTGCTGGTCTTCAGAGCTCTCCTCCAAGATGCCGCAGCCCGATGTGCGTGCCAGGCACACCCGCCTGACTTCGGCCTCCCATCCTGGCCGTGTCGAACTTTATACATCCAGAACTGGTCTCTAGGGTGTCGAAATTGTGGAACAATCTACAAGAGGAGGTTTTTTCCAGTTCAACTAGAAGAAAGTTTTTTTGGGAATCTCAAAGCAGCCGCCGTACCCTGGCATTTAGGCTTCTGCCTGCAAGGCTGCTTCGGTTTAAAAAAGTATTCGTTTTTTCTTTAGTTGGTGGAAATGTAACTATACAACTCACCCAGTGATGGATTTGATGTTAAATCAATCAGAATAAGTTCCATACATATCCTTTTGGTTTGTTTTATCGTCCCTATCCACTATTGTATTAAATTACAATTAAACCGAGCGAAAGAAAGCCGTTGGTGGTCTCCAGTTCATATAAAAGTTGAAAAGCCTAATATAAAGTTTTACAGGCAATGTCTTTTTTATATACAGGATCTCGGAAAAAAGCTACCGAATAAAATTGTATTTTTTAATGGAACACCCTGTTTATTTTTAGTGAAGATGGTTGTTGCTCTTCTTATTATAAATATATACGGCTTTAGCCAAATACTTAAATCTTATGTGTCATTTATGATTTGTACCGGAACTATACTAGACTGCATTTAACTCTGGTACACATAATAATTATGATAAACCATATATACTTATAATCCGGAAAAAAACACTATTTCTATAAAAAGTATACAGGGCGCTCCATATAAAAATGCAGCTTTAGTCGATAGCACTTTTCTACGTAACATTTTTCAAAACGGTCATACAAAAAAGTTGGAGGGAAATTATAGCGAGATGCCCTGTACGTGACACGTGTTCCAAATGGTTTGCGACACCTTCCGTTCTTCGATGTAATGGACGGTACACTATTTATTCAATTCTCATTTATTCGGCGTTAAAACAAACATGAGCACTCAATAGATCATTCTATTTGCTTAGCTGCCTGTCCAGGCATTTTTGGCTCACTGGCCAGTAGAAATACGTAAATTTAATCATCGCGCGCTGGTGTTCCTTTTGACTGGAAATAAATGAGGTTTAAATACACTTCAGGTGTTAGTAGCCATCTCCTCTAGAACTAACATCTTCAATGAAAATTCAACTGATGTAGGCGTGACTGTTCGCAGTATCACTTCGTGTTTTACAATGAATGTGCTCCATGATAATCACTTCTACGAGTGATTTCACGTATTGTGTTATCAAAAATGTCATGAAAAAGCTTTCTGCAGACCACAGTCCTTCCATCTGCCACTATACTGTAACGCCCTCGTATAGCTGGGACCTTGAGCGGCGAGTAGTAGCATGCAAAGTCGACGCTTAGGAACCAGCTAGGGACCGATTGCGACGCTGTCTAAAAAGGGTTAGGCCGAGATTCAAGACTAATCTAGATCCATCTGGAGGCACTACCTCCATGGAATTTCACGACTGTGCCTGGAAAATGCTAAAATTTCTCGACGCGTCGATAGGTGGATAAATACCCGACCACATGACGGAAGCAGTTAGTCGCAGTCGAGCGAGGATTTGAGATCGAATAATAGTCCAGTCGACATAGTTATTAATTAGTTGCAAGTGATAAATTAGTGTAGCAGTAATAAATTAGACATTGAACAGTAAAACGGTGTTACGTTTCAATATAAACATAAACTCACCTTTTCTACGTATATCCTTCTAACGACTTGCATTGCCGTCACACCGCTATCCTTGTTCATGTCCAGCTGCAACCGCGTCTTGACGAACCAAATGGGGTTGGTGAGAGTGCTTGCGGCAAAACCTGCACAGGTTGCTGAGCACATGTGCACCACGGGTGAGTCTGGAGGCAGCAAGCCGTTCCAGAACTGCTTCGCTTGCGAATAGGTGCAGAAGTATATGGCGCGCGACGGAGCCACGCCCACCAGGTTCGGACCCAAACCTATAAAAGTGCCCGACAGGTGGCGGACAGGACAGAACACCATGTGGCATTAGTTGCAAACATCTATTGAATCATTTCTACCGCTATGGGGCATATTTGCGTTGCCGAAAGCGTATTATTACTTCCAGAGTAATATGTCTTGTGTGGTACCAAGATGAAATTATTGAGTTTAACAGCCAACTTTAGTTTATCTAACTTAAAGGCACTCTGATTAGTGCGTAGGACATTTTGTCTCGTGCTGATCAAACAATTTCTATTCTGGATTTGCTTTTCTGATTAAAATAACCCAAAGTTGTCACATTTTTTTGGTTTCATAGAACTTCGGTGATGTTTTTTCTTAGGTGCAAATCTATTATATCCACAATATAACAAGAATAAATTGCATTTTGACGATTATTATTAGGCAGCTTATTTAGAAATTTCAATTCTCTTAACACCAATATAAAAGTTATGTTTATCAACATTTTAAAAATGTTATTGGTATATATTTTTAAGGTATCTCATATGACTTGCCCTAAACTACACTTTTGAGTGTCTAGCCTAAAAATCAAATAGATATACAAGTGTACCTATTACGCAAATCTTAGGAATTCATTATCAAAGAGTTTACACAGCAGAGTTGGTGGATATGACCAATAATGATGCCACCACTCATTCAATTTTACTTACCCACTAGGAGGATTAACTATTATACAGGGTGTTTCAGAACTAAGTGATCATACTTCTAGGGGTTATTCAGTGTAACAGTAGAATACATTGGAGTATAGGGACCCATATCCGGAAAAGTGTCACTACGGCCCTAAGACGGGTTAAAATTTAGAAAGACGATGAATTGCCTAAATAGGATTTAATGCATTTCATTTTTGATATCATCACAACAATTGTTCAAAATGTATTCCTCCAACCTGAATACACCGTTCCTGTGGGGACATGTAAAGTCTTTGGTTTACGAAACTCCAGTAGAAAAAGAGCAAGACTTAATTGGACGAATTACAGCAGCATTTGAAATCATTCAAAACGAGTATCAAATTTTTACTTGCCGAAATCATATGCAACGTTTAAATCGGTGTTGAAGGAAGACATTTTGAACAAATGTTGTGATGATATCATGTACAAAAGGCAAAAATTAAATGCATTAAATCCTATTTAGGCAATTCATCGTCTTTCTAAATTTTAACGCGTCTTAGGGCCGTAGTGCCATAGTGACACTTTTCCGGATATGGGTCCCTATACTCAAATGTTTTCTACTGTTACACTGAATAGCCTCTACAAGTTTGATCCCATAGTTCTGAAACACCGTGTATAGTGCTTCACAAGCACACTGTGCTTATAGTACAGATGTATACAAAAATGTAGACAAAATAACTATATAAGTGAGGACAATACTATCAGAATGACAGCACTCTCAATCTATGCACATGTTGTTCAAGTTGAACAATGATGATCAATCTACACGGGTTCCACTTAAGATACTATTTCATAAAACTTGATGCGGGAACCGATGGACTTTATAAAATTCAAGCACTGCCTCAAAAGATAAGATATCTTTTTGAAAAATCGTACATAAGAGAAATAGATATTATTATAATAAACCAGAAACAATATTTCAGTAATATTTATCATGTATAGATAAATCACAGTGATTTCATGAAATTAGCCAAATATAAGTCATAAGCCATGAGTTAGAATAAATAATCAATCATATCAACAACTCAGCATATGGTTTTACCTATAATTAGTAATAATAAAATAGGAACAAACATGCTTTAATGGATTATAACCAGATTAAGTGGAAATACAGAAATTATAACTATTCTTCTGGAAAATAAATAATAAGTTAAAAACTATTCATTATTTGTTTCAGCCAAAGTAAAATAATTTTAATTTCATTTAAAATTTGAAAAAGACTACTAGTTATTTTATATCACTACAAAGATAAAACATTAAACATTATGAAGCTATGTTTTCTTGTTGAATACATCAGAATTTAACAAAGGACTAAGTAATGTTTCAGTTATTGTATATTTTATTTACTGAGATACCTACAATATCTGTAAGTTCATTCTGAATCACTCAGAATAGAAAACATGGATTACAAACCTGAATAATCCTTTTAAGGTAGTTTGATGTATTTTGTGCAATTTGCATTTAGACAAAATTTATTGGAACAACAATAACTAGTTTTTTGTTGTCATTTATGAGATTTGCTTAATCACCAAGAATAAGTTAAAGAAGTATAGACTAGATAGTGAATATAATGGAAAAGTAACCAATCTATACATATTTATTGAACAATACGTATTTTAAAGCAGAAAGTATCTATATACATATATAAAAATATATAGTCCAGTAAATTTATGAACACTTTTGACCTAATAAAAATTCCTATATGGATCAACATTATTTTTTGAGGTTAGGTGCTATTTTAGGACATACAGTAATGGACAAAAGTATATAGACAAATATACTAAGTGACATATAAATCCGAACACCCAGTTTAAATGGTTTTATTTTAATAAATTTTTGTATAAGTACTTAATGAAGCATAATAACTAAATGATAAAAATTTCGAAATGGTTGCACTGCTTTAAAGCCCTTTGACCTTTAATAATGTGTGGATGCACCCTGATGTGCTACGCATTCTCCAACGCGCCTAGGCATGCTTCTGATCAGGTGGTCAATGTCCTCCTGTGATATCTCATTCCAGGCAACCACCAACTCCTCTCGAAGTGCTTCTAGAGTCTGAGGAGGACGCTGCAAATTGAGCAATCTCCTACCCATCATATCCCACACGTGTTCAATTGGGGATAAGTCGGGAGATCTTGGTGGCCATGGTAACAATGTGACATCATTATATTGAAAGAAGTCTATTGTGACTCTTGCAACATGTGGTCGGGCATTATCTTGTTGGAAAGTTGGATCTGCCAGGGTGTCAAGATAGGGTAAAAGATGGGGTTCTAGAACTTCGTGGATATAACGCTGCGCGTTCATGTTACCTCTGATGACGATTAAAGGTGACCTGGAACCATAAGCTATAGCACCCCAAACCATAACTCCAACAGTGTGATGAACACGTCTTTCAACAAAAAACTGTGGATTCCTCCTTTCACCACGTCGCCTTCTAACCCTGGCCCGACCATCGTGCATGCCTAAACAAAATCGAGACTCGTCACTAAAGACAATACTGTTCCATTCCTGATCCCAGAGTGACCGTTGTCTGCACCACTCAAGGCGATTACGTCGGTGTTCTCGAGTTAAAGGGAGGACCCAGTGTGGCCGGTATGAAAACAAGCCAAAACTTCTCATTCGTCGGTAAACACTTCGCATGCCAATAGGTCTTCCTTGTTCTGCAAACCATTCATTTGCAATGGACCTGGTAGTGGAGAAACGGTCCCTTAAGGCCAATAATCTTAGGCAGCGATCTTCACGGTCTGTTGTTATACGGCGGCGTCCAGTGCCCCTTCTCGAAGCCATGCCTGACAACACCTAACCACAGTGTCTACACTTCTTTGCACTCTAACTGCAATTGCCCGAAAAGAAAGTCCAGCTTCCCGAAGTCCTACTATACGGCCCCTATCAAACTCACTAAGTTGACGAAATCGTACAGGTCTCCGTACTCTAGGCATCGTAACCGATCGTAAAGGATGTCAAGAACCAAAATCCGCCAACGTTGATTCTTTACTGCGGCTGAAATATTCATTTTTAGAGCGTTAGTGAATTAAAAAAAGCAGTATAAAAACCGGAATGTCCAACTGATAAGGCTGAAAATTTGTTCACTTGTTATTTCCAGTAAGATAAATACATTCACCAACTTTTATTAAAATAAAACCATTTAAACTGGGTGTTCGGATTTATATGTCACTTAGTATATGAATATTTACCTAAATACCTTTAGAAAACGAATTCATACTTCATTCCTCCATAAGCAAATGCGTTATTAATAGAAAAACTAAATTCCTTGTTTTTACATTATCTGCAATGAACACAATACAAGTCTGAATATAAGCACTTTTTTATGAGGGACAAAAATATGTATACAAATTCTTTTCAACATTAGCTTAGTACAGTTTCGTGTCAGAAGAGGATTAGTTTGTGTTCATCAAGTATTGTGGAATAAGTTGATTGACTTTAAGAACATGCCGCGTGGTCCAGAAATTTCTTTCGATGTGAAAACTAAGATCATTGAGTTATACAAAGATGGTCAACGTCAAGTCGGCATTGCCAACAATTTGAAGCTGAAGCGTAAGGCACATTGGGCAATATTGAACAAATATAAACAGAAAGGTATCTTGGAAGCCTCTAAGAGAAGCCTAGAAAACTAAATGCTAGATCAGTTAGATTAATAAAAGTAATTTCGTCCAAACATCCGTTTAAAACCCCAAGACAAATAAAAGCCGAAATCTAGACAAAATGAATTGCCAGTGTTTCTACGAAAACTATAAGTAGAAGATTAAATGATTTGAAGTTATTTGCACGTCGCCCTAGTAAGAAGCCGCTAATCTCGAGGAAAAACCGATTACAATTTGCACGGTTGCATCAGCAAAAGTGGAGACAGATTGATGAATCTTATATCAAGAAACTTCTACAATCTATGCGGAAACGATGCCAGGCGGTGATTGATAATAGTGGTTATACTACAAAATATTAGCACAAACATGGTTGGTTTTCTATACTTCAATGAACTTTGCTTCTTTTTTCTATAATTGTTTTGCTTTGTCTATATATTTTTGTCCTTCATAGTTCCAGTTTTTATCAATTAATTCTTTATTGAAGGGAGTCTAATAAATTTATTTATGTATAAGTGAGTATTATGCTATAACGAATTATCTATACAGGTTGGTGTATCAATAAAACAAGTTAAAAAAGAAATATAGCACAATATTAATTTGTCTATATGTATACTTTTGTCCATTACTGTACATCTTTTCAAAATCATCATAGCGAAAAACTCTTGATTATTTTAATTGTCCATTTGTTGTAGAATAATTATACTGGCGAGCAAAAGTATATAATTTGTAGAAAAAATGCCACAACAAAGTTAGACTTTTTTTAAGTAATTATTTTCAAGCAATTTTTTAAATTTTCCTTAATAATATCTTGAAAGGAAGTAAATATTAAGCATCAATAATAAGAAAATGAGGAGCTGAAATATAGTTCCTTGAAGGTATGATACAGTTTTTCTGTACATGCTTTATTATTTATATTTTATAGACAAGTACAAAAAATGACAATATTTTGATAAAAACCGTAAAACTTTTTAAACGTATAATTTTTGGTGATGAATTGATAATATGCTTAATAATAGTCCTTAAACAGATTGCGCCTAATCAGACTGTATGTGTGGAGAAAGTAAAAATAAAAAGACTCCGCAAAAGGCACGGAAAAAACATCCTGGCTGTAGTCAAAAACGATGCACTCGCTAATGCATCCCGAACTATAATTACCGTTTTTGAAGAAAAAAGCGTCGGTTGAGATTGCTCAGTGCTAGACCCAGGCTTGCACCCTAAAGGCCCTAGGTTCAATCTCTACTTGTGATTAAATACTACTAAATACTAAACATTTAAATTGCTTTTGATTTGACAATACATTTCCCTGACTAAAAATAATGTGATTCTGAGTCCCACACCACCTAACTTGACGCTTAAGGAGTGAAAGCATTGTAATATTACAGAGAACCCTCTTGTAGCTTATTTATCAAGCTCTAAAATTGTCTTGATGATGAATATACTATTTAAATGACTGTAACACAAGATTATCTTTCAGTCCCTGACTACCGAAATTTTTCGTTATGCTAAAACCATCTGTTTCCTCAGGTTACACGCGTATCCGGATGTATGGGCATGTGTATCTACTTTTGTGGTTTCATATGTGCATTCATTTCGAGCCTGATGAAGCCAACAAGCAGAAATACGTATCGCTGGGGTTACCTATCCTATTTTCTGCTCGAATCCACTTTCCTTCTTTTTGCGGATTTTGCCCATTACTTTTCTATTTGTTATATACCTTTTTCTGCATGATGCTTTTCTCTTTGTAGATCGTTTGGGCTTGAAGTACCACAGCAAGTGTTTATAACCGGCTGCGTGGTTGTGGTTAATGGTCGCCTTGAAAATTCGAGGTCTTTTAGGGATTTTATACTACCATGTGTAGGTTGGCTCTTGTTGGGCACTTCGTGTGACGAAAGCATATTCATGGAAAATCTTATAAAAATGAGACTGGCGGTCCGGTAAGAGCTTTCCGAAGAAAGACACGTGACAGTACTCCAGAAATACCTATTCTTTTTTATCGTCTAATCATTGTATATGTTAATTTTGAAGGACATGCTCTGACGATTTTCTTGAGAGGGGACCTATCGAGATATCAATATCCTCCATAAAAAATGCTTATATGGTTCAAATAATGTAGGAACAAGGTTCATTCAAAAATGGAACGATTCAATAGAATAATTTTTTTTTAAAAAGTTTGCAACCAGAACATCTCAAGTTTCGATATCTGGCAGGAATTGAATATTATAAATAAATCAACTGTATTTTAATAAAACATTAGTACAAAAAGTTGACAGTCTACAAATCTGATTTGCCCTTTACACCTGTTTGTACTTACTATTACTTGAATTTTTTCTGTACGCAATAGTATCAAACAACTATTGCTACTTTTTTCTACCTATCAAGAACCACTCATAAAAAGTGTATTTGATATAACAAGATAAATATTACCACTTGGCTTCTTATGGAAAGTAAATATCTGACTTGTTAATAAAGTGTTTCAACTGGAGACTGTGTTGAGCATGCAATACCATTGGAGGGACCTTCAGATGGCTGTCTTTATTCCCCTCCAAATAAGAAACCTTTAGGTAACTGATATACCCTTATAATATATCACAGTGATTCCACGCATATCCTCGTTTTGAAAAGATATTGGGGACTGAAGCTTTGCATGGCCACCTTAACATCATATCGGATTTTTCAATTTTTGGTTGCACATAAGCATTCAAAATTCTTTTGCAAATCAGTATCTCTTGAATGTTAGAAGGAAATCACCCTCATATCAAAGGTCGACAAAAGTAGTCCCTATCTATCATGCACAAGTTTCAAAATATTCTCGCTAGATCATATATCTTAAATTTCTCATACGAAACTACCTCAAGGCAAAGAAAAAAGTTTATAGCTAACAGTGGAAACATTGTAAACCATAATTTCTAGATTTTTTATAGGATAATAACCCAATCGTACAGCCGCCTCTTGGCAACAGTATACATATTTCAGAAATCGTGCATTAACGCTCGTGCGAAGAGGAAAAAGAGATTATTTACAAGCTGTTCAAAATCAGGATATAAAAAAGTTTTATAAGTCCCCTAAAGACTTTCAAAGTACAATCTCATAAAGATTCTATAATTCCCGTGAGCTTGTCAGATCCTTATAAAATAAATGAGGCATTTATTTCAATTTTCGAGAATAGTGATTTGGCTTGTGCTGATAAAATTGCATATTACCGAGCTAATAAAAATAACTCAAAATTCAAATTTCAATTTAATAAAGTGACTATTGACACCGTTGTTAAAATTATACATAAAATAAAATCAAACTCTAGTAGTACAGATGGAATAACTTTGAATATGATACTACTATGTATACCTGAAATTGATGTGTACGCATATTATAAACTGCTGTTTAGAGAGGGGATATTTCCCCAATCAGTGGAAACGCGCTATATTTATTCCGCTACCTAAGTGTTCTGATCCTACTAACTATGGTCAACTGAGACCGATCAGTCTACTGCCAATTTTTTCTAAAGTATTGGAACGCGTTGTTTACGAGCAGCTCTGCGCCTACTTATATTCTAACAAAATTATTCCATCTAAACAATCTGGATTTCGACAACCTACCTTGAAAATCGGTATCAAAAAGTTCGTCTAAATCAACAGTACTCCACGGAACAAAAAATTTGTTCTGGTGTACCACAGGGATCAGTCTTAGGACCGCTATTATTTTCATTATATATCTCAGATTTAGAAACAGAGGTAAAATCATGCAGCATACAATTTTTTTGCAGATGATACTCAAATTTTCTATTCATTTAGGAGTAATGACTTCGAAACGGCAAATAATAAAATTAATCAAGATCTTGCCCAAATTGAAAAGTTCAGTAGTAGTCATAATCTTCGTTTGAACCCTTTGAAGACAAATATGTTGGTATACGCAAATAGAACAAAAAAGAATACCTTAAAAAAGGACATAGACATACATTTAAAAGGTAATAAATTAATTCCTGTGGATCATTAAAAAAGCCTAGGTATTATAATGGATGATGACTTAAAATTTGTTGCACACGTGAACTATGTTATTACTCAGTGCTACGCTATTCTCAGAGTTATATATGCAAATAAGGGTATATTACATAAATCTGCGAGAATGCAATTGTGTGAATATTTCGTGTTTTCAAAGATGTCGTATTGCTTAGTGGTTTACTATCCCTATTTAGATATTATAACAAGAAATCATATTCAAAGTATTATGAATACATGTTGCAGGCTTGTAAATGATCTCAGAAAATATGATCATATATTGAATGCCATTAATGAACTCAAATGGATGAAAATTGATAAAATGTATAAGTACCAGCTCCTAAATCTGACTCATAAGATTCTTTATTCAAAAACACCGTTATATTTAGTAAACCAATTCATATGTAGAGGGAATATGCATCGTATTAATATTAGATATAGAAACTTTTTCAATTCCACGCCACAACACGTCTCTATTTCAGAATACATACATTTACAATGCGATCAAATCATATAATTCTTTAGACCGCAGTTTAAAAGAAACCAATCCATTATCCAAATTCAAGAAAAAAGTGAAAGAAGTTCTTCTTGATCAGCAGCGAAATCGGTTGTAACCCATAAGTGTCCTCATATTTTCCTTAACGAGTCAATTTACTTGACGTCATTTATTGTTGCATGTTGAAGTGTTTCACTCTCCCATAGACCGCATTTTGCAGACAATCGCGAAATGTGTTCTAATCCGCCAAAAATCGTTATTCTCTGAATGAGTCAACATTTTGCTGTTGACGAAATATATACCCAAACCTTAGGAGGTTAAGTTATTCCTTGAATGAGCCAACCCTACTTGACATCATTTTCATTTTAATGCTGCATGGTGGGGTGTTTCACACTCCTGCATGAACCACATTTCACAAATGCTCACGAAATGTAACCTAATCCGCCTATTTACGTTATTCCTTGAATGAGTCAGTGAAGAGCCCATTATTTTTCTATTTGTTATATACCTTTTTCTGCATGATGCTTTTCTCTTTGTAGATCGTTTGGGCTTGAAGTACCACAGCAAGTGGCTATAACCGGCTGTGTGGTTGTGGTTAGATGTCGCCTTGAAAATTCGAGGTCTTCTAGCCATTTTATACTACAATGTGTAAGATGGCTCTTGTTAGTGACTTCATGTATTATTTTTGTTCCCTCTCCATCTTCATTTCCTTAGGTTACACCCGTATCTGGATGTATAGGTATGTGTACCTACTTTTGTAGTTGCATATATGCATTCATTTGTGGCGTGATGAAGCCAACAAGCAGAAATATGTATCACTCAGGTTACCTATCCTTTTTTCTGCTTGAATTCACTTTCCTTCTTTTAGTGGAATTTGCGCATTATTTTTCTATTTGTTATATACGTTTTTCCACAAGATCATTTTCTCTATGTAGATCCTTTGGGTTTGAAATACCATAGCAAGTGGCTATAACCGGCCGTGTGGTTGCGGTTACATGTCGCCTTAAAAATTTGAGCAAGAAGCTTTTTAGTAATACTACTAATTATACTCCAAAAGATGCTCTAACTGTGTAATACTTCTCAAACACATTTGAAATGTGAAAATTATTTATTAAAAAAAACCATTCTGACTTGCAGTTAGTGTTAAAATGACTGCACATAAAAAAAAGGAGTTCAAATCGAATTTGAGATGACATAATTATAGAAATTTGTATTTTCCATCATGTTAAAAATTGAAATTAACTGAAACATAATTATACAAACCTTTGAATAAAGCCATGGGACCCTCATGTTGCACAATATGCTTCAAACACTGGACAATGGACATCGAGTGTTGAGGAACAGATGAGAAACCTGAAAGAGCCACAACTTGAGGCCGGTTGTACGAGGTAGTGGTCCATAACCTACGCCTCTGATCAGGTACTGTACGACATGTTGTTTTAGGATGAGGGCTCTCACCAGGTATATTGGATATATCTCGCACAATAACAAAAGTATTCTTAGAAGACTGCAAACGTGTCTTTACTACTTCTAATGGACATGTGATAATAGCTCCAGTTGTACCAGCCACACTAAAAAAAAGATAATTACAAGTCAATTTATTTTTGAATCATTTTTTTTTTCATATGATATTGAGGTTTATCTAGATATTCATCTTGCTGATAAACATGGGCGATAACTTAATCAGTGTAAATACTTTTTGTCTAGCATAATGCTTGTTTACATTAAAATATATAAGGTACTATATTATCACATGCAATTTTCTAAAAATAGGATGCAAATTGCAGTAAATCTGGTGTCCTTGAAAATGTAGGTAAACAAAGATTGTATGAAACATTGATGTTGATTGCAATATGAGGCAAAACTAATTACACCAGCATTTAACAAATATTTTTTAAAGCATGATTGTTAGGTTATAGCTGTGAGATCTAGAAAGTCATCTGATAGTTGATTTTATTACTACTGGAGAGGAAAAATGTCTGCTACTGCTATGTATAGCTATGTTAGTTAATAGATATTGATCAAAATAAAACTTCTGGGCGGTTCAAAACTGGAGTTCGGACTTTTTTTGTTAGATATTACATAATTTTCTTGACAAAGAAATATGTAAATAGATACATACCCTCCAGCAATCAAATGTATGATTGTATCCCTTTGACTTTGAGTCATATCACACGTATTCACAGTAAATTTCACAAAAATAGAGATTATATTTTTCCTACACTGCAATTCTACGCATCTGTTTACACTTTCATGTTTATTCAAATGCCGAAATACAGAGTGGCCATAAAAAAGCTAAGTTGCAGATCAGCAGGTCTTTGGGTTGTAAATATAACAACTTATGGAAATGTCCCTTTTCTTGCAATAATTCCGTCTACGAGACTAGATCGTCGCACAAAAATTTGAATAGCCTAAAGAATGCTGCAACTGGCTACATTTCAACTCTTCGTTATATTTTACATTGACACAAAGACGAAATTCGAATGTCGCATTCTTCTTACTGCAATGTCCCCCACTTTCTACTACCATGCTCCGATCACGTGGTAATGTTTACCCGGTACGTGCCGTGCCCGGTGCTTGCCACTATTATTTGAAAAAAAATGCACGATGTTTAATAATACAGTGATTTTGAGAAGACCACCAAAAAATTCAACAAACTAGGAGATGAACTTAATTATTTGGCAAATATCTTCATTTTCTGAAAGAACAGCCACACCTCAGTAGTAGGTTTGACACTGCGACGTGTTTGTGTTCAAAGGAGGCACTCAAAGTAGTCAGAAATTCAATCAGTGGAATTACAGACTCACTAGATCGGGCAGAATGGGAACGTAACAGCATTTGGGCAACCGACTTGATATTACTGCGACGAATTCGGATAAATGCCGCTATAATCGCACATCTTGTTATCGAACACGTAACTACGTCAGTTGAGAAAACATTTGCTGACCTGCGTGATATGATCAATAAGAACGTATTCAAGATTTTAGATCATGAATGGATCAGAGAACGTACAACGTAGTGGTGCGGTATCAAAAACACAAATACATAAAGTAATTATTGCCAACATTTGGAAAAATAAAAACTCACCCAAAACTTACGAAATAACTGTCACACATGCGCTAAGAACAGAGTCGGACTACCTCAATTACGTCATCTATAGAGTGTCCTAAGACGTTCTGTATTATTTGTTACTATACTGACGGTGGTTTGCACCGGTTCGGGTTAGCGCTAACTTCGAGTTAGTCTTTGCACCGTTATAGTTATCTCGGAGTTAAGACCTAACTCTGGGATAAATTTACCTCTCAGTTGAACTAGGTGTTAAGGCGGATAGCACCATGAAAATGTAGAGTAATACCTGCGCATCGCAATGCGTACTGACAATAAAAAAGGTTAATGTCAAATGACGTTCTTTTAACGCTTACGGAACCAAATTTGTGACTGCTAAAACCTAAAACTCTCTAATATTGGTTCTTGTAACTGTTTGTTGGGCTGTTTAGATTTCATTCCAGAATAATAAGGTCATCCTAGTCGAATTCTTCATTATTTATGGTTACGTCCATAATTACCAGGGTGCTTTGTGGACAATGCTGTCGGCTGCATGATGCGACTTGTCGATCCACAGCGGAAATATATATATTTATATATATATATATTTATATATATTTATATATATATACATTTATATATTTATATATATATTTGTGATTCTGTTTGGAAGTTGGGAATTTGAAAATATTTTATCCAGCCAAATCAAACACAAACGATAATCGAAAAGATAGCAAATAAACACAAACACTAAAATGTCAGAATTTTCGTCAATCTTTCAAATCCCAGCACAAATCAACAAACTTTTAGCACAGAACTAGCCTTTGTGGCAATATTGCCAATAAATGTATTAATTGTAAGAAATATCCCTATATTCTAAGCTTTTCAACATGACCTTTTGGTGGTTTATAAACCCAGAGTTAAGCCTTGACGGTGCAAAGCTACTCGAATTTAAGCTAGGGTTACCGCTAACTCCGAATTAAGTAACCCTTACCTTTAACCCAAAGCGGTGCAAACCACCGTGAGTGATAAAAAAAGTAAACACCTACGTATGTTTATTAAAATTCAAGAATTTTTTACATATCGATTTATCTTGCCATGAACAACAAATGATAAAATTATCAGGTTTTCTGTTGAGTTTTTGTGGTGGCTGCGTGTATTGTTTGGTGATAATCAAGCATTCAGTTTTCGTACATTTACGGTGTCATTTGAATGTTAAATTTCGTGTAGCTTATTGAGAAGCCTTTTTGTGATTGCTCAAAATGCCTAGATTGCGTAGAATTCGCCGGGTGTCCCAGCTAAGTGACTTTGCGAGGGGTCGAATTGTCGGGTTGCGTAAAGGACCAACAGATCCTTATGCAGTATACTGCAGTGTGAACGAGCATGGACTCAAAAAGACCGAGGACAACGAGCGAGGGGTTCTGGACATCCCAGAGTGACAACAGAGCGACAAGACCGCCGGTTAAGACTTCTGGCTCTGAGAGATATATTTAGTAGTACTCGAGCCATCGCTAATCAGTGGTTTGAAGAGCATGGAAGGATGGTTGTGTTACCTCTCACAGCTGAACATCGGCGTAATCTTTTGCTCTGGTGTAGAGAGGGAATTCTATGGGACCGGGAATGGAATCAGGTGGTCTTAAGTGACGAATCCCGCTTCTGTCTGGGGATGCACGATGGTCGGGCAAGAGTGAGAAGGCGACGTGGTGAAAGACGTGACCCACAATTTGACAGAGGGCGTCAAGTTCACCACACCATGGGAGTTATGGTATGGGGTGCTATCGCTTAAGGTAGCAGATCGCCACTAATTAACATCAGAGACAATATGACAGCCCGACGCTATACTCAGGAAGTAGTGGGGCCTCATGTTATTCCATACCTAAACACCATCCAAAACCAGATTTTTCAGCAAGACAATGCCAGACCGCATCTTGCCAAAGCATCGCCGGAATTCATGGGTCAACATCGCATAAACCGTTTACCTTGGCCATCACGACCGCGTGACCTATCTCTAATTGAACATGTCTGGGACATGATAGGTCGAGGGTCTTGAATTTGCAACACCCTCCACAGACTTCAGCAGCTCTTACTCACGAAGTTGCAGTAGCCTGGAATGAGATACCCCAACAGGATATCGACCACCTTATCAGCACGATGCGTGTCAATGAGTATGTAAAAAATCGTGGACCCTCAACACATTATTGAACCAGCTTCTGCAGTCGGTTTACGAATCAAGTTGAAAATTTAATTATTTTACTAGTAAGGGACACAACATACAATGCCAAAAATTATTAAAATCGGATAAACATACCTAGGTGTTTACCGTTTTTTGTCACTCAGTATATGTTTGTACGAATCCGTCAACCTAGAACGGTTATAAAACGGTTCTAGCAATATTCTGGAAGTACGCCGAACTGTTTCTTTTGTAGAATATTCCGGGAACGATCTACGTCGCTTTAGAGATGAAACAAAAACGCAGTGGTAGTTACCTATCAGAACTGTCAAACTATAATAGTTTCCACGAATATCCATTACGTGTTGAAGCCTACTGAGGTAAGGTGATCAGCAAGTGACATAATTTCTATTAAAGTCTATAGTATTGGTAATAATGAAGATTTTGTTCATATTAGAAAAGGTAAAATTTATCCGACTGAACGCCAGTCAGAGAAGCAGGTTTTCACGGTTAACGGTAATGTCAAACATCAACAAAAGCTAAAGTTTTTGTTAATAACACAAATGGAGTGGAACATAATTTGCAACATGTGATTTTTATCCAATATTCATTACTCCCCTCGAAGTCAAAGTGACGATGATATATCGTATCTACAAATGTTCTTCATTTCAACAAGTTAGATACACTTCCCAAGTCATAATTTGAAAGTACCCAATACAGGGGATCAAACCTCTATCAATAATTCTGTCATATACTGCCACACATTTGACCTAATAATATGTATGGCTGTTTCATTCCCCATACAGAATCATCTCATATTTCAAGCTTCAAGCTCTAGAAAGTAAAGATGATTAACTTAGTAAAAAACTGTTTATCTTGTTTTATTCCAACTGACTTGAAATGTAGTTATAATCATTAGCAGCTCTTTTGCTCGTGGCGTTTTTGTTGTGAGCGAAGGAACTTTTCCAAATAAAAGCTTTGTTAAAAAGTACAAAATTAATACGCAGCATGCAAAAACCACACCCAAATACGACTGTCTACCTGGCGTTGCCAATCCATCAGAACTGTGTTTCTGTCATGGTCGACGCAATGGATACTCGTGAAAAATAGTATACAAATTATTAGTACACTATAGTAATGGTCCAACATCACATTATTTCCAATGGTTTGACACCCGATTGTGAACCCCTTCAACGCGCATGCGTTATCAAAAGACTAGTATCAGACGGTTTAAAATTTGATTCTGCTAGAACAAATTTTTCTTCAGTCACTTTGCGAGTCACTCTAAAACGATCCATGAATTCACTTCCGTTGTAAAGAGGTACCGTTGAATTGTTTTTTCGAACATGAAGCAGTATGTACAAAATGTTTTCATCATCACTCGAATCGATATCTAAGTTCCAATCGTATTCTGAACTTGAACTATGAGAATCTGGCATTTCTGTGAGCAATACAAACAGGCATACTCAATAAAAAACTGGTAGGTACACAGCAAATTTTATAAAGGTGCAACAACACTGAGAAGGTTACAAACTCTCAAACATAATCCAGAAATCATAACCCCAAATCCTAAGGCACCCATAACCAAACAAGATCTTGTGCAATATGTGCATGACAGAAACTCCCGAGTCACGCCAAAATCCTGTGCCGACCGTCCGAAACCAGTTTTCAAACAAAACATTAGTTTGCAGAAACAGCGCACCAATAATCCCCAACTAGATTTTACCTTTGTTTGAAAATGTTTTCTCCACTCCAACATTACTTATGTCAGACTGACTGACGCTTACTTGGAAAGTATTTCTATAATAAATCATGGTTCGCTTACACCCGTTATTTCCTTAGCCATACCCAGAAATGATAATATGAGAACCAAGATGAATATAGGTCAGGCCCTGGCTTTCATCGGGGATCCTGGAATTTTCAGACGGTTCGTTAGAAAGACGAAAACCCCTTGTTAGGAACGTGTTTTACGGGTGATATGGTTCATATTTAATATTGATTTACATTTTTAGTGGAAGAGGGTAACATAACTTATCCTACGCCACTGCTAATGCGCTGCGAATTTATGTACGTGTCCTCAGAGCACAGACATCACTCTACTCAAAGACACGTGATGACGTTAATAGTGTCGTACATGATACATTACACTACATTTTTTTATCTTGGTATTTATATAATATTACACAACTGGGAGTTATGGACGGCTGTGGAGCTGGGAATTTTCTGTTTAGAGCTAGGAAGTACCCTGCAAGAGGAAGCTTTTTGTATAATGTGATTACTGTTTAAAAATGTGTGGTGCGTAGTAAATTTTCTCAAAGGGATGCAGTCTTGAATATGTTAGCCAAAACTATGCTAAATACGCAAAATTTAGGAGACAGCCAGAATCTCAGGGGGCCGTGCTTCATCTCGTCTCCCTCTGCGATCGCTCATGTTGATAGGTGGACAGTTTGTCGGCTTCTTTCTAATCTGGCGATATGTCAATGTACTTTGCTCCTTTGAACTCTACATGATAGGTCTGCCAGTTTATGTTTTTCATAATTCGATCGAGCTATATACTTTGAAAACTGACTATAGTAACATCAATACTTTGCTCCTATACGGGGCTGATAATGTTGAACAGTATGTTAAAAGATACTTTTTTAGTTCTATACCTATCTCTGGCAGCTCAAAGGTCAGAATAATAATATATCAACTTCTTTTCGAACAATCGCGATGCCTTCGTATTTATCCTGTGTCAAGCTTTTCGCTTCTTTTTAACTCCCGGTTATAAAAATAGGGAGTTATAGCTTTAACGTGCCTATCTGCCCTATAGCTTTCAAACGGAGGAATAAATTTTTTTTTTCTTATTGATATGTAACTTGTCGAGAGTGTTATTGACTCTCGAAGCAAGACAGCATATCCAAGCTTTAAAGTCGGTTCTATTTTTATTTACATTTGTAATTAGGCACAATTTAAACTCAGTTGTAACTTTGATTTTCTTTTTTTCTAAAGTTCTATACTGCGGGCCTGGATCCACCACTGTGCTTTGTTGCTGTCAAATGAAGTAGCTGTCTGTCATTCTATTGTCAAAGTCAAGTGATTGTCAAATGTGATCTAACAATCTAACAACAAAACTAAATGGAATTGTAAACAATTTTTCAATTTTTGCAAATTTGCAGACGAGAATCATTTCAGGAATGTCCGCTTTGAATATGCATAATAAATGGCACTGCGCAGCTAATCCAATTGCTAAGACTCTATGAATTTTATACCATTTATATAATAAAAATGTGAAACTTTAGAATGAGGCTGCCTGATGGAAAATAAAGGCTTTTAGCAGTTACAAAAAAATACCGCAAATGGTACTCAAAGCCATACGGATGCCTCAAAGCAAGGCTATTCATTGTTATCTTCTCATGACTATATGGATCTTATTGATCATTATTGGTGTATACAAGTTCATTGAACCTAAAGAGAAGTTGGTAGAGCCCATTTTAGAGACAGCAGATACATGGAATCGACTAAGTGTTGATGTCAAAACCAAAAGAATATTTAAGATATGCAATTTTCCTGAGGAGATTACACCTGGTAGTGAAGGTACTTGTATAAAAAATAAAATAAATGAGAAAAATGGAATATTTGTTCAATACATTATATTTCCAGGAATTTTGCCAAGCCAGAAATGGATGCTTAAGGGCTTATTAATTTTGATAAGGCATGGCGACAGAGGGCCTCTGCAGCATGTCAAGAAAATATCATCTATCAGTTGTAACTCTAAAAATACTGATTTGTTAACTATGTACATGGTAAGCCAATTTTAATTTTATAGAGGCAAAATCATGATCTGGTAAATTAAACTTAATACCTTTTAGGCAGTTAGCTATAAAACACAAAAGTTTCTCCTCAAAGCCTCCACATCATCAATCTTCCAGATCATAATGCATAATGAGGAAGAATGACATTTTTTTGTTCAATTCGCATAAATATGCTCATTAAATAGAATCATGAGTAATTTATTATTTTTAATATGTTCTCTTAAATACCACCTAAAGAAAGACTTTGGAACTAATCAAATTTTTCTTGAAGGCTGCATGTTTCAGTCAGATATTCTATTATAATATTCAGAACATTTCAATGGGTTCAATTTATTTATATGGATTTCCCCTCAAATATTCAAACCATTTTTTGCCCAAAAAGAATGGTCTGACAAACAGTTATCAAGAGAGACAATTTATGTAAAATAAAGTACTTTATGTAAAGGCAGATTAAAAATCGGATTAACAAAGTTTCTTCATGCCCCTCATAGCAGCTGCTGTGCCTTGATATTTAGACTTCTGCCTATGTGGCCGCTTTGGTATAAAAAAAAAGTCCACTGAATGGATGAAGCACTTTATTTTAATTCATATAATCAAAATATTGTTGATACTCTGCTGATGCATACAAAATAAACCTACCACTATATCATATTTTTCTGGCAACATTACAGATGTTGGATGTATATTTATAGAGTATATACATTTAAATTTTAAAAGGTCAATATTCCTATGTGCTTGGCAAACCTTTGGATGCATTGTTGTATTATACTACATCCAATCTTGATTGACACAAAAATAACAAAATACTTCTATAAAGTGCTATGTTTTATCAGTCAAGTCATAAAGCTGTAATCTGCTTTTTGTTTCCTTGAGATGTAGAATATTACTCAGAAACTAAATAATCCCTTCAAGGGCATATTTGGAGGGCTTCAAGGTTTCAGCCACCATGTATACTCTGTTGAGCCTCCACCATAACTTTTTTATGCCAGTGAATATGTTGAATGAAGATATATTTTCATATGATATAATATGAGTGGTTACAATGTTCCAATATTATTGACATGAGTTTAAAAGTTCTGAAGGAGGCTCAAATTTGACAAAAGGTATAATGCCATCATGAAAAAGATCTGTAAGTCAGAAAACAAAAACTGGCCACAGAATTAAAAAAAAAATCATCGTCAACAATCAATGTTTCATAAATAAATTCTCCAATGAAATACCAATGATGCTACTTTCATCTGATGACAAACATGTTGCAGTTGCTTTTCCAGTTACTATATTCAGGTTGGTAGTGGTGCATGATGTATTTTGCTATTATTTTCCTTTTCAGTACCATACTAAATATAAAGAGATATGCCATTCAAAACGCGAATATGTGGCAACATAACGTAGAGGTCCACCAACAAATCTACAAAATATGACTTTATTTTAAAAAATTCGATACAATTGCGATTCGATCAGTTTCGCATTCGTTCTTTCTATTCTTTCTGGATAAGATTCAATTTTTTTTAAGTTACAGATCGATATAGATCCACTAAAAAAAATGCTATTGCTGATTTATATAAAAAAAAACGTACTAGGCCATGGCGTGCGGAGGCTGTGGGGGGGCCCCTCCCTGAATACGCCCTTGTTTGTAGATCATTAATTCCTGTCTTATTCGTAGGCATATCTCACGAATCAGACTTTATCAGGTAAGGTAACATGGGCTGGTCCAGGACCATTTCATGGATTTTCATTCCTTCCCACTCATTCAACACAATGCCAGTTGGGACAATTAACAATGCAAGGTAAAATTCTATTTGTAGATGAATGAGATGTCACATCTAATCAATACCATTTTTAGGCATATCACAATTGTTAACACTCGGGCATATTATGAAAAATAGTTACGTAAGTGTATGGGAAAAACTGAAAACGTTAGATGTTCAAGATATTATAGTGTATAGTACCAGATATAGAAGAACATTCCAATCTGCTTTGGCCCTACTATTTGGGCTTATACCTCATGATACTTTATCTAAAATAAATTTATATGAAAGCCAAAGTATGAGCTTTTGTTTTAGGGATTGTGGTTGTGTTGCTACAGATAAACTATGGAAGTAAGTTTAAAAATTCTAGTAACGATTTCCACATAGAAAAAATGCATTTTAAATAGTCGAAATAGATTGTATTCACTTTTCAAAGAGCATGCAGTTTATTTTTGTTTTTTGCTCAAATGTTCAACGGAAGCTTTTGAAATTTGTACAAAAAAATTCCTCTTAGGTAATCAAATATACTAATTAGTTTCTGTGCAAAGTAGACAAAATGCTACAGGTACCCTAAATCCGGAAATCCCCATTTTTTTAACTTAACCCTTCAACTGCCATTGTAGATCTTCTTCCTTCCAAATTGAATGAGCAAACACTTATGTGACAATAAATCTTCAAAGCTGAAAGAACTCTAGGCTTAGTCATCCTAATGAATGGCATTATTTTGGGTATTAAAAGCATTACTGAAATAGTGTAGCATTACCTTATCCTGTAAACCCAATTACCAGCCTTATGTCATTCCACTAGAAGACAGTAAATCCTTGAATATGATTATTAGATTCCATAAATATGACGTTTGAGTTTTATTCCTTCTATATCCCATCGGTCATTCTTTTCTTTTTCATAAAAATTGTTGAAGCTCTGAAAAGAGCCCTTATTTGTGTCTATATTAGGCGATATTTACAGATGTTCGAAGCGTCTTCCTTCTGCTGTAACGCAAGCTCTGCACCGTCGTAGGAAATTTCTTTCAACCTGCTGTATCATTTGTAGATTACTGCGGAGGCTGCTGCTGGCAGTAGCAATCTGTTCTCTTAAAACTTGTACGGTTAGAGTTTCATTATAAAAACACTACTTCTTTCATATAACACCATACAAAGAAATCGATGGGGTTGAGGTCTAGTGAACGAAGCGATAACTCAAAAACCGTGCACGATCGGATAAGGACATAAATAGTTTTTCTGATTGCAAATAACCCCACCCCCCAATCACCCACTTTGACTTTTGGGACACCATGTATAAATGTTATTTTCTTATCATGTCTGATGGAAGCCTAACCTGGAAAGAAGTAGTAGGATCACATTCTAAGGACTAGGCATGGAGAAAGAACGTATTTCGCCACACTTGAACGTATGACGTCGCTGCTTTGGTGCTAAATTATAAGTTTTACCTTTGAAGAACATGAACTTCATAGAAAAAGCAAAACTCAAAATACACTTTCTGGGGGCAATATATTGGTATTCCGTTTGAGTGGGCCAAAATACCTTATTCATTACCTTCATCATCAACTATATTATAGGAATCCACCGAGTGATACTTTTTTCAAAATGTCGAGTACCGAGTACTCGGTCAGATTCAAATACTAGGTGGATATTATAACTGTTGTTAGATCGTATTTACGTTTTTTATCCGTCCCTTTATTCTCATGGCTGATTTACTTTTCCAAGAAGTTAACGCACCACCAAAAAAAACCGTGTGACAGCTAGGTATATTATCCATATTTTGATATCATATTTTTCGAATATTTGTTCCTTTCTGTTACAAGAAAAGATATTTTGAACCTACATTTTTTAGACTAAACTTTATAGCTGCTACAAAAGAAACACAAAGCAACACTGCTAGATTTCGTGGCGGGACCATTTCAGATTAGGATTAAATCAAACTTGTCCTTATGTATGGATAAATATTTTCTTTCTGGAAATGTGGGATACTATGTATTCTCCTTACTTTTTGACGTTTTACGTTTGCTATATCATTTAATTTCGTGTAGTTTTTGTTTTTGTTGTTTTTTGAGAAGTGATATGAAAGACAAAATTGCAAATGAAAAGTGCGAAAACAGTGCTGTTTCAGTTTAACTAGCTGCTGCATGGGCGTATTTTTACTAGAAAACATATAGTGATCCCTTGTATATCAAGAATAAGCGACACGAATACCTTAAACATACTAGTTTACTGAAGAAGACTGTAAACACTTACTAAAAATCATCCAAATCAGGCTTTTGATACGGAAAAAAATATGTTGTAATCTTTGCTATCGTTTTGTAATTGTGAGTAAATTTTCTTGGAGAACATATCAGGATGATTTGGGAGAAGCATATGAGCTCAGCTTAGTACATCGCATGTAACCTAATACTCGGAGAAACCCGGAACGCGGTAAAATGGGCCAAGTACCAGGTACAACCCGAGTATTCGGTGCACCCCTACTATATTCCTTCTGATTTTCAGAAATGTCAAAAAGAAAATATCGCAACAGCTACGATCGCATCCTGCCATCGAACATTTGGCGGAATCTACGGGAAAATATTTGTTTTCTTCGAATGCTGAACAGGGTGTTTTAAGTAAAGACCCTCATTCTGTACGCGATGCATTGCTGAGTTTTGTTTGTCATAGAAACTCGTTGCCTTGTGAAATGCCCGTCGGTTGCATAAGGTATTTGTGAAAAATGATTATACTACGCGTAACAAAAGTATCGGAACGGCTCGGTATTTTTACCGATAAGGCATTTTTGAAAAATATCAATGTCAGTTCTTATAATACCTTTGAACAAGAGGAGATCAACAGATAACTTGGATTTTCCCTTGAGAGTCACCGCAAGGTTATTTCAGGTCAACATTCGTTTTGGGAATGGAATGCCCAATTTTTGCCACCGGCAATCGATGGAAAGTAAAATTCTATGTATTGAAATCCAAGATCAAAGTCTCCCAAATGGTCAAATTGTGAGGCTAGGGAAAACTCGTAGAAGTTTAGTAGAATTACTGAAAACAATTGACACAAGTGGATAAAGGTGTCATGTAACATTTTTCAAAAATTGCTTTTTGTGCATTACACTAATTTTAAGGAGGGATTCTTTCATTCTGTGATTACTTTGTTGCAAAAACAAGATAATAACAAACTAATTAAATTAAATATTTAAAATTTCAATAAAATAAAAATTTCCAATAAAAAATGTTTAAAGCCAATTTTCTCCATACAGTGATTTTGTTTATCCACTTGTGTCTTTCAGTTGAAGGGTACAGGAGAAAAAGGTGAATGTCACAAAAAGTAAGTTTCGAGAAAAGAGAATTTAAAAGTTTGAAGACTCCTAGACTCGTTGTACAGGGTCGGTTAAAGATCTGACGGAGTAGCATAGATTATTTATGTCATTGAGGAATTGAAAAAAAGCTAAATTATAAATAATTTTTGTTGATATACACGGTAGCCCAAAACTGAAAGAAGAACAAACATTTTTAATGGAAAATCCTTTTTATTTTTTGTATTTTAAGATTCTCCTTATGGTTTTAAACATTTTTTATGTGTTAGCGTCCAAGCCTGAATTCAACCATTTTTGAGATATTGCAGTTGTGAATGAACCTTTCGCCATATGCGACACTCTGTAAAATCTAAGGGTTGATTAACCAGCAAAATTCCTATGTTGAGTTTTACGATCTGTTCTAATATGAGAACTATCTTAACCGGAAATTTATTACACGGGGACTAGAACATGAGAAAAAGATGATGCGAGACACACTCTGTAAAATCTAAGGGTTGATTAACCAGCAAAATTCCTATGTTGAGTTGTACGATCTGTTCTAATATGAGAACTATCTTAACCGGAAATTTATTACACGGGGACTAGAACATGAGAAAAAGATGATTTTCTAACCTCAATAGCCCATAAAGAGTTATTTCTAAATAATAAAAAAAAATAATGAACAAAAAAAGATTTATTCAAAAGAATATGCAACAAAAAAAAAATGATGGTAACTGCTCAAAAATAATTATTTAACGTGTGTTTCTTTCGTCGCAGATTGGTGTATGGTAAATTGTTGTAGTAGCTACTTTATACTATAGTTTTGGTGACCATCAGTGAACGTTCATCTTTTTTCATAGAACGGCTGTGACATTCATCTTTTTTCATTGCACGGCAAGTTTTCAATTGGATATAACTACGAATTGTACCGAGTTAAGATAACATGTTGCTAGTTACTACATCAAATTTGTGACTTTCATCTTTTTTTCATCAGTACCCTTCAATTATAAAGTACAGGTCTTTAATAATTTTCAACAAGGATTTCAGTGGTGACATTGGATTCAACATTGAAGGTCCACTTCAACGTCAACTTTTGTATTTACAATT
The DNA here is from genome assembly GCA_963669975.1 of Acanthoscelides obtectus. Classification (NCBI taxonomy): domain Eukaryota; kingdom Metazoa; phylum Arthropoda; class Insecta; order Coleoptera; family Chrysomelidae; genus Acanthoscelides; species Acanthoscelides obtectus. The sequence goes on along the minus strand of CAVLJG010000008.1, from coordinate 59,652,615 downwards.
GTACGGTCTAATAAAAAATCATGTCCTAGTATGGCATCAATGCAAATCCAATGTGAATATTGTAATTATGGTTAAAAATTCCTGAAGGCCTGGCCTTAATTTTTTTTATCAATAACCTGCTAAACTTCTAGGAATTTTCCCTGGCCTCACACATTTGATCTTCATATGACCCTTAAAAATGATCTTAATCTTAGATTTTAATAAACATTCGGAAGCAGAATGTTTTATTCTTTCGATTACCGGTGTCCATTCAAAAAATAAAAGTTGATAACCTTGGAGGTAAGGCTCAAGGTCAAATCCAGGGTCATTGTTTAAAGTTTGAAAATACCTGCTGACCTTGACTTCTATCAAAAGTACCTTACCTGGAAAAATAAAGAGCTGTTTGCTTACACTGGATATAAAAAGCGATCTTAAATACACGTTTATATTTTTCAAGCTTTGATACATTATGTTTTGATGACATGTACGGTATAATATCAGTTTAGCTTTGCGAAAAGTTGGTTACGAGATTATTTCCCACACGGGAAAGTATTTTAATTACGAAACAGAAATATTAACATTACATATTACCATCGACCTTTCTGTCTGATAATAATAGAGGCAAATATATGCTTCGGTAAGGGTGAAATTTATTGAAAGAAAGTTGTAGATTCTTGAAACACGAGTGCTTTTGCTTTGCTTTTGAAAAAGTATCCAAAGTATACTAAAGAAAGATATTATTGTTAAACACAATTTCACTGTCATGGTTGCGTTGAACCGTCTGTTGAGAAATAATATAATATGATCTATCGAAATAAGACAGCTCAAAGTACGATTTACTACCAGAAGCGACCACTGCCAAAGTGAGTAGCAACTATCGGTTTGATAGCCGGCTCACCATTGTGGCCGTTAGATGCTGCTGATTCTGGCGGTATAGTAGATGTGGTCTAAATACTGCTTTCATCCATTCGACCGCAGATAGCCAACCATGAACTGCTGTTTCGTGCTAGTTGACAACTCCTCATCACGAACTAGGCTTTTTCTCAGGTAGGACAATGAAATAAAGCATAGCAACTGTCCTCTATCTGAGATATAAAATCTTTCGAAATAAGAGTGAGTAGAAGCCACTGGTTGGTACTGTAAAAATATTTCACTTTGAGATTGATAGCCGGTCACTATTGTGGCCGCTAGATGCTGTCGGTTCTGGCGATATAGGAGATATGGTCTACTCGCTATTGAGCAACTAACAACAATATCTCTGATCGAGGATAGTTGCTATACATCCATTCATTGTCCTTCCTGATTGCAAGCTTAGGGCGTGGTGATGAATTGCCAAAAAGCACGAAATAGCTGTCCACGGTTGTCCGTGTCAGACGAAAGCAGTATGTTTAGTACAATATTAAATGATTTGGGTTTACTCTTCCTCCGCCACATTGAGTAAACTCTAGATAGCCAACCTGCTAAATGATATTTTTAGTGTAAAAAAGTATGCTATCAGATCCTTAGTTGATTATTTTTTGCAGGAGACAAAATATTGTTGGAATATTCGCATACACAGATTGGGTGAATTACCAAAAATGGAGAAATATCAGTTGGAAGAGATATTGTTTACTAAAATCCTATGGGTTAATCAGGCACATCGTTCAGCAAATGTTACACATGGTAATTTGGTTTAATAGTAATGGGCAACATGGAACCCTGCGCGACCGCAGTTTGACGCAATATTATCATGTGCGACTACTATCTTATTTTCTCCAGAATCTACATAAAACAAACCTATTTCTTTGATGATTTGCGTGCGAAAATCCAATATATTTGAAAGAATTCTTACAGCTTTACAAACTATAATAATAATATAAGCACATTTAATATTGCTCTATAGCATGAATCAGACATTATTTTCCTGCTTTTAAGAATCGTGAAATGAACGGGAACGTTATAGGAGAGGTTACCAACACGTCTTATGAGAATATATAATAATTATATATATTGAGTTACCCTTGGAATTAAATACGAGGTATCCACCGCCTGTTTTCATTGTATTACGTCCAAGAGAACTTCACATAGGATGCTAGAGCGCGATATTACTAAGCCAATTTTCAACCAATGAGAAGGCGTCTTTGAAGTAATGGATCTAATGCATATGGTCGATTTCTTGTAAAATGTCTCTCAAACTAGTGAATAGTTATCCGGTTTGATTAAGATGGGCCATTTTTCAATTGCTGTTAAACACTAAATTGGCGGCCTTGGTCTCTGCTGGGCAGTAGGTTGACGCTTGACAACTTCTAACGTTGCGATTCAAAGTGTTCGCGAAGTCGTCCTTCCGTCCAAACTTCTCCCTGTTAACAGTAACAGGGCTGGCTTGAGGAACAGGGTTTATCGCACGGTAGTCAAGTAAATTGATTATTTACTTTGTCTTCAAAGAAGTTATAAATCAGATTTTTGTACAGCACAGTGAGTCACTGTTATTTTCAATAAAATGCTCAGTAATGGCGTCATATCAATTATTGTATGAGGTTTAATCCATGTTTCGAGTAGGCCACAAATCCTTTTTGATTGGTGGAATTTGCCTCAACTTTTGTACTCGGACGCAAATGAGAAATATGTTTTCGTAGCTGGATCATGTGATATATGAAATATTTCGTTATTTAACATCTTACACAAATTGTATAATTAGTTTGAGAGATATTTTTTAAGGAATCCACAAAATTTATTAAATCAATCACTCCAAAAAGGCTTTCTTATTGATTCAATTTGTGCCAAAGACGCAAATTTTGATTCCCGCCGGGCCTAGATGACGTTTCGTGACGCCAACGAAATCTTTATTTTTCAACTAGTATGGCTGCGCCATAAAAGACAGGATCAATTCGCAATATATTTATGTAAGCATATTGAGAACTGTTTCTGTATTGTAGGTATCTGGTAATGGTCCCAGCTTAGTCCTGTACTCAGGTCACGATCACACCTTAGAACAGCTGGCATCTGCGTTAGGTTTACACCACGATTCCTTCCTTCTAAGGTACGCAGCACGTATCATTTTCGAAGTGTATCAGGAAAACAGAACGGTCAATCAGGCAGAAGGAATATACTTCCGGTTATTAGAAAATGGGAAAGATGTCACCAAACAAATAGGATTCTGTAAAAATACGGTGAAGGTGGACAGCAAAACGAGCTTGTGTAAGATGGAAGATATTGTCAGGTTTTTACACGATGATTACTTCTCATCCTTGAACGTGACTAATTTCAAAGATGCCTGCACTCAGAAATATGTTTGGTAGTTTTGTCGTTATAATTTAAATTTATAGAGATAAAGTATGTTGCCGAAATTCTAAAGTATTTTTTTTCCTTTTCTGTCTCAGATTTTTACCCATTTGGTCCCAGAAAGGAGTTAACTGTCCATGAGCTATATGCAGGGGTATTAAGTAAACAATCGATATGTAATTAAAAATCGGTATAATGTCAACTTGTGTACTAGCTACTCGCCAATCCGTGGAACACGTACTGCTGTGAATGCCACTTATGAGAAAATGCAACAATGACCTATCGTATAGAATTTGTAGCTTAAGCCATATAAGCTATAAACGGCTTCCGTTAGTGCCATTTCTGAAGCAGATGTTACAGTTCATCAGAGTCAAACCGCACAAATAGCTCGCTGAACTATCCTGTCACTGTCAAAAACGGCCTCCATTTCGGCGTGAAAGTCGAATATAAATTCCAGCAGTATAACGATGAAAGTGGTTTTAGTGCTCAGCAGCAGCCGATGTTGCCACCGAGCCCTGCCTGCGGTTGCAGCTATTATTTGCAATCATAAAAATTATACTATTCCGATATAATCTGGTGTAGTTTGTGTGAACTAATAATAAAAATTAATATGTTTGTCCAAAAAGAAGCGACGAAGCATTAAAAGCATTAAAAAGTTGTAAAATTCGTATTGGTGGAAGTATCTACAATAAACAGAAAAGTAGTTCCGATATTTTAAATACCTAAAAATGTTAGTTATAAAAATTGTAGACTATATATACAGTGTGCGCCATCTTTTATGTCGGTATGTAAACATTGAAAACGAAAAACTGATTTCTATATATCGGGTATTTTTATTAAATATGGTCCTTTATAATTTATTGGGACTAGTTTTTGAACACAACATCTATCAAGTTCAATACAATATATTACAAAATGATGCCCACCTTTATTGACCAAAACAAAATGTGCCCCTGTGGTATAGCGGCGATTGCGGTACGAATGTTTGCCTTGAGTTCTTCAGTGGTCTGGAGCTTGCTGGCGTACACTTGACTTTTCAAATAACCCCACAAGAAGAAGACCGTTGGGGTCAAATCTGGAGACCTGGGTGGCCAGTTAATGTCACCTCTTTTTGACATCAGACGTCCAGGGAATTTTCGTTGCACAAACTGGATTGTTTCATTTGCAGTGTGCATGGCGCGCCGTCTTGTTGAAACCAGTAACCATCAAGACCTTTTTCACGCATTTGTGGGCAGACATAATGAGCCAACATCCACCGATACCGATTTCCTTCGACTGGTTCGTTTTCGTTGTAGAAAAATGACCCAAACAGTCACTTTCCGGTCATACAACGGCATTTCGTGTCCCCCAAATGCGGCAATTTTGCTTATTAACGCCGCCAGAGAGCGCGAAATGGGCCTCGTCGATCATCACAATTTGCTTTCAGAAATCAGGTTCAGCATCAACCATGCGAGCGACTGTTTGGGCGTATTCCAAGCGTCAGTTGGCAATATTTTTTGTGTTAACTGCACCTTATAAGGAAACAAATGCAATCATCCTTCAAAATGCGCCGCAACGTGGTTCCACTGATGCCAAAATGCTGAGCGCGGTGACGATACGGCACTTTTGGGTTCTGGGCAACACTAATCAAATTCAAGCGGATAACCAAATGCAAATGGTGTTTACCATTTTGGGTTGGTATTTACCGATCCGTTCAAGCGAGTGTGGTTATCAGTTTGGTTATAAGATCCGTGACGTCATGAATCAGCTGTTATATGTCACAGTTATCACCGCAAAATTGTGGTATTTACCCAACTCAGGAGTAGTTTTATATTTCTGGTTATTATTTGAAATATGACAAGTTAGAATTTTGGCGGGTATTGGATATTGTTATTGTACTTCAGCCTCATTTTAGGGAATCACTTGATACAGGCTGACTTCAGTGTTAGCATAAAGTGGAGCACCTTATTAGTTATACTCATTACTGTTGTTGAGCAACACTTTCAATCTAGTTCCTATGTTTAACAAAGTATCCTGTGTAGCCATAAACCACAAGAATATTAAAATATGACCATTTAACTCACTGGATGATGTCTACCTGTATACGGTTTTGCTAATATCTGTTTTCATCGTTTTTTCATCATTTCTGCTAAATCAATAAATGTTTTCTTTGACATGCGGAAAACTTTAGAGAATTGAATGTTATCATAGCTACAAAACCATGGTTCCATCATTAAAAAAATTTTTCTGAAAAAAAAACATTTCTCCCATGAATATTATGAAAGGTTTCTTATTTAAACTTTACATACACCGTTGTAGACAAAAAAGCACCGATTATTAAGTGATAATAAAAATAATTAGAGATTATATACGCACTTTTCTAAAATAAACAACTTGCAACAAAACCGCGGTTAAAACCAATGCGTTCAAGCGATTCGTATAACTGACGTCATCAACCCGTGTGTCATCTTGAACCATATTATAACCGCGGCACATAACACAGAAATTTTGGTTATTCGCTTGGATTTGATTACTGTCTCTAATCGCTTCAACCAATTCATTAATCAAATCCAAGCGGATAACCAAAATTTCCGTATTATGTACCGCGGTTATAATATGGTTCAAGATGACACACGGGTTGATGACGTCAGTTACACGAATCGCTTGAACGCGTTGGTTTTAACCGCGGTTTTGTTGCAAGTTGTTTATTTTAGAAAAGCGCGTATATAATCTCTGATTATTTTTATGATCACTTAATAATCGGTGCTTTTTCGTCTATAACTGTATATGGAAAGTTTAGATAAGAAACCTTTCATAATATTCATGGGAGAAATGTTTTTTTCAGATTTTTTTTTAATGATGGAACCATGGCTTTGTAGCTATGATAACTTTCAATTCTCTAAATTTTTCCGCATGTCAAAGAAAACATTTATTGATTCAGCAGAAATGATGAAAAAAGAAATTAGCAAAACCGTATACAGGTGGATATCATCTAGTGAGTTTATATGGCCATATTTTAATATTCTTGTGGTATATGGCTACACACGATACTTTGTTAAGCATAAGAACTACATTTAAAGTGTCCGCAACAACCGTAATGAGTATAACTAATAAGGTGCTCCACATTATGATAAAACTGAAGTCAGCCTGTATCAATTTTCTCAAAAATGAAGCTGAAGTACAATAACAATATCCAATACCCGGCAAAATTCTAACTTGACACATTTCAAATAATAACCAGAAATATAAAACTACTCTTGAGTTGGGTAAATACCACAATTTTGCGGTGATAACTATGACATATAACAGCTGATTCGTGACGTCACGGATCTTATAACCAAACTGATAACTACAATCGCTTGAACGGATTGGTAAATACCAAGCCAAAATGGTAAATACCATTTCCATTTGGTTATCCGCTTGAATTTGATTATTGAAACGTTTTGGTCGTTGATGAACGGTATGTTGACAATCTCCCACTGTTCCCGTACTCAAGAGAATTCAAAACCAAACGACGGATAGTGTTGTCAGACGGTGCCTATTTTCGACGATGTGCACGTTCCGTTAACACAACTGAACGACGATTTTCAATGTACATTGTGACTATTTCGGCGCGTTGTTTCGGTGTAAAGCGATTCATGACTAAAATCACTCGGTTGGAAAATATCAAAGTCATTCGATGTTTCAATACCGACATAAAAGATGGCGCACCCGGTATATATAACTATACGCTCCTTGGAAAATATGCCGCTCTCCACAAGTTGATTCATAATTACATGACAACTACATAACATACATTTTTTAAACGAATTTGTTCAGAATGACTGAAGAATTAAAAAATATTTGTGCAAAATGGTTTAGTTTTACTGATGAACAATGTTTTTTCCGCGACAAAGACACCGAAATTCTTGGGATTGAGTAAAGGTTTATTTGTCTGGTGTTTTTAGCTCTGCTTACATTGAAAATGCAATGGATTCATTATATCGCAGCAACGTAACGTACATAGCAAGAGGAATTTTTCAACTAACGTATGTCCTAAAAATATGGCACAAAATAATATCAAGTTGCCTTTGGAAACAAAAGTTTGTTTACTTACTTTACTGTCAGTTGACATTTATTTACTTTGAAGTTTTCACTTTAACATGTATAAATTAGGAATAAGAAAAACTATCTACAAGTTGGTTGGGCGGTTACCCAAAGCTGAAATCTGTCGAATATTCCAGAATGAAAACATTTCACGTAGAACCATATATCGAACAATAGAGGAGTGCGAGCATGGAATACCATCCTGAGTCTCCCAAAAAGTGGAAGACCACGTGCATTTACTGCACAGAGGTCAGAGAGATTGGTGAGAAGAGCAAAAAAATCAGGTTGGAATGTCAACAAGCAGACTGGTTCGTCAATACAGACCTTCTAAAGCCCTGTTCGTACAGCTGCCGCCAACCTGTCAGTGATCGTGTTCAAGATCCCGCTACAGAAATTTCGTTCATTCTGCTACTCTATATAGACAGAATTTACAAGTCCAGATCCCAGACACTGTCACGGACAAGTCACCGACCACTGTACGAACATACCGTAAGAGTACGATATCATTGGAATTGAGGAGGAATGATCTTCAATATCGAAAGAGACTTAAGTGCCAAAAATAATCTCAAGCGCAACTTCTTCGCATACTAAGATACTGACTGAGCCTCAGCGGTGGCCGCAGTAGTAGACTCTTCGGTCTCCTGATCAGTCGCCGTGCGGGTTCGAGTCCCGTCCCAGGAGAAATTTTTCTCTTGGCTATGGATGTTGTGATTGTCCGTAGATGGTAGACGGTCTCTGACTGTCAGAATGTGTGCATGTTGCATGCAATTTCAGGGGTGTATCCCAACATTTTGTGGTGCTAATCGCCATATTTTGTCCAGACCTAGCATCATGTCATTACTAAAGAGATACTCAAAACTTGCTTCAACAACATAACATACCTTTTGTTCGTAAACTTGTCGCAGGCTCGCCCAATAGAGGATCTTTGGACTTTACTGTCTATGAAGGTTTATTACGGAGGCTGGAAAGCCTAAGATGAAGAACAATTAAGACGGCGAATTTACGAAAAACTGAGAGAAATTGATCTGAATTCGGTCCAGCACCTAATGAGAGACATTCGAAGAAAGTTGCGTCTGGTAGAGCAGAATGGGCCACTCTACATAATTCGATAGTATAGTTTAGTTAAGTATTGAGTTGTTATTTATGATGGTTAGTTAGTGTTTAAATAAATTTCTTTATTAACAAAAATCCGATAAATATTTTGTGCCAAAACTTTTAGTACATCCGTTATTGTAAATACTTCAACCATTACAAATTCATTTTGAAGCTTTTTCAAAAATAAGTAGTCATCTGTCGCATCTTTTCGGATAAACTTACTCATTTTCATTATTGATTCACACAAACTACATTAGATCATATTGAAATATTATCATTTTACGATTGCAAAGAATATCTGCAGCCGCTGGCATGATACGTGGCAATACCGGCTGCTGCTGAACACTGAAACCTCTTTCATTGTTGTACTAGGACATGCGATTATCTCCGGCGAAATGGCGGCCGTTTTTGTCACTGACACGAGTGTTTCATAGCTGATTGTTATCTAAACTGTGGTTATACTAAGCGACCAGAATATCTTTCTAGCAAAACAACTTCCCCTGTAGATTTTGTTTCTAGATCTTTTAGATTCAATACTAATTTCAACATGCTTGTACATGATATGTCGACTTTTGAAAGGAGCTACACCTTTAATGCTGTTGAGAATTACAATTCTGTCAACAGTGCATATTGATCTAAACCGGTAGATTCTTTCAATAAATTGATGAAAAGTCAGCTGCTCGAGTCTATCTATCCTTCTCTATTGTGCTCATGTGACTTTTCTTCTTTAAAAGCAACTTTTCGGATGTGGTGTTTCAGCTCCTAGGTCACTTTACACGCAGAATATCACTTGATCGTGCCTCGGCTCGTTGGAATTGTGTGTGGTATTTAAATTTTTAGAGCATCTGCAATTTTCCCTTTGTTTTATTGACAATACAGTAGGTGTACAGTGAATGTTATCATATGTTCTATCGTGAAAATATGTACTACTTAGCTTCCGGACTTCATTGGGGTAAACCGCTTGGTGGATCATTAGAATAAAATAAATAGCAACGATTTATCGGAAAAAATGCTGGATCCAACTCGATTTTGGAAAATTACGATTTTCTGGATATACACCATGTAAAGTGACCTACGGGTTGAAAAACTATGTTCCGAGGCACACCCGCAAAACTGCCTTCTGGGCTGCTAGAGTAGCATAATTCTACGAGATACATGCAAAAAAACCCTGAACCTAAATCGCTTTTTGATGTGTTTAGTATTAAAATTGAGGTAGGGCATTTTTGCAAATTTTTTATTTTTTTCATGTTGCTGCCCAATTTTGGAGTTCCTATTGGGAAGGAAGGGTATACTCGCTCAATACATAAAATAAACAATATTACTGGAAAACCACATCGATTTTCCGAAAATTCGTGCACACGATCGATCGGTTCTTCAACCACATTTTCTAGTCGAAAACATTTTGCTATCAATATACCGCTTACGTTTATTTAAAACTGTGTTAACAGTCCAGCATTCAGGAAGGTACTGAAAACTTATACAATGTTTTTATAATTCGCTCGGACACAAAATGCACGCTGCGCTCTCGTGTACTGCTCCATGGCGACTAAATTTCCAGGCAACGGCGCGGCTAACAGCTTATCCCCCCCAACGCGCGCCCCGCGTTTCCGAGAAATTTAAGATTTAAATCGCCAACACTCTTATGGCCCACCCTGTATAACAGTATTATCATGTAAAACACAGTATAAGAGAATAATAGACATAATAGTTTTATATTTAATTAAAGGTAAATATAAATAGTATTCAGATACTTCACACTTTCCCTGATTATGAAGCTTGACTTTGTAGTGCCTGCTGTTGTTGGGCTATTTTCATCTCTGTCACATCCATGATTGCGTCACTGATTTTTTTCTTTTCAATTAAAATGGCCTGAACTTTTTCCATCTGCTCTGTGACAAACTTCACTTTGCGCTGGAAGTAATCTTTTGCTCCAGCAATGTCCTGAAAACAATAAAAAAATATTCTTAAATGATTTAGTCAGCCAATTTATCATACTATTATACTTATACTGGCCAATTAATATACAGTAGAACCCCGATTATCCAAAATAATGTGGACCCAAGTGCTTTCGGATAATCAAAATTTCGGATAAAACGGAAATAAATATTTAGACTCATAATGCTTTTATTGAAAAGAGTAAATGCGTGTGTTAAATGACTATATACTATATAAAGTTACGTAAAATATAAATATGTCAATACAAACATACATATTTACGAGTATTTAGTAACAAAGCAAGTAATTTTTAACTGTAGACGTTTTGCATTGTTCCTATTTTTGGAAGCAATATCCCTCCAACGTTTGATAAGTAGCACATCAGCTGTTCTCGCATTTTCTTGTTGTTCGACGTAAGTCAACGCCTTTTGTAGAGCTAATCCTCCAGAATGTGATATTTTGGCACAGATTTCTGTCTCATTGACATTAGCATCACTTAAAACTGTCTCATCGCCATTGTTACAAACAGTTATTAGTTCTGTTTTGGAGATAAACTTTTCGCCGACAACATTTTATAGTTTAGGCCCGTTTCGTCGCAGTTGTACATTTTTTCTGGATTAAACCATACTGCATTATTTCTTCAAAATGTTCTCCAAATTTTAAGGCAGCGGACCTATATAACTTTTCTCCGCAAAACTTTTAATTCTCGTATATTGTGTCGTTTTTCCATCTATGCAGTCAACCACCACTGGCTGCACAGTTATCAGACGCCTCAATAACTGGCAATTCTTCACTTAAGTTGACCGCCTTTTAAACCACAGATATCCACTTTTTGATATTCCCCCTTTTTCATAGTTTTCCGTGACGGCGGCGATGATGTCAGAACACTAGACCACTTTTCAATTTTCTCGCGTTGTTTTTTCCATGCTGAAATGGTACTCACGCCCACACCCAAATCAGTTGGCACGTTTTTAAGCAAATTACCTCTATCTAAACGTCTGATTTCCTCAAGTTTCTGTTCTATGGCAATAACAAAGCGTTTACGTTTATTTCTATGCTGTTCCATCGTAGCGATTATGAACCCGACTCAAACAAACATACACGCACACCCCAAACATACCAGTGAATCAGCAAACGCGCTTGGGGAATCGTGGCAGCGAATCTGATGACGCAAACGCCGAAAGAGGAACTACCGGCGACTATTTCGGATCATGCGCCGATTTCCCGAACAACTTCGGTTAAAACGGAGAAATTATTGTATGCGACCTGTTTCGGATAAAGCGGATTTTGGATAATCGGGGTTGTACTGTTTTGGCAAATTAGGCTGATTCTGTTGATATACATAGCAGTATCGGTTGATGCACAGGATCAACAATATAGCCTATTTCATGAGTATCCATCACGCTTTGACGTCTACTGCTGAGAACACAGGATCAGCAAGTGATATTTTTGTGTTAATCTGCAATGTTGGCAATAATGAATCGGGTGTAAATCTAGTAAAACTTGTTTGTAGCGTTGTTTTTGTATGCAAATGAACTTTAGGAGCTTTTAACAAGTATAAAATGAATCTGTCGCGTACAAAAAAACAAAACCAAAAATATGGCTCTGCTTACCTGGCATTGACGCATCCATCAGAATTATGTGTCCTTTGCCGATATGGAGAATTTTCAAATATTACTAGATAATCCGCCGTCATTCTACTGTAATGGATACTCGTCAAAACTACTATACTTTTTTTATGCCATTTATAGAGAAATATTACAGTAATAGAAAGATAAGGTTTGCCTTTAATCCTTGATTCAACATTTCAAAGGTGTAATGGCTGGTTTATACAACATTTTAATAGTCATGTTTATACAACTGTCTTACTCACAGTCATAAGCAGATGCCTTTTTTAATTTTAAAGGCCGTCTGTCACGATACAAAATTTTGTTCATAATTTGGTACCAAATTTCCTGAAAAAATTCGTTAATGAATTCAATTCCTAATCTGTTTACCAATTACAATCTTGTCTGACACATACAGAAATGTTTGTACTAATTTTCGTACGAAATCATGCGTAGTTGGTAGAAAAAAACTATAACTGTCAAATTCTAACTGCCATTTATCACGTCAAAGTCATTCGAACCACACTTTCCTTTGCGGCTTGCTACTTTATTCCTTCATTACTTTAAACGAATAGAAAACTACAGAAAATGGAGCGATCCCGTAATTCGCATATATTATATGCGAATGCGGCAGCAGCGATCTGCGTTGTAGCTGCCCACCTCATGAGAAAACGAAGTAAACGAAACCGTAAAAGAATTTGGTACTGAAAATGGATCAGGGAGAGGGACTGGGGCATGTATGTGCTCCATATGCTGAATAAAGAGCTTCTAGTGGATCCACTGGCTTATAAGCCTAATTGGTTCTGATTTTATCTAATGCAGCTTATTTGGCTTTTGTGTTTTTATAGGCCTTTTTATAGCATATAAGGAATCAAATTTCTCATATAGTCTTTTTCACCAGTATCCATTATGGTAGAAGGACAGCTGATGATATAGTAATATTTTGAAATTACCCATATCGGCACAAGACACATAATTCTGACAGATCTGTGAATGACAGGTAGACCGAGCCATATTTTGTTTTGGTTTTTTGGTATGCTAAAGATCCATTTCATACTTGCTATATTTAATATAGAAAAGTCTATTTGCATACAAAAACAAAATGCGATAAACAGGTTTTACTAGATCTACACCCGATTTATTGCCAATGTTGCAGACTAACACAAAAATGTTATTTGCTGATCAGCTGTTCACCTCAGTAGATGTCAAAGCATGATGGATACTCGTGAAATAGGGTATAGAAAAAAACAATAAAGAAAATCTGAGTACATAAAATTGTTTTAAATGGTTTTTGAGTATTTGAACAATAAACAAAATGATGTAACATCCTGTATAGTGTAGTAGGTCACAGTTTGTGCTCTATTATGTGTTGGCAAAATGTAGGTTAAGTATGTTGTCAGTTGTCAAGTAGTAAGGTAGGTCACAGTTTTGACATGTTGTCAACCTGGTAAAATGTTTCATTCATAAGCATAATCATAATATTTAAAAATTATAAACTTCAAATATGATTATGCCCAGGACCATGTGTATAAAAATTGTTCATAATGCATACATATTGCAACTAACTATTATGCATAAGTCTGAGGTTGTATAAACCTGCCATGAGTTAAAGTGGAAGTGACTAATTTACCTTTTTAACATAATACCTAGTTCCAACATCAATAATAACTTCATTAGTATCTTTAAGCTGTCCTGGTACAAACATCTAAATAATATTAAGGCAAAATCTATTTCTTCAGAGTTGTATAAATCATTACAAAAATATTTTAATATGTCAAACCTTTAGAGAACAATATAACCATGGGCTCTTGTAAGCATTCTAATCTTTGTTGTTTAAAAGGATACAGATGCCGTAAGTGGAACTAAAATTTCTTGCCCTTCAGTTTCTGGTGTAATTTTCTCCATGATATCACCTGAACCTTGGTATCTCAATTGAGCAACTTTTAAAGATGCCATTGATTCTTGCATTAGTTGCAACTCCTTAAAAATACAAAAGAAAACACAATAATTAGCATAATATTGCAAAAAAATTTGTAAAGGAGTATGTTAACATTTTCTGTGTAACTAGTCTGTTTATGTTAAACGCCAAGCAAAATGTTGGAAAAATGTCCATCAGGCCAAAGTCATGTTTCCAACAAATAATGTGTCTAATCTACCATCTACATCAAAAGCTGACACAAGACAGGAATGACATGTACTGAAAAAAAAAGAAGAAGAATTGTGACAGTTGTGAAACAAATGTCCACTTTTGCCTTGACTGTTTCAGAACAAGTCATAAATAAATGAAATTATCTTATATTTTGTATTCCTATATCATAACTTATTTCATATATATGCATTTTCACTGGAATCTTGTTTGTTTTTGTCAAAGCTGTTGTGTAGATTTAGTAGGAGATGTGAATAAAAAAAATTGAATAACTATATTTAAAACAAAAATACACCAAAAAGTTGGCATATGGGTATAATCCATACAAGCCACAGCGGTCCATAGCTAATGCTAAAATGGATTTAAATATGGACCTCTGGCTGGAGTCACTGTGGAAATAAATTAAATACAAAGAGGTCCATACGGACCACCATGGCGTGAAAGGCCTGTTGTCAAGTGGCCCCATGGGTCCGTACGGCTTTTAACGTGTTAAGCTTCTTTGGAGCTTAACCGATTTGTAAATTAGCTGAAAGGAATGTGATAAACACAGAAAAATACATGTATTCAATTAATTATGTACATTGATCTTAATTACACTACATATTTGAAATATCTTAAGCTGCATCAATATCCCTAACCTTAAAACATGATTCTTGGTCACGATTTTTAATCCAAAGCAATATTTCTGCTCAGCATATAACAGACATCTATTTTTAGCTGAAAAATTGCTAAATTTAATCCTTTTCCGATTATAAGAAGCCATATAAGGTTCATACCAAAATATGTATTTGCAGTCTGGAATATTTTGTTGGGATAGAATCATATTTTATGGTCAGAAAACGAAATAAAACAAGGGAATTAGGTTTACTCACGCCTTCCAACTGTTGTTTTAAACCGATAATTTGTTGTAAGCTGAGTTGAGTTAGGTCAATTTCTTGCATGCCCCTCCTGGGCTGAGCTGAAATTTCTGACATTTTTCTTCTTTGTGCAATTTTTCTAATTATTAAATAGTATAATCAAACTTTTTGGAAAATCAAAAATCTTTCAGGAATTTGTAGATTTGTACACATGACAATGACAAACTCGCGAAAACCAAAGTGACAGACACAAAACACAAAACACCTAAGTCTGAAGAAGTGAGAGCTGCACGTTACCATTGACGTTTGTCAGATGGTTTCGCCTATTTGCCTGGAGATCTGGAGCAGGGGTCGGCACGTCGGCAACCTGCGGCTCGCGAGCCGCATCCGGCTTCTTTTTTGATGTCAAGTTGCGCCTCTCCAGTTCATAGTAAATCCTCTCAACACATACATAAATGAGATCAACATTGAGCTATTTGGAATTAATGTTGGTTCGTTTCAAATGCAATTGCTGGTTTTTGCAAATTGTAACTTTTGGCTCTTCCGTCCCAAAAGGTTGCTGATCCCTGATCTGGAGGAACTATCGAAAGAATGTCAAGAATGCGCCTAGAATAAGGAATGCTAGAAATGTGCCGAAATGAGGAATTTCGTTTGGTCATAATTTGATATCTGCTGAAAATGATATACCCGATATTGAAGGATTATCCCGTGATCATATATTAATAGAATATCCCCAATAAGGGTAATCTCTGTTTCAGCAGTTTTGTGAGAACAATGTTGAGAATAATAAAATCCAACACTAATTATGAAGCACAATATATATACTTTGAAGTTGAGTCATTAATTTTCAGATAATGATTGTAGAAGGAAGATAAACCAAAATATGTGTGTAAAAATAAAAAAATAAATAAAAAAAATGTTACCTTGTTTAATAAAGTATCGTCCCGACAAGTATTTCAGTGCGGACCTGTATTTGATCGTGCGGTCTTGGAGCAGCATGCCCTGACCTGTGAGGTCTTAAGTCACCTGATTCACGAGCCCTTTGTACTACATTAACAAAGGCACGAGGGGTTGGTTGCACTCGATTGGGAAACCGATTCGCATAAATCCGTGATGCATCCGGGAGCATTTTGTAAAGACTGCCCCCCGTAAATAAGAATCATGTCCACAAGTTCAGCATTTTCTTAAACATGTGCCATTTTTGATTTCGTTTGAGCCACGCAACAAACACTACTATTCACTAACGCGTTATCGACTGACGAAAAACATCGTGATAAACGTTTCAAATTCTTTCGCTTTTTTGTTTCCGATGCGATGAACCGGTCAGGCGGATTATATCCGTTGTCGCCAAACACGAACATACATATAATATTATTATTGAGACAGGGCGGTACTCAAACTTCCAAAGGACTATAACTAAGTCACCCTGTATATACAGGGTGACTTCGAAGTTGAGTCATTTATTTTAACAGTGAGTAGATCTGATCAAAAGAAATGTTTTTTCCTTTACCATTTTTCTGGTAAAATTAAAGTAACAAAGTTATAGCCCTTTGGAAGTTTGAGTACCGCCCTGTCTCAATAATAATATCATGTACTCGTGTTTGGCAACAACGGATATAATCCGCCTTACCGGTTCATCGCATCGGAAACAAAAAAGCGAAAGAATTTGGAACGATGTTTTTGCAATTAAGTATTTTATTCAGTTCAGTTATACATACAGTCAGTGTCTGTCGGTTAGCGTGTGAATAGTGTCTGTTGCGTGGCTCAAACGAAATAAAAAATGGCACATGTTTATGCGGATCGGTTTCCCAATCGAGTGCAACCAAACCCTCGTGCCTTTGTTAATGTAGTACAACGGGCTCGTGAATCAGGTGACTTAAGACCTCACAGGGGACCTCACGATCAAATACAGGTCCGCACTGAAATACTTGTCGGGAGGATACTTTATAAAACAAGGTAATTTTTTTTTTATTTTTACACACATATTCTGGTTTATCTTCCTTCTACAGAGATGTGCAGCTGAGCTTGCTCCAGTTCTTTCGCGTCTCTTCCAGATATCTTATGAATCCGGCACCTTCCCAGAAAACTGGAAATTTGCTCATGTACAGCCCATCCCAAAAAAAGGATCTAAAACCGACCCTTACAACTACAGGCCTATAGCTCTGCTTTCTGTTATAAGTAAAGTGATGGAGAGGTGCATAAATCGCGAGCTTCTGGACTACCTCGAACGTCACAGCTTGATTAGCGACAGGCAGTACGGTTTCCGGCACCAACGATCCACAGGGGACCTCCTAGCTTACGTCACGCAACTGTGGAGTAAACTCATCCAGTCTCATGGTGAGGCTCATGTCGTTGCTCTTGACATCACGAAAGCGTTCGATCAGCTGTGGCACGCTGCCCTCTTGAGCAAACTTCCATCCTACGGCCTCCCAGAAAAGCTTTGCAGATGGGTGGCTGACTTTATCTCTGGCCGCAAGATATCCGTCGTAATTGACGGATTCTCCTCTTCATCCCACAACGTCAACGCGGGTGTTCCCCAGGGATCGGTCTTGGCTCCAACACTGTTTCTCTTACATATCAACGACCTCCTTTCCTGCACGATCAACCCAATCCACAGCTTCGCTGATGACAGCACTCTACATGCAGGAATTCAGAGTGACAAGCCGATCTCTGCCGCTGAGCTGGAAAAAAGAAGACTAGCGACGACTTCTTCTCTGACAAGAGACCTGGAGGCTATCACTGCTTGGGGACGCAACAATCTTGTACAGTTCAAAGCTTCCAAAACACACTTTGACGAACAAAAAGCGTCCTAGCGCTCATACAGTTTCGATGGACGGTCGAGTCCTACCAAAGAGCCATTCATTTCGGCTGGTCGGAGTCCAGATCACCGAGGACCTGATCTGGCACGAACACATTTCTTCAATAGCTGCAGCTGCTGGGAAAAAGCTAGGCTATTTGTTTAGGGCTAAGAAGTACTTTTCTCCGCATGACCTTCTCACTCTATACAAGGCCCAGATAAGGCCTAGCCTCGAGTATTGCTCACACATTTGGGGTGCTGCCGCCCCGACTACATTGTCCATGCTCGATGCTGTCCAGAGGAGGGCGGTCCGACTGATCGATGACTCTTCTCTAACAGACAGTCTCGGGACTCTTTCGCACCGGCGGGCCGTCGGCGATCTAGCTCTTTTCTATCGCTACACCAACGGGCTTTGCTCCTCAGAGCTCTCTTCCATGATGCCGCCGCGCGATGTGCCTGCCAGACAGACCCGCCTGACTTCGGCGTCCCATCCTAACCGTGTCAAACCGCTCCTTTGTCCCGAGGGTGTCTAGATTGTGGAACAAACTACGGGAGGAAGCTTTTCCCAGTTCTACTAACCTTAGGCAGTTCAAAAATCGTATTAACAAAATTTCTTTGGGATCATCATAGCAGCCGCGGTGTTCCGGCATTTAGGCTTCTGCCTGCGCGGCTGTTTCGATATATAAAAAAAAAAAAAAAAACAAAAATACAATCATTATCTGAAAATTAATGACTCAACTTCAAAGTCATAGTTTCACAAAATAATCATATGCTGTTCACAATGTTATAAAAATTGTATTACATACATGAAAATATGGATAGATTTATTCCAAATTCATGTTGTGTGTTCCAGTTCACCCATAAGACGTTTCACCCCCCTGGTAACATCCAGGGAATGGCTATTATGTAAAAAAAGACGAAATGTCATCTTGTATACTACAGTATATTCAGATAAGAGATAGACCGGATGTAAACAAAAGGTTCGGGTGATTTTCATGCTAACGCCGCCGTCTCGACGTAAAACAGGAGCCCTCATTGGTCAATTCGCAATTAAATGCCTATGCCAAGCGGCAGAGCAGTCGTATCAAGGCAGAGTCACATTTAGGTTCAGACGTGTTACGTATGTCGTGTGCATCATTGCAATTTGATATTTCTTTGGACGTTTTCGTTTGTTATCTTATTAAGTTGTTGAGTTTGTCGTTGTTATTGTTATACCTTGTTATTGATTGTTATTGTTATCAACTGCTTGCGCAAAATGCCCAGTAGTACAGATACTGCCGATGAAGTTGTAAACTCCTGTAGTCCACCTAGGAAACGCTCTAAAAAAAGACACCTGAGTGCAGAAATGAAAGAGGTCATTTTGAATATATATAAGATCGAGCGCGAGGAGAACGAGGCATCAACCATCAAAGAAATTGTTGTGAAGGTTTCTCACAAAGTTGGGGTGTGTCGCGCATCAGTGTTTAATGTGTTAAGACAACACAAAAAAAATCACACCTTTTCTGAGCCAATGACCAGTAAACATCGCAAAAGTATTGTTAAATCATTGGATGAAGCTGATAAGCATGCGATTAGGAGGAAAGTGCATGAATTCTTTAGGAATGAATTACCTACTATAGATAAAGTACTGCAGGAGGTAAATGGAGATACAACGTTGCCAAATTTCAAACGATCAACTTTCCATGCGTTACTGAATCATTTAAATTTCAAATGGAAAAAAACGGGGTCATAATAGTTTACTACTGGATAGAGAAGAAATTGTGCTATGGAGGAGGGATTATTTAACAAAAATTGGGAAATATAGAAATCAAAACAGGAAGATTTATTACCTTGATGAAACGTGGGTAAACGCAGGACACGCTACAAGTAAAGTATGGGTTGATGATTCTGTAACTTCATCCAGGAGGGCCTTTCTAGATGGACTGTCCACCGGATTAAAAAATCTAGCAGGTAAATACGAGTAATAGACAACAATCGGATGTTTTTCAAACCTTGGGAACAAGGTTCTAAACATTAATTCCAGGGGGCAGATAAAACATATTACAAGTAACAAAACTTTTATAACTTTCGATAAAATGCGTGGATGTTTTATTGTCATTTTCATTTGTTAGAACTTTTTTAAGCCATGTTTTTATGTGTTTTCGATATTTCAATAATTTTTTAATATAATCTTAAAATATGTCGAATATTATAAACTTAAAAAAAGTTACTAAGTTTTATATTGTGTACCGTTCCTAATATTTCTAATCATTTTACTTCATACTTTAAGCTTTATAAAGTTATGATTTGTTAATATTAATATTTGCGCGTATTTCAGGTTCCTGATCATTCATTTTTTAAAGGTTTATAACTTTAAATTAAATTGTGAAGCGCTGAGTAATCATACGACGTTCAATATTCTTTCTTTCAATATGACCAAATAATCCCAATTATAGCAATCTGATACTCATGTCTCAATGTTTTTTCGCTGAATGTGATGAAAACATTTGAAAAAGGTTCGCTTATTGAAATAAATCTACACCAGTTAGTACTTCGATTTCCAGGTAAAGGGAAAAGGCTCATTATCTGCCATATTGGCAGTGAGGATGGATTTGTTGTTGACGGTCTGTGGTGCTTTGAGTCTAAGAAAACTGGAGATTACCGCGAGGAAATGAATGGCGAATCGTTTGAACAGTGGTTTTCAAAAATTTTACCGAACTTAGAGGAAAACGCAGTAATTGTGTTGGATAATGCGCCTTATCATTCTCGAAGAATGGAGAAGGTCCCAACAACGGCTTCAAGGAAAGTTGATGTTCAAAATTGGCTCCGCTCGAAAAATATCAACTTTGAAGAAGCAATGCTGAAAGTACAATTATTAAGAATTGTCAAGGATCGCAAGGCGGAATATCAAAAATACGCCATTGACGAAATGGCAGCAAGTCAAAATAAAACTGTGCTCCGTTTACCTCCATACCATTGCGAGCTCAATCCCATTGAGCTCATATGGGCAGAGGTTAAAAATTATATAGCTAAGCACAATACAACTTTTAAATTTTGTGCCCTCAAAGGACTTTTCAAAGAAGCACTAGAATTAATAACAGCGCAAAAATGGGAAAACTGTATTAAGCACGTGAAAGACAAAGTTGAAAAGAGAATGTGGGAACTGGACAATATTTTAGAGGAACAAGTCGAGCCATTCATTATTGACGTTGGTGCTTCAGGCAGTAGCGATGATGAAAGCTCATCAAGCTCATCTTTCCAATAAAAGATGTCGTTCATCAAATTCGGTAAGTTATAAGTAATTATAAAGCTGCTGTATTTTTTAATTAATTATTGACATTTTTGAACCCATTTTGGCAAAACCTATTCAAGAATCTACTTTCTGACAATGTTCAACCATGCACATTTTTTTACGTTTTGAACGTTTTAATTTGGTTACATATTTACCTAGAAATCAAAAAATATACTAATCAATATTCTAAAAGCAATTTTAAGAGATATACGATTATTTTTAATTTAGGCTAATTTAAACGCCATTTTGAGATTATATTCGACTTTATTTCACCAAACATCAGGCGGCATCCGAAGCTGGAAATCGAAGCGAAAATTTTGAAACCCTTATGTATCATTATATATTTCTTACCCCACCCCCACATGATCCTATATCCATCACCAATCGTATACACATCGAATTGTGCTAATTTACTACAAAGTTACGCAAAGCAGCATCTACTATCTAAAATATGTACTGCGTGACTCTTAATACGTCTCTGCCGAATGTTACAGCGTTCAATGATCACGTGGTCTTGTTTATGTCCGGTCTATCTCTTATCTGAATATACTTTAGAAGAAATTAGCTTGCTTAATTACCTACTACCTACTACTTAATTAGCTTTGCGACAATGTTACAACACAGAAAACAACATAAATGTACCCGGGAAATTCAAGATATACGTACCAATTTAAGATCTATTTGCATTAAGGTAGATGTTCAATTTTACTAAAAATGCTTTGTTTCAGTGAAAGGACTATAACTGTAGAATATTATTTAAAAAAAACTGTAAATCTACAGCCTCCCATTTACAGTATTTTTCACGAGTATCTATCGCGGACCAAGGACAAAAAGTGACAGTTTTGCATTGCTTCAGCAAATTCTTTTTGAGCGTTTCTGGTTTTGATTGGCCTTGACTGACATAAAAGTGACAGAATTCCCATTCAAATTTTTCCATATTCACTCCAGACCAGACAGAACCACAATCGCTCAAAAAGAATTTGCTCGCTGTTGGTTAAACAAGTTCTATACTTACTACAGATGCAAAATGTGTTTTTTTTTCTTAGTTAGGTATATGTGTTTGTTATTACTTTCTTTATTGTTCTGAACATCTGATGTAACCAACACAAACAGTTAAGAGTAGCCTTGGCTAAACTTCGCTGTTTATGTCTCTCTTGGTTAATTAATAAAGACGTTATTATTACTATTATTATAAATAGGTTGCCATATTTTCTACACATCAATATATATGATTTTTAGGATTCAAAACATCACGTAACATTTCTGTAATCATACTAAATGCTTCCATTACACATTCTCGCAACTGCTGCTTAGTTTCAAAACTATAGTCAGTTTTTAGTAAAACGGGAAATTCGATTTTCCTAAGTTTTCCGGACTTCTCCTATGTATCTTAAAAATATTCAAACATGCAACAATTAAAATATTTGGCATTTTAATAAGTCACTATTCAAGTGTAATTCTCAATGATAACCAATGAAAAATATGATGTTTTCTTCGCCTAAGTTATATGCCACTAACCCTATTTCCTGACAAAACAACGTAAGTCTATAACAGTTTTTCGATCGTTTTCCATTATTATAAATAAACTGTAATGGATATTCGAAATTTCAATCTTTCAGATCTTGAATACTATATTGAGCCCATAAAGTACATTAAAACTGGTTTTTTGTCGGTGATACAATTTGTATTGTATAACGAAAAATTCAAAATGTGGGACTCGCAAAGTCTTTGCAATGACAGATTCCTATCTTTCCACTACTAATAGTCCTAGAATGTATGCCCATCCTATGTCCAAATAAACATACATATTTTAGTAATTTTTATTATTTCATTATTAGAATGCTCCGAACGCCCTGTATATGATATTCAGAAATACGGATTCGGTTGTGCAATAAAAATCTACGTACATGTATAAAAAAACAACGTAAACAGTACGACTCTAGCCAAGCGGTAGGGAGAGGAGGAGATGTGAGGGGAAAGGAGGGGTGATCCTGCGGCAAGGTACTGCGCGGCTTCAGTTCTCGGGGTAGCGCGTCGGCGGTAGGTCAGTGCTACCAAATCGCGCCACGCCACGCGTCTTTTGTGCCGCTTGTGAAGTTTATATCATGAGGCAAAGTGTGATGGTAACTACGTTTTTACTTGCTTAGGGAGTTTGTATAACTTGTGTGTATATATTATTTTTTGAATCAACAGTGTGCAAGTTAACCCTGCGTTAGGCGCGTGGATACGTGTGACGTTGTTGGACGCGTGGGGGACAAGTGTCAATCATTTTTTAAGTGCCGAATTTTTACAAAAAAAAATGAATAGACTACAATGAAAAATAAATAAATGCAGGTCAGATTCACTCATTTTTATTAATTAAATAGAGAAAGAACATGGACGATGGCGCCACAATACCACGCCAATCAAATCCACTCAGCTCAGATGTAGGCGCATTCCTAAACCAAAGTATCAGGCACAACGCATATGGACAACCCGGTTAATTTTAATGAAAAATTGTATAGGTTCATGTTGTGCTGTTGAGAAACTTGTAAAAATTTCATGGCTTATTGGGGTATTTGGGAAAAACTAAGCTTTGGCCATATCGTTTTTATTCTTTTCTTTTATTTCAAGAAATATCAAAAAACAAATAGAACTTTTTAGGCACTAAATGATGCTGTTTTTAAATTTTGTGCCCGGCATTTCGCTTTTGGAAACCATCATCAACTTTATTTTTTTATATGGTCCGAAAAAAAAAACACCCATCTGATAGAACCTTTTTCTACGAATTCAACGATGTAGTAGCTGTTATCATTGGTTTTCTGAAGTTACGCTACGCGTCTTTTGTGCGTTCGTGAAGTTTCTTTATATCATAAATCATAAGGCAACGTGTGGTGGTTAAGTGGGTTTTTACTTGCTTAGGGAGTTTGTAGTACTTGTGTAATATAGGATGTCCCAGAAATAACACGCCACAGTGACACGGGAGGTAGATTGGCTTCAGATTAATCAGATAAAATCAACATGACCTTAGTAAAAGTTTTCGAGATATTGCCACTTTTAAAAACTCTCTCTTTTTGCTCCTTTTTTACTTATTATGGGTATATAGATTTTCTAACTTATGATTTTTTTCTCCTGGGCTACCATTAATAGTTGGTTGAGTTCATTGAAAGCTATCATGCTAAGAAAAAGTCTAACATTTTGTTTCAATGTGAAAACCTTTACTAAAGTTTGACTAATTACTGTGAAAAGAAATCTACCAGATTGAATCGGCAAATAATCTTAAAAATTATCCTATTTAATGTTCTTTAAAAAATATTATTTTTTATTTGTAGTATTTCGCATGTATTACTTCAATGACAAAACTTGGAATTATTCAGTTTTTAGTAAGAGGAACCTACAAATGCTATACTATTTTTGAAAGAGCATTGAATATCTAGTTTTTGTCATTTGCTGATTTTTACATTCCGACAAAGGAAGAGATTTGTTTTGATGCCACAAGGCAAAAAACAGGCTAACCAGCTGTCGTTAGAAATCTAAAAGTCGGTAAATATTGACATTGTACAATTTAAAAACCGGTACAAGAAACTTGATTTTTTCCTATATTTTTCAAACATTTTGATTCAAGTCCTACATTTCGAAAAAAATGTCGGATTCAAAAATATGTTTCTATTTGTTTCAGGTCCAGGGTCCAGTTGAGATGGAAAAATTAGCAGAACTAGGTGGGTTTTGTTTCCAGTTGTATAGACTAAACTTTTCTAGAGCAAACTGTAAAAATAACAATCAGCAAGAAATGCATGGTGCTTCAAAGAATCGGAGTGATATATTTCACATGTTTCAAACTCCAAAAAATGTTTCGTTCATTTTGATAGCTTTACTTTGAGAGGCAATTTCAAAATATTTTTGTATTTGTTTCAGGTCCAGTTATAGTTGAAGGCCCAACAGAAAGGCAAACTAGGTAAGCGCTTTTATTTGTAAATCTTATGTTTCAAATGAAACTAAACCAATAATAATGATAAATAATTTTTTGAGGTATAAAGAAATTTAGACATGAAAGAAAAAGGGTTGCTGGAGACAAAACGCTTGAGTTTTTCAATTTTTTCCGTAAAAAACATGTTAAAAATATTGCAGTGCTAAGATGATTGTTGAGATATGAATAAAAACAATTGGAAATACGGTAGTGGAGAGGTTAGTACGGAGGGCCAGTTCTTGGATATTCTGAATAACTATTGTGAAATATGAATTTTTTTATTAAAAGTCAAAGATTTTATTTCAGGGTATATTTTATATCTTATTTTTAACCGATTTTGTGACACAAAATTCAAAATTGTAAGGGTTACAATGTTGGTTTCATCAATATTTTACAAAATAATGCTTAAATTTAAAAAAAAGATGTTTTGGGATTTCACTTTCAAGATCGGATTCAGCTTTATTTCCTTGTATTTTAAGTGCAATGCCCTGTAATTTGTACTCTAATTCCGATTGTTCAAAGTTCTTGTGTTAGGTTTATTCATGGCATAAGAAAATATGAACACATTTCGGAAAAAAAATTAGAAACTAAATGGAACAACATAAGAAACATTCAAAATTTCTGCGATCACCTTATTTAATAAAATTGTTACACAAAAGAGACCTACCTACCTTTATAAACAAAAATAAATTTCGAACAGAAGTTATTAATATTAGATCCAAACTCCTCATCACTCCTCCTATCCATAAAACCACCATTTATGGAAGGAGTTTCAGCTACCAAATTGCTAAGGACATCCCTTAGAAGTTTCTGGGGCTGACGGAACTCCCATTTAAGAAGACAATTGAATATTTTATTTTAAAAAAACAGCAAGAATGAAATGTCAATTTTTTTATTTAATTGATTGGACCATTCAACTCGTTCATTATTTCAATTGTAATTTTTTTTTGTTTCTTTGTAAGGTTGAGTGGAAGAGCACGCAGTATGAACTGCGCCTTTTGGTTAAACCAATAAAAACAATTATTATTATTATTATTATTAGTAATTATATTTCGCCGAAAAACACATCTTACAAGTAAGGTTATGCCCCTTATTTAGGTTTTTCAGTGATTTAACTGTGTTATACAAACAACATGAGTTCTGATTTAGTGAAACGACATTTAGTATGCAAATGCCCTGAATTTGAATCCTCTCACAAATTCAAGATTATGATGATACTGTAGAAAAACCTATTATACAGGTCCGAACCCACAGCAGTTTCAAAATACACATAACCTTTCGTTAGATTTAGTAACATAATGGTACATCACACAATTAAATATCAAGTCTGGACCTGAATACTACGTTTTTGCACGTTATTAACTTCAAGCTGGTGTGGAATATCAAATTTAATGGAATCGCACATTTAAACTATAGTCTAATGATATTAGGCGAAAATACCCCTGCTTTGCGAAATAAGTCTGGTTTTATTGATGACAATTGTTCAAGGGGGTACTTAAAACATGGACGCATAGAATAGGTACACCAATTTTTGTGGGAAAACTTGATTCGACAACCAAGAATGAGAAAACGTTTTCTTTGGGATTCAATCGAAAGTGTTGTCAGGAACCAAAAAACTCATCAAATAAGTTTATAGGTATTTATGAGACCATATCTAAGCAGATCCGACCTTATAGTAAAAAAGTTATGGCCGAAAACCGAGGCAAAATGCAGATTTTGGCACTTGTTGCTAATGTGACGAGAATTTCACGCAGCTACTTGAAATTCTTCAAATCCGTAGGCTTCATACTTCTGAATGACCACAACAAAATTGGAGTCGATTGGTCAAGTAGTTTTTAAGAATTTATAATTGTTTATCCCAAAACACCTGTCTTTCGGCCATCACTTTACCGCCGACATGAATCACAAATCATTCCGAAAGATAATTGTTATTTTTATGCGAATAACGAAGGTTTATATTGTTGTTGATGAAATGAGCATCTACGTTCAACAGTAACTTGATAAATACAAAAGCTGTGGGTTAGCTCACTTAATTTTATAAGCATCCTATGCGGCTCCTAGAGGTACCTAATTTGACCGTATCGAAAACTACAGCGTATTATGACAAACAAAATTTCTAATGTCTTTCATTATTGTTTGTCAATAATTTTAACATCTAAGATCTAGGTTTTCATAAATGATCTGCTATGATCCGTCATAGTGCTTCTGGAATTTTAACAAAGTAATATAATATATATATATATAAACAATCATGCAATAAAAGAACAAATAATGTGAAAAAGCATTTATTTCTCCAAATTTAAAAAAATAAAAGAAAAAAGGAGCTTTGTGGATTCGTATCTGCGGTTATACAATCGTATCTTGGTTTACTGGATCTTTATACCCCTACACTGAAGCTGACAAATGTCAAGCGAATGTTGCAGGCATATCAAATCTGTTATAAACAATTAGAATACTCTTGAAAATTATAGAAGATACAATACTGAAACTTAATGTGTTAGGGACTAATACGGAGCATTTTGCTTAACTTTTCAGACGGTCAGTTCGCTACAATTGGTTGATATTTATCTACTATTTTTTCGTTTTTTTCGAGCTCAGTTTCCAACATCTTGAGCTCGCAGCCGTTTTAATCGTACGAGATTTCGAAAACTGATGTACTAATACTATTTAGAAAAAGTAAAGAAACTGGATTACGTGACCTATTTATTTGGCAAAGTCATCAAGAATGCAGAAATTTAGTACACGCAATTTTGTTGTGGTTATTTAGACTTATATATAAAGCCTATGGATTTTAAGAATTTCAAGTGGGTGTGTGAAATCTTATCAAAAGAGTTTTTTCGTTCCTGCCAACACTTTCGATTGATTCCCAAAAAACCCGTTTCCTCATTCTTTGTTATCGAATAAAAAGTTTCCCCACAAAACTTGGTGTTTCCATTTTATGCGTCTATGTTTTAAATATCCCTTTCAATAACTTGCATCAATAAAACCAGACTTTACAATTATTTCGCAAACCATGGGACTTTTCGTCTGATATGATTAGACGAATAGCAAACAAACGTGGAATCAACTATTTACACACTAAAAACTACCTAGTCTCCAATATGACATTTCGTCGGGTTTTT
The DNA here is from genome assembly GCA_963669975.1 of Acanthoscelides obtectus. Lineage (NCBI taxonomy): Eukaryota > Metazoa > Arthropoda > Insecta > Coleoptera > Chrysomelidae > Acanthoscelides > Acanthoscelides obtectus. The sequence goes on along the minus strand of CAVLJG010000008.1, from coordinate 59,624,534 downwards.
TGACGTTTTTTTTTGTTTTTTGTATAATAGTTGTGCCGTTGTCCATTGTTGGCAGCAAGCCCAAAATTCCAGATCTTTATTTTCAAAAATTCTGACAATATTACCCATCACTCTTAAATTCACTGAGAGGAAATATTTTCTTTCTCTGGCAATATGTTCACTAAAAAATCAAGGACTAATTCTTCAGTCTATTCAAAGGTTGCTTTGTCCTTAAATCGTTTTCGAAAAACGCCTTCGTTTCGAAGGTACATGGCAAATAAGAATTTTGAAAACGTAACGTATCGCAACACTTCAATGTTATTATATTTGTGTTTTTGTCACGCGAATAGGGTAGTAAAAAAAGAGTACATAGTAAAAACTAAGCTTTAAAAAACCCAAAAGTATTTTTTTCCTTACGGAACCACCTGTATTTATAATTTACACTGTAAAACAATAAAAATATAGCTTACTATAAGGTTGCCGCAAGATAGTGGTTTCTGAAATGTTTGGAAATTTTTCATTTGCAAAAATGCTCCGTAAGGGCAAGGATACAAATATGGTAAAATAGGGTGATTATTTATTGTCTAACGGCAATTTTTCACCTTATTTTGATCAGTTATTGGCAGTGGCTCTTCGTTGGTACCTCCACGGACTGCCTAGTCGAGCAAGGGGTATTCTCCATGTTCGTGCGAACCAGCTTTCATAAAAGGTGTCAATATGTTATGGCGAACTATCTTATTCATATTCGTTTATGTAACCAAATATTAGAGAACATAAGAGGTACCATACAATGAAAACAAACTACGAAAATAGTACGAGTGTAAATTATTTTACATAAAACAGCTTTTATAGCTATTCATATGCCGAAACGTTCGCTAGAATTGTTCCATCCGACTTTCCTGCTCAAGTGTGAGAGTGAGACCTTTATTAAGGTAATGTATAGTCATGCTGTTTCTACTTGTTCCAGGGACTAGGGCAGTTTGCTGAAATGTAAGTGCATTTAGGGTTTTCTTATTGGTGTAGGGTTTTCAGCCGAACAGAGCGAGAGATGAGAGATTGATAAACCTACTGGCTGTATAAGGTTCAACTCCCTTATACAACCAGTTTGTTAGTGTGAATTGACACATTTGGCGAAAGAGGTTGACTAGCCCCTTTATCCTCGGTAGGCTGTCGATTATGTCTGGAATTTATCGGTTCATTGCACATAGCTCCGAGAAAATTTGGGTCCATGAGCGACAGGATAGAATTGGAAGGGGCGTCTTCAATGTTCCTTCGGTTTCTACACTACCTTAGGATAGCTGGACACAACAAGCGATGAAAGGGCGGAGGGCTTTTTTGGTCTGTGGAACCATTGTCTTTTTCGGGGTTGGAAGAAGACTTTGGGGAGCCGGATCTTGACTTGTAAGATCGATCGACTTCATCGATCTATCTCGCTTGTCGCTACTGACTAATTTTGCCCAATGCGAAGAGCGAGCATGGTTGACAAATGTGGCGGACGACTCCTCATACTGCCCTCCTCAGACAGGGTGCCCCACTTAGATAGTTAGGGATTACTAGGAAAAAGCGTCAGTTCAGTTGAGAAGTTAGGAAAAATATAACGGTTGCAAATTTTAAAAGTAGAGAGAATCGGAATTGTCATGTACGACATAAGCTTCAACAAAAAGGTTTGCATCATAGAACTCCAATCAAGTGGTCGGGAGTAGCGAGTAGCTAGGGAAATGTTAGGGAATTTTTTTGGGCACTCTGAGATGTGGGGGCACGTCAAGAGAAAGAGACAACTCTTCACCTTGCCTTGCTGCGAAAAAGCAGGGGCACATCCAGAGATTCAGACACATACTATAGTATGCTCTTGCGCAGAGCATGCAGGAGCACAGGGACAACAGGAGTTTGCTGAAATGTAAGTGCATTTAGGGTTTTCTTATTGGTGTAGGGTTTTCAGCCGAACAGAGCGAGAGATGAGATATTGATAAACCTACTGGCTGTATAGGTTCAATTCCATTATACAACCAGTTTGTTAGTGTGAATTGAGACATTTGGCGAAATAGGTTGACTAGCCCCTTTATCCTCGGTAGGCTGTCGATTATGTCTTGAATTTATCGGGGCATTGCACACAGCTCCGAGAAAATTTGGGTCCATGAGCGACAGGATAGAATTGGAAGGGGCGTCTTCAATGTTCCTTCGGTTTATACACTACCTTAGGATAGCTGGACACAACAAGCGATGAAAGGGCGGAGGGCTTTTTTGGTCTGTGGAACCATTGTCTTTTTCGGGGTTGGAAGAAGACTTTGGGGAGCCGGATCTTGACTTGTAAGATCGATCGACTTCATCGATCTATCTCGCTTGTCGCTACTGACTAATTTTGCCCAATGCGAAGAGCGAGCATGGTTGACAAATGTGGCGGACGACTCCTCATACTGCCCTCCTCAGACAGGGTGCCCCACTTAGATAGTTAGGGATCACTAGGAAAAAGCGTCAGTTCAGTTGAGAAGTTAGGAAAAATATAACGGTTGCAAATTTTAAAAGTAGAGAGAATCGGAATTGTCATGTACGACATAAGCTTCAACAAAAAGGTTTGCATCATAGAACTCCAATCAAGTGGTCGGGAGTAGCGAATAGCTAGGGAAATGTTAGGGAATTTTTTTGGGCACTCTGAGATGTGGGGGCACGTCAAGAGAAAGATACAACTCTTCACCTTGCCTTGCTGCGAAAAAGCAGGGGCACATCGAGAGATTCAGACACATAGTATGCTCTTGCGCAGAGCATGCAGGAGCACAGGGACAACAGGAGTTTGCTGAAATGTAAGTGCATTTAGGGTTTTCTTATTGATGTAGGGTTTTCAGCCGAACAGAGCGAGAGATGAGGGATTGATAAACCTACTGGCTGTATAAGGTTCAACTCCCTTATATAACCAGTTTGTTAGTGTGAATTGAGACATTTGGCGAAAGAGGTTGACTAGCCCCTTTATCCTCGGTAGGCTGTCGATTATGTCTTGAATTTATCGGGGCATTGCACATAGCTTCGAAAAAATGTAGGTCCATGATCGACAGGATAGAATTGGAAGGGGCATCTTCAATGTTCCTTCGGTTTCTACACTACCTTAGGATAGCTGGACACAACAAGCGATGAAAGGGCGGAGGGCTTTTTTGGTCTGTGGAACTATTGTCTTTTTCGGGGTTGGAAGAAGACTTTGGGGAGCCGGATCTTGACTTGTAAGATCGATCGACTTCATCGATCTATCTCGCTTGTCGCTACTGACTAATTTGGCCTAATGCGAATAGCGAGCATGATTGACGAATGCGTCGGACGACTCTTCATGCTGCCCCGCCCCCCATCATGCCGTTGCAGAGGCGGGAAAGTTAAGGAAGGAATTCCCCTGGGTCCATGGCCGAGCTGTTAAACAGGGATCCAGAATTTAAAAGGATACTGCTAAGTATCAATATAGTGTATTTCATAGGTCTGTTGTCTATGATTATTTATGCTTTGAAATCGTAGCGCAAGGGTTTTTCTTAGTTTTTTTGAACTTTTAGGTGAGAGTGAGGACATTCCGTATTTCAGGAATGGTGATGAACTATGCTAAATATTAATGATAACGATATATTATAATTTTAAATTACATTTGGTATTTACCATTTCTATTAGGTACAAATTTTACGAATATCTACTTTTAGCTAAGAAGTGATTGGACATATTTATACATATTTTACAGAATTGTTGTCCGAAAACGTTCAGGCTTCCTTCCAGAATCGTAGCCCAAATATATTCATCAAGCTTTGGAGGGAGGACACTCCCCATTTCAGAAATGGCACAGGTTATAGACACTCCCGAGCGTTATAAAAAAGCTGTTGCAAATAATGTTCTGCCTTGATAGCTGGATGAATGTTGGTGGATAAAGATAGAGATTGAATAGGAACTATAGAAAATCGTTTAAAGTCCCGATTTGTAGTATGCTACAATACATGAAAACAGCAATCAACGAATATCTAGCATTTTTACAGGGTAAGCATTCGAGAGTATGGGATCAAGGAGGTTGGTTTTAAACTTGACGAACCACTAGACAGGTTGAAGATCTTGGAATCGTTCCCAAGAGATATATCTTCAAAACTTACCTTAAGAAGATTAAAAGATTTCCACTCAAACTATACTCGTATTTATGCTACTATCCATGAAATAAAGAATCAACCTACTTGATGTTTCAAAATAAGCAGGGGTATTATTTAAATGGGAGTACTTATGTGAACTTTCTTTGTAGATAAACCTGTGGATAATAGTAGTATGGTCTAATATCCATATATTTATGAAGCTTTGCGAAATATTTACAGCCAGGTTACAAGCAAAAGCTTCTAAAAATGTTCACGATTTTCATTCAGGGACATATTTGGGAAGCTAACATTCCAAAAATTATACTTCCTCACCCTCTTGAATATGATCACAGGCTGGTACATGCAGAATGAACATCAATTGAAATGATAATCGAAATAATAAAGAGGCATTTTCGTGTGGTTAATCATTTCCGAAGAGATGACTTGCAAAACACGTGGCTGACGTAAAATCGTCCAGTGTTTTTCAGAGATGAGATATGTGAAAAGTTCAGGTTTCATAAGTGTGTCCGTAGATGCTAAGTAACCAGGTAAGAAGGTAGTAGTAGTAGTGGTAGTAGTAGTAGTAGTAGTAGTAGTAGTAGTAGTAGTAGTAGTAATAGTAGTATTTCTGGTAATACTTAGTGATAGAGAGGCTAGTAGTAGATCATTACAGGTATGAGGCAGGCTGTGGCCCCACAATGGTCTCCAAACCTATATTTATTATTATACGTTTTTTTTAGTTAAATTTGGTATTCACTATTTTTATTTTACTATCGACATCTGGATAAAACACCTTTATTGAGAAAATATATTTACAAGCAAAATGGGTTACCATAATTCTTATTTTTACGTATTTCAAAGGTCTGTTGTCTATGATCATTTAACTTTTAAAATCGTAGCGCAAGTGTTTTTCTTAGTTTGTTTCAGCTTTTAGGTGATAATAAGAACGTTTCGTATTTCAGGAATGGTGATGAACAATGATAAATAATGATGATAATGATATATTATAATTTTAATTTTAGCTTACATTTAGTATTTACTATTTCTATTAGGTACATATTTTACTAACATGTCTATTTTTAGCTAAAATGTGATCATACATTCCGTATTTTTACGTATTTTACAAAACTGCTGTTCAAAAACTTCCAGGCTTTCTTTCAGAATCATAGCTCAAATATTTTCATCAAGCTTTGGAGGGGGACACCCCCAACTTAGGAATTGCATACGCTGTAGACACTCCTGAGCGTGATAAACGTGAGATAATGAATACTGATGATAATGATTTGTACAGGGAACTGTTCCAAAAACTGTTCTGCCTGGATAGCTAGATGAATGTTTTATTGGGCATACACGAGCCGGGTGGATGTTGAATAGGAACAATAGGATCATGTTAACAATGTTTAAAGACCCGATTTATAGTATGCTGCAATACATGAAAACAACAGTCAAACGAACATCAAAATTTTCAAAGGGTAAGCATCGGTGAGTATGGCATCAAGAAGGTTGGTTTTGAACTTCATGAACCACCGAAGAATAGATAGAACTGTTAAAGCATTCCACTCAAACTATACTTAAATAAATAAATACAGAGCCAACCTACTTGATGTTTCAAAATAGCAGAGGTGTTATTTAAATGGGAATACTTATGTGAACTCTCTTTGTAGATAAATCTGTGGATAATAGTAGTATGGTCGACAATCAATATATAGATGAAGTTTTACGAAATACAGTCAGGTTCCAAACAAAAGCTTCTAAAAATGTCAATACCACTTTTGAAATTCAGAAGGCATTAAAGGAAATAATTGGGAAACTAACACGACGAGGCAAAAAGTTATATGGATATCAACTAAATTGATAATCGAAATAATTGACAGGTATTTTTACATAATCTTGAACTTACTTATTCTTCATGTTTCACTGACGTCTTACCCGATAAGTCAGTCTTATCAGGAAATCTAACTTCTGAAACCTATTGCAAAAAGCAGCGGTGCCATAAAAGAAACCTTTCAGCAAATCTTATCAGAAAGATGTCAGTGAACTACGAGGGGCGTTTTTAAAGTAAGAACCAATTGCGCATCCTGTAGCGTGACCGTTCAATCTCGGACACTCTTGGCCAGCCTCTCACTACGCCGCTATAAAAAACTCATGGTCCATCAGTTTGGTTGGAAAAATGAACGTTAAAAAAGGGCCAAGAGAATTGTTTCTACTTTCAAATATTTCTTATAAACGCAAAAACTTTGATCTCATTGGAGATACGAGAAAATAATCGTTAAGGAATTTCAAGACATGGAAAAATCACCACGCAACACCTCTACACAGTTTACTAAGGCCCGTATCGTCAGTCGTCCCTACAATTGTAGGGCGCCTTTATGGCCTCCTTGATTGTCATAGTTTTCTACTTCTCCGTGTCAGCGCTCTATTTTGAGGTTATGTCACAAACATCTATTTGCATCAAATTGTGCTTGCTTTTGAGTTATATCATGTTTTATCAGCCTGAAATTTCCTACAATTTAAAAAGAAAACATATCTTCACAATAGGAGAGCGCTGACGCTGACACGGGACAAGTGTAATCTAGAAATTTTTGAAGGAGAGAAAGGACTATGACAATCAAGGAGGCCATAAACGCGCCCTACAATTGTAGGGACGACTGACGATACGGGCCTAAGTACTATCATTTACGGTATGTATTTTGAACTGTTACTTTAGCTCATTACACGGCTAGTTTTTAATCTACCACTTTCAAAAAACGATTTTTTATAGTTTCACATCAATTTTATATAAAAAATGATCATTTCTAATGATGTCTTCAATTTTTTCCAAAAAAAAAAATAGTGTCGGTCTTTATGCGCTAATGTTTCTTACCAAAACTCATGCTCGCTTATCGCTGTCCTGGGCTATGCTGGTTATGCGGGGTGCCATCTAAAAATCTTAGCATGTTAAAGGACCTTTCATACTATTGTAGTAACACAATGTATAGGGATATAAAAATGAAAAGAAAAAACACAGGTGTCACCTGGAAGACACATAAAAAAAATATCGTCAAAGTCATTGTACTGAAGAATGTCACAGTTGTTACGGAAACGTTTACAATAAAGACTTTTTTCAACACATGTGGTTTCGATTGGCGAAAGAAATTTGGGGGATTATCATAAGTAATATCATAAGGGCATCTAAATTTTTCCGAAAAAAATCGAAAAAACATATTGTTAAGTAATATTTTAACAAGAAGCATGAGTGCTGGCAACAAAAATCCGAGTCGAAGACGCCAGGAAAAAATTAGATGCCCGAATGGTATTTGAGAAGATTATTTCATGAGTCATATCAGACACATAGCTGACAAAATGTATTGGCAATAAAATCGGAAAAATTGTTTATCGTCGTTTTCTGGTGTTTTAGGCGACCATAATTACTTGTTATCAATCAATCATATTGCAATTTTTGGTGACAAGTTTTGCCGCGGGTAAACTCGAAAAAACTGCAGACAGGTGCTGTCATACAATTTTTCCATCTAGAAACCATTTGTTATTCAAAATTGCGCGTTTGTGTTTGGTAGAAATTAAGACGAGGGAAATAGTCGACATGAAAACCACAGGATAAAAGTTTCAGATGCTACAATAACCAAAAACTGGTCTTGACTTGTAAATGTTTATGGTGACTGTGTTAAAAATGAAAAAAATGATCATATTTTAAATTGTAATACTATTTACATTCATAAATAAAATTTCTCCCACTCGAATACAAAACGGTTCTTACTTTAAAAATTGACACTCGTAGAAACCGTTACTTCAATGCCACCTTTTTTTCAGGTAAATAACTGTGGCATGCTGGTGGATTATAGATTTTCGATTTTCCAAATGAGGCCAGAATTGTGGAACGACTTGATTTTTCTTCACCTGATACAATTACTCTGAGCAGTGACGGCCGAGGTTTTCTAGGGGTTTCCCTCGCCCAAGTGCGAATGCAGTCACCAAAAACCATATTCCCCTAATAAATAGTAGGGAGGATGAAAATCATAGTTCTCCTATTAATGATCATGTAATTTGAGCTCAAATAGATATTAAATATATTTATATAGTAAAACTTTGTTTTTTTTTTCATAAAAGAAATAGGCATGGAATATTTTATTCTCGTAAAGCCCTGTTCGTTCAGGTGTCGTCACCTGTCAGTGCCAGTGTCCAGGGTCTTGCCACACAAATTCCGCTCATTCTGCTACGCTATATAGACTAAATTCTCATGACCGGATCCCAAACACAGCCACCGACAGGTCACCGACCACCAGCGTCGCCAACCCCATCCGAGAGAATAACTGTATATGAGCTTGGAAAAAACTGCAGTTAACTGTAGAATATTATTACAAAAACTGTGGTTGAGTTCACATTCTCGACTTACTCATTTTTTCAATTTTAGGACATTATACCACTAAAAACTGAAATGCTTTAAGCGTGGTTTAAATAACCTCTATCGTACGTATTTTGGGTTGCCAAAGCCGAATCTAAAGTTATTTCATATGTATCTAATCCCGTTGAACATGTAGATCTATTTTGCGAAAAATTGCAAAACTAAGTTTTTGCAACTTTTGGGTGCTAAAAATCCATTTATCTTATCGATGGCTATCGAAGCTTTGTATAACAAGGTAATTTGGGTGACTTACAAGTCGTGACCAACAATGAAACATCATACACACGACCGCATTATAAGAGGGGTCTTCTATGTAACATGTTTTCCTTGAGGCTTCATTAAAAAGGTACGGGGTGTTGAAGTTTAAAAATAAAAAAAACATTTTTTAATACCTTCAAAACCGTTAACTGGAATGAACTAAAATTTGGTATGTGGATTTACCTAAGTATTGTCCACATTCAAAAGTCCTTACTTAAAATTAAGCGCACCAGTGGCGGAGATACAGGGGATTAGTAGCATTATTTTTCAAAATAAAAACAGTACCCCACTGTTTTTTTTTCGAAACGCGCAATAACTCGAACTTTACCTTCAATTTGCTACAAGGAATTACTATTGTGTTTTTTCCTAGAGTGCATTGTTTTCGTAAAATAAAAAAAACGAATTAGATAAAGCTTTATTCCAATAAATAATGTTCAAAAATACTACCATTCTGACGGATAAAGGTGCGGCATCTTTTCCGCAAAATTTGTTGCGGATTGAATTTGATGAAACGCATTATCTATTCGTTCTTGTAACTGATCAACAGTATTAATTTGTTCACCATACACTAGTTGTTTAAAAGCGCCCCACAAAAAGAAATGCAGTGGGTTCAAACCAGGAGACCTCGCAGGCCAATGTACGGGTCCGTTTCTGCAAGTCTAAAATGATTATCTAACCATGTGGTTATGTCACGACGAACATGCGGTGATGCACCGTCCTGCTGATACCACATTTGTACTCTCGTTGCTGACGGAACATCATCTAACACATTTTCTATTTAATTCTCTAGAAAAGCTAAGTATGAGTTTGCATTTAAACGTTATGGCAATACGTGCGTAAACAGTTGGCTATTGAAAATGTCGCACTAGATATTTCTAGAAAACCTGTGTTGAATCGAGTGGATTCTTACAGAACGGAGATATGTTTATTATGAGAATTAAAGGTTCCACTCCTCGTAAAAAGCGATTCATCTGACCACAAAACCAAATCAATAAAATCTGCATTATGATTATGTATTTGCAGTAACTACTCACAGAAATTTCGCCGTTGCGCTTCGTCGCCGGGTTGCAGACATTGTACATTTTGACGATGTAAAAGTTTCCAGATTTAAAATTCTCCACGCAAGACTTTGGAAACATGGTAACTGGGCTGCAGTCGGCCTAGTACTTGTACTAGCATCATCCAACGCCAGCTTAATCACGTTGTACCTCTTGAACAGTATGCCGGGCAGCGTGGCCTCTAACCCCGGAAGTTTGGCAATTCCATATTGAAGAAGTCTTATAAATGAACGCGTAAAAACCTTTGGGGTAGGTTGGCGTCTGTTAGGAAATCTACGTTGATACTGCCAAGAAGCCTCTAAAGCACTTCCATGATAGAACCCGTATTCAAAAATAATATCTGCGTACTCATTATTGCTAAATTCCATTTCACAACACTCAAAAATGGAAAAAAGAGACTTCGACTTGATTTTTATAAAAAAAAAAATGGTAGTAGTAACGATAACAACCGTGTAACACATAACTTTGACAAACTATCTTCCAAGAAACGTAAGATGGCATCAAGGCCCCCTATTTCATTTTGAAGCTAATTGTAATTCAGCTCTTCATGAATGATCTAATTTGTTTTATTTTTATTTTTACGAAAACAGTGTACTCTGGAAAAAACAACAGTAATTATTTGTAATAAATTGAAGGTAAAAACAGTGGCGCACTATTTTTATTTAGAAACATAATTTTACTAATCCCCTATATCTCCGCCACTGGTGGACGTTAATGTTAAGTAAAGACTTTAATGTGGACAATACTTTCAGTTGACGTTTTTGAAGATATATGAAAAAAATGTTTTTTCTTTTAAACTTGAAACCCTATCTTTTTAAACCCCGAGGAAAAAATCTTACATAGAACATAGAAGACCTCCTGAAAATACGATCCTGTGTATGATGTTTCATTTTTGGTCCCGACATAGTGAAAAATTCTACAGTTTCCTCGGATCCGATTTGGGATGAAAAATTGGTAGTGAATCCTAGAACTGATTTGACATCGAATTCAGAATACATATAAGCAACTGATTTACCTAGAAAACAAGCTGCCAGAGCTGGAGGTTTTTTATTAGTCGTTTTTAGCGACACAAAAAAGCGGATTATAAGAATGGTCAGACGTCAGTGATATTATATCCTGATATCCACTGAATCAAACCAGTGTCTTGATGCCTTACTGCAACCAACATAACAAAGCGTATGTTTTGTAAACGCTAGAGCTAGTGACAGTGGCGGACCGCAACCAACATTACAGAGCGTAACCAACATCACAGAAGGCAACCAGCATTACAGAGAGTATGTTTTGTAAATGCTAGTGCTAGTGACAGTGGCGGACCGCCACCAACATTGCAGAGCGCAACCGGCATTACAGATAATGTGTTTTGTAAATGCTAGAGCTAGTCACAGTGGCGGACTGCAACCAACATTACAGAGCGCAACCAGCATTACAGAGTATGTTTTGTAAATGCTAGAGCTGGTGACAGTGGCGGACCGCAACCAACATTACAGAGCGCAACCAACATCACAGAAGGCAACCAGCATTACAGAGATTATGTTTTGTAAATGCTAGAGCTAGTGACAGTGGCGGACCGCCACCAACATTGCAGAGCGCAACCGGCATTACAGATAATGTGTTTTGTAAATGCTAGAGCTAGTCACAGTGGCGGACTGCAACCAATATTACAGAGCATGTTTTGTAAATGCTAGAGCTATACTCTAGGCGCTGAAGAAAGAAACTAAACCCAAACAAATACACGCATATTGCTCGTGAGTGAGTGTTTAGGCGCAGGAGACATTACAGGACCGCATCAAGATATTATGGGTAGTCATCAAAAATTTCATACAAGATAATTATTATCTTTTACAGTAAATTTCAGTTAGAGATTCACAAATGAGTTAACTACACTTTTTAGTTATTAGTAAGTAAGCTGCGCGCACTCATTCAGAAGAGGAACTTGAATCTTCTGAATCGTTTAAATGAATTATTAGAGGTTCAATTTGGGTATCGATGACATTGTCCAAATCCCACATTTTGACCTCAACCTTCTCCCGAACGTGGCGGATACAGTTTTTCCATTCCTCTGCCGTAACTCTATTGACTGCGATGTGAAAGAGATTTTTAACATCAGAAAATTTATAAGTATTATTATTCGACGCCACGTATTGCTTTATGTTGGCCCAAATCAGCTCAATAGGGTTCAGCTCACAATGGTAGGGTGGCAGTCTCAAGACAGTTTTATTTTGTTTTTTGGCCATTTCGTCGATCATTTTAAAATCGTATTTGTATTTATGTCTATTGACTATACTTATCAATTCACCCTTGACAATTGTTTCATCAAAATCGATCTGTTTTGAGGCCAGCCATTGTTGTATGTTTGCTTTTTAGTTGCCATTGTGGGAATTTTTTCTATTTTTCTAGAATGGTACGGGGCATTATCCAGTACAATAACAGCGTTATTCTCCAGCTTTAGTAACATTTTGGAGAACCAATTTTCAAAGGAATTGCCGTCCATCTCCTCATGATAGTCCCCTGTCTTTTTTTATTCAAAGGCCCACAGTGCTTCGGGAACAAAGCCGTCTTCACTACCTACGTGACAAATGATCAGCCGTTTGCCTTTTCCTGGAAATAAATTATTCCTTACACTATGGATTGATTAAATTTGAAGGAATGAGGCAATTGAGTTCATTTAGCTGAATTTAAGAGTCACGGAATGCTGATCAAAAACTGAAAAACGTAGAAAATTGAAGTTTGCAACTTCTCAAAACCCATTCAAAGCAAATTGACTGCACCCAAAAATGATAATAAATTTCAAAATAACGCTTAAAAGAGGGTCGAAGTTTTTTTCCTAATGACTACACTGCGAATGCACCATTTTTGGAGAATATCACACATTATCTGCTATCACAGCATATTATTTGCCCGAATTTATCAAAATTAAATTGCCGGATAGATGAAGGAGCTTACCTGCAGGAATTTTTCAATCCAGCCGAAAGACCGTCTAGAAAAGCCTGCCTTGATGATGTTACTGATTTGTCGACCCAAACTTTCGCTTGAGTATGTCCAGCATTCACCCACGTTTCGTCCAAATAGTAAATTTTTCTTTTTTCATCGCGAAACTTCCGAATCTTCCTAAGGTATTCCCTTCTCCACACAACAATTTCTTCTTTCTCTATTAACATACTGTTTCTTCCCCGTTTCAAGAATCGAAAATTAAGTTCCTTCAAAAGTTTTCGGAATGTGGTTCTTTTAAATGATGGAAGATCCTCATCAGCATTAACTAATCTTAATATCTTATCTACTGTAGGTATCTCATTTCGGAAGAAAAAATTATGCACTTTCCTCCTGATGGCAGTTCTGTCAAAGTCATCTACTCCGTCCGTTATCCTTTTTCTTGCAGGATACGGTTTTGGCTCAGAAAGTGAGTGAGTGCTCCTATATTCCTTAATGATCCTATAAACACTGGACCGACATACTCCAGAAATATGTGCTACCTTACATATAACTTCGTCCACGACCAAATCGGGTTTTTCTTGAATTTGGTTTTTGTATATATTTAATATTATTTGTTTTTCATTTGCACTTAAATGTAGCTTCTTAGCCCTTTTTTTGGGTGGGGTTGCGCTGATGTCAACCACTTCGTCGGCTGTATCTGTGTCAGACATCGTATCTTAGGCAATATATAAACAAAACGTTCCACTCGCGAAAAACGAGTATACGCTACTGAATGCGTAATGCGTATGCAATGCAATCCTGTGCGTGAATTAACTGTTAGATGCCTGTCGTGTCATCTACAATCACGTTTACAAGTCCAAACCTGTGCAGATTCGTAGAGCGCCGACGACTGCTAGTGACCTTGAATTTGTCTGTAGATCGATGTTACTCCAGTCAATTTAGGTTCAAAGTGGATGTTTTCTAAACCAATTTGTTGTTCCTACATCAAAAATATATCGATGATGTTTTGTACTGGGAGCTCATGAAAGATCAAGGTAACTTATTTTAACAGTCATCCTTTTTCTAGTCTCAAGATGACACGAAAAAGGGTCTGTGGATTCACTAGAAATACACTGCTGAGGATGTTTAGACCTAAAGTGACTGGAGTATATCCGTGGATGCTTTCGAGGCATCTGTTCACGTGCTGATCACTGTTTACGTTTAATGTCTTTCTTCAGCGCCCAGAGTTTAGTCACAGTGGCGGATCGCAACCAACATTACAGAGTGCAACCAACATCACATAAGGCAACCAGCATTACAGAGATTATGTTTTGTAAATGCTACAGTATATTCAGATAAGAGATAGACCGGATGTAAACAAAAGGTTCGGGTGATTTTCACGCTAACGCCGCCGTCTCGACGTAAAACAGGAGCCCTCATTGGACAATTCGCAATTAAATGCCTATGCCGAGCGGCAGAGCAGTCGTATCAAGGCAGAGTCACATTCAGGTTCAGACGTGTTACGTATGTCGTGTGCATCATTGCAATTTGATATTTCTTTGGACGTTTTCGTTTGTTATCTTATTAAGTTGTTGAGTTTGTCGTTGTTATTGTTATACCTTGTTATTGATTGTTATTGTTATCAACTGCTTGCGCAAAATGCCCAGTAGTACAGATACTGCCGATGAAGTTGTAAACTCCTGTAGTCCACCTAGGAAACGCTCTAAAAAAAGACACCTGAGTGCAGAAATGAAAGAGGTCATTTTGAATATATATAAGATCGAGCGCGAGGAGAACGAGGCATCAACCATCAAAGAAATTGTTGTGAAGGTTTCTCACAAAGTTGGGGTGTGTCGCGCATCAGTGTTTAATGTGTTAAGACAATACAAAAAAAATCACACCTTTTCTGAGCCAATGACCAGTAAACATCGCAAAAGTATTGTTAAATCATTGGATGAAGCTGATAAGCATGCGATTAGGAGGAAAGTGTATGAATTCTTCTTTAGGAATGAAATACCTACTATAGATAAAGTACTGCAGGAGGTAAATGGAGATACAACGTTGCCAAATTTCAAACGATCAACTTCCGTGCGTTACTGAAGCATTTAAATTTCAAATGGAAAAAACGGGGTCGTAATAGTTTACTACTGGATAGAGAAGAAATTGTGCTATGGAGGAGGAATCAAAACAGGAAGATTTATTACCTTGATGAAACGTGGGTAAACGCAGGACACACTACAAGTAAAGTATGGGTTGATGATTCTGTAACTTCATCCAGGAGGGCCTTTCTAGATGGACTGTCCACCGGATTAAAAAATCCAGCAGGTAAATACGAGTAATAGACAACAATCGGATGTTTTTCAAACCTTGGGAACAAGGTTCTAAACATTAATTCCAGGGGGCAGATAAAACATATTACAAGTAACAAAACTTTTATAACTTTCGATAAAATGCGTGGATGTTTTATTGTCATTTTCATTTGTTAGAACTTTTTTAAGCCATGTTTTTATGTGTTTTCGATATTTCAATAATTTTTTAATATAATCTTAAAATATGTCGAATATTATAAACTTAAAAAAAGTTACTAAGTTTTATATTGTGTACCGTCCTAATATTTCTAATCATTTTAATTCATACTTTAAGCTTTATAAAGTTATAATTTGTTAATATTAATATTTGCGCGTATTTCAGGTTCCTGATCATTCATTTTTTAAAGGTTTATAACTTTAAATTAAATTGTGAAGCGCTGAGTAATCATACGACGTTCAATATTCTTTCTTTCAATATGACTAAATAATCCCAATTATAGCAATCTGATACTCATGTCTCAATGTTTTTTCGCTGAATGTGATGAAAACATTTGAAAAAGGTTCGCTTATTGAAATAAATCTACACCAGTTAGTACTTCGATTTCCAGGTAAAGGGAAAAGGCTCATTATCTGCCATATTGGCAGTGAGGATGGATTTGTTGTTGACGGTCTGTGGTGCTTTGAGTCTAAGAAAACTGGAGATTACCGCGAGGAAATGAATGGCGAATCGTTTGAACAAGCGGTTTTCAAAAATTTTACCGAACTTAGAGGAAAACGCAGTAATTGTGTTGGATAATGCGCCTTATCATTCTCGAAGAATGGAGAAGGTCCCAACAACGGCTTCAAGGAAAGTTGATGTTCAAAATTGGCTCCGCTCGAAAAATATCAACTTTGAAGAAGCAATGCTGAAAGTACAATTATTAAGAATTGTCAAGGATCACAAGGCGGAATATCAAAAATACGCCATTGGACGAAAATGGCAGCAAGTCAAAATAAAACTGTGGCTCCGTTTACCTCCATACCATTGCGAGCTCAATCCCATTGAGCTCATATGGGCAGAGGTTAAAAATTATTAGCTAAGCACAATACAACTTTTTAAATGTTGTGCCCTCAAAGGACTTTTCAAGAAGCACTAGAATTAATAACAGCGCAAAAAATGGGAAAACTGTATTAAGCACGTGAAAGACAAAGTTGAAAAGAGAATGTGGGAACTGGACAATATTTTAGAGGAACAAGTCGAGCCATTCATTATTGACGTTGGTGCTTCAGGCAGTAGCGATGATGAAAGCTCATCAAGCTCATCTTTCCAATAAAAGATGTCGTTCATCAAATTCGGTAAGTTATAAGTAATTATAAAGCTGCTGTATTTTTTAATTAATTGACATTTTTGAACCCATTTTGGCAAAACCTATTCAAGAATCTACTTTCTGACAATGTTCAACCATGCACATTTTTTTACGTTTTGAACGTTTTAATTTGGTTACATATTTACCTAGAAATCAAAAATT